>OZ020612.1:58072280-58630888 GCA_963971575.1 Liopterus haemorrhoidalis | reverse complement strand
CTAGGACTAAGTAACTGGAGAGACAAGCAAAGTTTAAATCAAACAATACAAAAGTTTGCCAGATATACAGTTCTGTTTTCATATTGAAGATTGTGAACAATCAATTAGGTTGTATTCAAAAATTTCAATTAACTAAACATAGTTTTGTGATTGAAATCGATTTTAGAAATGTAGCTGTAGAAATCGGTTCTACCTATTAAAATTGTTAAATGTTAAAATTAAAACCGGCAGTGGCACTGAAATTTTTAATTATACAGCACTTTGTAAAAATTTAAATTTTAACACAGTAAAACAAATATATTTAATTTTTAAGATCAAATAAGTAGAAATACAGTTTAATTTTCGTATTTTTACTTATTTACATAAATTACGTAAAATTATATCTTCACAGTAATAACTACCGTATTAATCAACCTGCTATTAAAAAATTGAACTAAACATAATTGCAAATACTGTGAAATTATTCACATTTTACTAATTGGTTCATACACAGCAAGATGCAGTACTTGTCTCATAGTGTACCTAATTTCACAGCTTTGGGCAATGTTTCAAGGCATTCTTACGGAGAACATAGAACTAAGATCGTTATAGTGCGAAGCAGGGTAAGTTTCCATATATAAATATAGGCAGTGTCTGTGACAAAATAGTTGCATACCTGAAAAGTGAGAACACTACGGTATACCACATCATAAACAATTTCGCGAAATCAAAAAGCGCAGCGTATAAAAACAAACTAGCTGTTATGATTTAGTTTTGAAAGATTTAAATTTTTAAAGATAAAAATGAAATAAAAATCTTAAATAAAACAAAAAATATAAATCTTAAATAAGATTTAAAAATATAAAAATTCAAAAAAATAACATGATTTTTTCTTGAGAGGGCATTGCCTATTTGCCCTTACGTAAAAGCCGCCCTTAACTCTAACCGTTTTTTGGTTATACTTTTTAGACCAGTGTTTCTGAACCGGTGGTCCGCGGACCACTGGTAGTCGTTAGCAAAAAATTTCTGGTCCGCAAAAGGCTTATAAATTATTATTTTTGAGATTTTTTGTTAATTTTTTTTTTATTCTCTTGTTCTCTTGTCCATTTTCTGTGATTTCGGTTCATATTCAGTGATTTTTTATTACCGAGATAATATACAGATGCAGAGTACATATACAATAAATAATAGTACAATTATTTTTTGTGGTCCGCTGTAGAAAATTTAATTTTTTACTGGTCCGTGATACGTTTTCGGTTGAGGAACGCTGTTTTAGACTATACCTACATTATTTTCAGAATATTGTTTAGTTTTATGATATTTAAAATGTTGTATTCAATATGTTGGCCTTTTTTACTCACTAGATATAGCCTTCTTTGGTTTAAGCAAAACCTGATTTTGAAAACTATTAATTTTTATCGATTAAGCATTCTTCAATCATTAAAAAGTGAGCTCGTGTTAACTTTCAAAAATTGAAATTCCGTTTAGTTCCGCTTTAACATTTGGAATAGCCTATACCTACGTAATCTTGAAATGTGTGAAAATTCACAGTTATATTTTTTCAAATATCCCTGTACAATAGTGACATTATTTCAAAATGTTATATATTTTATTATATTGTATAATTTATTTAACGTTCATATATCATTTTTAAATTAAATAACAATTAATTTTGTTGGAATTGTTAGCTTAATAATGTTTTTTCTGTAAAAACATACAACGTACACCAAGACAAATATTGACATGGTTAAAACAGCTGGCCTACATAAAGCTACATGTGTCCGATAGGGTTAAAATTTTCAATTAGAAGAAATGCGTTTTTCAACAAATTGGGTCAACAACTTCATAAATATACATTAGTATTTTACCGGTAACAAGAAGATTACTGTTATGTTTTCATTAAATACGCATAATTATTCAAAATAAAGTGAATTTTACATTTATGGGGGAATCTATAATAAATAATACTCAATACCGCTCTTAGCGCGGTTTTAAACAGTGTGTTTTTCACCCAACCCGGATTATACGAGGTGTTTAAATTAAGTAACAGGAATGATTTTTTAAAATTGTTTTATTCGAATAGAATTACAATTCAATATTGTCTCCCTCAAAATAACTTCCTTGGGAAGCCACACAGCACTGGAGACGGTTTTTCCAATCCTCATAGCAGTGCTGGGACTCGGATACTGGAATAGCTTTCAGCTGGTCGCTTACGGATGTTTGAATGTTTTCGATTGTCCCAAAAAGACCTTGTGGTGATTTTTCAATCTTGTATGATACCTGACATAGCAGGTTAACTAAATGCATGAAGATCAGCAGTATCATCCTGAAATGTCCCCTACCGAAATATCTTAATTCGGATAATAATTGTAATTTTGAAGCTCTATTCCGTTCAATATATGTCACATGATTAATTTCATTTTCAACAATGGGGTGTATAAAGTTAACTACCTGTTTAGAAAAATGATAATTTTTCTCGAAAAATTTTATCACTATAATTATCCTAGGGATTTTCCCTGTCCATATAAATTGTTACAAAAATTGTACACACAAACTCATTTATATCCTTCACTTCTTCAATATCTTCTAAATATTATTCCACTCATTTAGAAATCTTACGTAGATAATAATCTTGATTAATAAGTTTTAAAAATGTTGATTAAATTGTAACTTAACTACGGTAGCTAGAATGAAATGTTGTCTCTGAATAGACAAAATCAACTTAACTACTGTAACTAAAGTGGGTTTTACACGATTCAATTTATTGATCAATTAATTGAAAAAATTGAGATTCAATTAATTGATGTGTGTAAAGTGTAAAAATTTCGTCAATTAATTGATCAATTAATTGACAAAAAAAACTGATCCATTTATTTTTTTAAGTTTTAAGTTCTATTTTTCATAAATTTTTTAGGGAATTCTAGATATATTTTTATCTGTTAAGATATTGCCAACTGTTTAGTTGTAGCATATCCTCGAAATATATTGTTTGTGTTTCGTTTTGAAATGTGACAGAACCTCGAACGTTCTAATTTACCATCATCTAGGTTACTTCTTTGGTTTTTGTTCACAGCTCGTAACTTTGTGAAGATTTTTTCAATATTTTCATTCTTATAATTATGTCAACATGTTTTACAGTAGGTAATAGAAAGTTTTCAATTAATTGACAAAAAACTTGATCAATTTATTGATCAATTAATTGAACTGTGTAAAACCAACTTAAGAAAAACAGTGTTTAAAAAACTAAAGAGTGATTAAAAAATGTCTTTGAATTAGAAAAAAAAAACACTGAATTTAGATAGTGTTTAATTTAAACACTGTTTATTTTTTGTCTCTGAATAGCCCTGTTAAAGTTTTCAAGAAATAACATTTTTTTTGCCTTCTGAAATTCTAACCAAGATTCTAACCCTGAACCTTTTTAATATTAGGTTATACCCTTTTCACACTAGAACTTTAAGGCCCGGTCTTTCCACCTTCAGATAAAGTTCCAGGTAACTATCTGAGAGATAAGGTTATTTGTATCTTCATCTGCTGAATAAATGTCAATACCAGTCAGTGAATTCAATACGTCAGTCTCATTATCCGTTAGATAACTATCTGATAGATACATTTGTATAGAAAGAAGGGATGACATTTACTCAGCAGATGAAGTTAAAAATAACCTTATCTGTCAGATAGTTACCTGGAACTTTATCTGAAGGTGGAAAAACCGGGCCTAAGACGAGTGAACTTAAACCGATGTTCACCGATGTTTAACATCGGTTTGCTTTCACACTTGATGTTTAAATCTCCGGTGCTGTCATCAGCTACAGTAATTTTGTCCTTAAGTTACCGTCAGGAAATTACCAGTTTTGAACTGTCTGCGCAGACGCACATTTTGAATTATTATAAACAAATATGGATATTTCATTTCATTCTACAATAAAGACACTACAATAAAGAATATATTACACCTGTATTAACATGTAAATCGATACATTTTATCTCAATTATTGAGATACATTTTAGCTCTGTATTTTATTAAACACATTATAAAAATAAATAATTTTATTATAACAATAAGTATAAACTTCTTATAACGTCGATATAATACAGTACTAGGGGCCTCAGCCCGGCTACGCCGGTCTTCTCCCCTACATTGTTAAAACTCGTCGCTTCGCGACTCGTTTTAATATAATTTTGTTGCACTTGTCGATTATAAAACTCATCGCTCATCTTTTTTTAACACTATTTTATGGAAATTCCCCCTGCAAATGTCTTAAGTTTTATCGTTAATTCACCTTAAATACTTAATTAGTTTTCTTTTATCAAAAAATACGTTCAAAATGTGAAATCTCGTCCCATTTTAAAATGCAAAAAATTTGACAGCTGTCACCTTCTGAAATCTTGTAAGCATATTTCCAATAATGGCCCAGATTCTTTGAAAAATGTTTTCTGATGCCTCAAAATATTATCTCGCACGTCAAATAAGCTATCTTGAATCATTATCACCACTTAACACTTTGATTAACCCTGAAATTTTCAATATGTATAAATCTTTTTTAACACTATTTTATGGAAATTCGCCCTGCAAATGTCTTAAACTTTATCGTTAATTCACCTTAAATCCTTAATTAGTATTCTTCTGTCAAGAAACACGTTCAAAATGTGAAATCTCCTCCCATTTTAAAATGCAAAAAATTTGACAGCTGTCACCTTCTGAAATCTTGTAAGCATATTTCCAATAATGGCCCAGATTCTTTGAAAAATGTTTTCTGATACCTCAAAATATTATCTCGCACGTCCAAAAAGCTATCCTGAACCATTATTACCATTTAACACTTTGATTCTCGCCGTAAATATTCTGGACCGGCCGTCTTGTATTAAGAATATTTTTGAATTATCGTCTGATAAAACCTGTCCGTGTCGATCAATGGTGACTTTGATTCGATACGGATTCGAGGAAAAAATGCATGATTTTTAACAATAAAAATTAGTCAGTACCCCCTGTCGAAATAAAATTAAGCCTAAGCATTAAAAAAATATCACCCGGATAAGACGACGGTTCATTTTCCTCTCTCCGCGTTACCGGAAAAATGAAGATACACCAGAAGTTGAATAGAACATATATACCACACTTGTACAATATAATAGTAGATTCTTGTTTATGATAATACAAAATGTTGACAGCACAAATTCAAAGAGTATTTTTTTATAATAGAAATTATGTTGGCAGTGCGGACGATGTTTAAGACGCAGATCTCTGTCTTCAACATCTCTTGTATTTAGACGAGGTCATACGTTTTCACATTAGCGTTTAAAGACACATTCACTTTAACATCCGATCTTAAAGTTCTAGTGTGAAAAGGGTATTAGAAAACTTAGACGTTACTCCCTCGATCACTGTCACCCTTGCAATGTTTAAAAATAAATTATATCTTAATTAATTATGTAATGTAATAATTGTTTCAGAATATCACGTTGATTAATTAATTATTTTTGTTGTTGTACAGAAATCTCATCGTCTACTTCCAACAAACTTATACGTCGTGCTTTATAACTTCAAAGCTCGTCATCAAGATGAATTAGATTTGAAAGCAGGGTACAAGGTCACAGTCATAGATACATCAGATCCTGATTGGTGGAAGGGGAAGTGTTTAGGACGTGTTGGTTATTTTCCATCCAAGTACTGTTCTAAACTGGCCGCTGGAGAAAAACCACTACAGGTAAAATCTGATTTTGATTTTCTTAATTTTCAAACATATTTGAGGAAGTAACTTTCAAAACGAGATTTTTCATGCAATATATAAAATTGAGATATTGGTATTACTGTCTTTCTCTTTGTTAAATGTATAAAATAAAATATTTAAATTAAATCTTAAACATGTTTTATGCCATTTAAAATGCGCAAACAAAAATTATAAAATAAAAATTTCTGGTGAAAAGACAGAAAAATGTTAAAAAAGTCTGATAAGCGTTTCATTATTTCACACTTTCCATAAGCATAATTGATCGGCTAGTAAGGGGTACACCACGATCTCAACGGACTTGCATGAGTATTAAGGGCGACAGAACCATCTCCAAAGACTTCAGACATGTCCGTGCAGTCCGAAGAAGAATCAGAGAGTATATTGAAAACAATTAAAATCAATTCGTGATCTGCACATAACTAGGGTGACCAGATTACAGTAAAGGAAACCGGGATAGAGTAAAAAAACCGAATGAATATAAAATAAAAATAATAGGGTTGAGTTTTGGTCTGGTTTCCAAGGTTACTATTAAAAAAAAAAACGATAAAAATTTTGCTTCATACTATTATAAATTCAGTGTCATTTATTAAATGAAATGTTAATCACATCATAATCACTTACAAAACAAGGATATAAAAAAAAACAGTCTTTTTCTAGTGAATATAATTCGATATTAATATCTTAAATAATCTTAAATATAAATATATTCAATGTAAATGAATAGAATTATCATCAGAGGCACATTAATTTAAATGTCACTTATTATTGATATTTTTTGGTTGAGCTGACATGTTGTAATATTTCTTTTTTTGTTAAAATGTGTTCATAAAATTGTTGGCAATTGAAAACGTAATCCCACTACTTGTGTAGTTTGCAATGCTACTTTTGATTGTGAGCAAACAGAGCGAGCCTTTCTTACAAATGCAGAATTATGTAAAAACCGGGACAATCGACCGTCCCGAAAACATTTTTCGGGACACCGGGATAATTTACATAAACCGGGACAATCCCGGAAAACCGGGACGAATGGTCACCCTACAAATAGTTCCAAAGATCTTAAATTTTAGATTTGTTCTACGGTTTTGTTTTAATTACACAGCCGTAGTAAACATTATGTATATATCAATTTTTTTTAATATAAATTCAGCTGTAGAAGAAATATTGTATCAAATCATGCATAAAGCGTATTTTTTTACTCATGGGATCAACCATCTCATTCGTGCAAAATAGGTAATGATTTATGCACTTGTTGCATAATAGTATATTATGGAACGAGTATGGCATTACTATTCCATGCAAGTTTCATACAATTTTTCCACGACTATAACTTTATTACTTATTTATTTTTTATTCAGTTCCCTATAAAAACTAACAATAATTTGGCAGTTGCTTTCAACCTATTTATTACATTGCCTAGCAACAGTAATGTACGTGTCGTATGGAATCTAAATTCAGTTAAAATAACAATACTTACGTCATCTGATTAACTGACTGACCAAGATCAACTCTATTAAAAAATATATTTGCAAAATTCGACAACTTTAACTGTATTATTTAATTTTAATCCGGTTTCCTTCACAAACTAACTATAATTTGACATATGCTTTCAACCTATTTATTACATTGCCTAGCAACGTTGGCCATTGCTGCTTGAATCTGTTATTTAATGAGCTCAACCTGTTACGTAATGAGCTTATTACAGGTCAGCGGTGTAATAAAAAGGAGTGGGGAACGTGCTACATTTACTAATCACTGACACGCCTGTAATGAACGTTACAATAGTCGTGGAAAAAAAATATTTTTTTATTTGTTTTATTTTTCGATGAACTTGTAAAATGGTGCAAAGAACTGATCCACGCTCTTCCTTCTACAGAAGTTATTCAATAAGAGGTTTTATGTGATTAATTAGAAAATTAAAGTTGTATTTTACATATTTAAAAAATGGTAAATAAATATTAATATTAAAAGAAAAGAATAAATAAAATAATGTAAAACTATTTTTGTAAACGTGATTTAAATTCAATGTCTGGGACCTTAAAAATAAATGGGTCGAAAAATTAGGTTCCCGACTTATTGCAGACAGGATTATAATATTTTTGCAATTATCTCAAAAGTACTGTAACAAATCAACTCCTCATTTAAAAAAATATATATTCTAGTGCAGTGTTTCTCAACCAAAAACGCACCGCGGACCAGTATAATATATAATTTTCTAACGCGGACCACTAATAATAATTGTTGGTTCATTTTTTGCAGAAAACCAAATATATTTAATGGGCTACTAAATACATTTATTTTATTTGTAGAAAATTACAGAACATTTACAGAAAACAAACAAATTATAAATTATTTACATAAAAATGTGCATAAAAAATAAAAATAAACAGCAAAAAATACATATAAAAATTTTCGCGGACCACTAAAATTTTTCTGGGGCCCACTGGTGGTCCGCGAACCACCTCTTGAGAAACACTGTTCTAGTGCATAATATAGAAAAGGGAAAATTTTATATTTTAAGAAGACACGCGCAAAAGTTTTCTGACTTCTGTGTTTTTTGATATTCTTTCATTTTAGGACAACATATTTAGGAGGTGGAATTTTTTAAATGTATATACATCTTTTCATTATGTCATGCGTTTTAGGAACAAGCATATTGAAGACCTCCTGTACATTTCTTTTATCACTAAAATCAATGAAAGCTTTCATCCTTACTAATCCTGTTTGTTTGTTATTTTAGGTAACCCACAATCTGCAAGTATCTGACGGTGACAACGGTCTGATGTTGCTCAGAGATCAAATTGTGATTCAAGTAGGCGAGGAATTGGATGGTATGGTAATGATTCGTTCCGGAGACAACCGCCAGGGGGTCTGCCCTCTCAAGTTCCTTCAAGAAGTGTGACAACACACTGAAGTCGCTTGTCAGGTGAATAATGGATGTGCGTGTACTAAAAAACTACCGCAAATTAACAAAAATAACCATCTTACTAAAATCTACTATCCAGTTAGTACTTATAATAGAAAACAGAGAGAGAGAAGAAATAATGAAATACAAAGTTCTTCAGTCAATTGTGGTAATTCGCCAAATAAAAGGAGCTTAAATTCAAGTAACATACTTCATTACTACTACAATAATATTAACAACAATGATTTCACAACTAGTTCAACAAATACCAACTCTAACTACTTAGCGAAACAATCTAGCATCAATATTAACAACATTTTCGCTATATCCAACAATCAACCTAAAGTAATCTTAGAGAAAAACCACTTTTCATCAACAAGGCGACCTCTGTCAATCACCAGGCAACCTCCAAGCAACTTCTTTATGAAGACCTTCCGATCAGACTCCCAGAAGCGTCCATTGTTGTTAAACCATCCAGCATACAACGACTATCAAACAAACGATATGTACGGACCGAATTTCCAAATAATTCCAGATAAAACAGGTCTAAAAATCTCCCCTATATATTCTATAAGTCAAGATATTGATAAATATGCGCCGTCTAGAAGGTTTCGTCAGCAATCAGCGTATTTTCGTAATGCTAAAATCGCATCGATGAGTCGGCCTCTCTATGTGAAAAAGTAAAATACTATAGCTAGTACTAGAAATTTAAAATAAACCTGACAACAGTGTTATTTTTATAGATGTTTTTATTTAATATTTGTAATTTAAGATATGAGCACGTCCTTGATAATCTTATGAGCACTTTTTAAATATTTCTTTTGTTTTTTCCATTGATATGACAAGTTAACACAATGACCAAATTTACAATTAAATCCTTAGGACTGATAAAGGATTTTCTACAATTTTTTGAAAGAATTAATTACTGAATGCTTATTCGTAATCGATTAAATTAAGTGTCTGACTCTACCATGTATTATAAATGTTATTGTGTGTACCAACTTAAGGCGTAAATTCAGGTGTACCAAGTTTACCAACTTTCTATAAATTAGATTATATTCTTTCCGCGATATCTCACTAAAAGGATATCGTTCTAGAATCAAAGATCATGTGATATGTACTTCTTACTCTTTTACTTTTTGTTATTATTTCAGAGCTCTACATAAGATTAATTTGCTGGTCTTGTGAGGATTTACAAAGCATATACTGGGTGTTTCAAAAGATTGTAAAAGTTCCACTTCGTAAGAACTTTGCATTTGTCACAGATGTAACATAAAATAGAATGCTATAAATATATAAACAAAATTTCCGCCTGTTGCCACCATGCCATTGCTTTTGACATTTAGAAGTAGGGTTATCTTCATTTAAATATCCTCATAAAAATTACAAATTTTCACAAAATTAAATATTTATTTGGTTTTATAAAATTTAATTTAAAAAAAAAAATAGAATAAACCTGATTTCTCGAAATCATGGGTACATTTTTGGGTCGCGAACCAAATAGCTTCGGAACCACTGACATAGATAGTCTTTTTTGTTCGCAAATGTTTCTTCTTTCGCTCATTTTGAACCTTGAATAAAAAAAGGGTACGCAACAAAGGCCTTATATGCTCCCATATTATATCTTTTTATAATTTTCATTTTCTAAATCGTAGATAGTACTAAAAATTCTAAACCTAATTAAACGTATTAATAAGAACTGAATGCTTGCATCTAATATTCTTACACCTGCATTTACGCCTTCTAACTCTAAAAACCTAATTGTAATAATTATTTTCTTTTTTTTCTTTTTCAATTTTAAAAACAACCGTCCCTTATTTTATTATCACAATATAGTACATACTTGGCTCAGAACTGAAACAAAATTAGACTATTGTTCAGTTTAGAAAGGCCATAATATACAACACATTAAAAATAACACTTTAGAAAGATTAGTTTCTAAAACACAGTAAAAATATTGCCCCAGGAAAGATGGTATTTACAATTTGTGAGAAAATTTCCAGAATCACAAATAAAGTAACTATAAACTAAAACTGAAGTGAAATGTAAAGTAGTCTTAAATCTACATAAAACAAGGTATAAATTACTTAACGGGAGGCACAACAGTTGTCACAAGTTTCTTATACAAAACTAACTGTCTGAAATAAAATTAGTAACAATCTATACATCAAATTTGGTAATGAATTTTTATCTAATGGAAAATTATTAATAGGGGAAACTTTTTAAGATCGTAGCGCCATTTGCGGTAAAAGCTGGAACACTCAAGAGTGACATTAAACTGTCACTTATGTATTCGTTTACATCAGGGGTACTCAACCTTTTCATACCTACCGCCCACTTTAGCAACTCTATTGGTAGAAACATTTTCATACCGCCCACCTGTTATATAATAATAATAACTTACCAAATACTTTCGCAAAATTTAGCTACAAAATCTTTATAAAACAACTTACTGCATCATCTCTTATTATTAAACACAACAAATATACATGCACGGGCGATAGAAATTGTATATTTTGAGAAATTTAACTATAAACAGTAAAGAATTTTATGAAAACTTAGTGAAAATGTTTTTCAATAATGCTATGAAATTTTTTTAAATAATACTTGCAAAAAAAAAAAATTTGCATTTTAATGTTTTTTAAGCGTCAATTAAATTTAAAAAAAAACTGAAAGTAGCCATCATTGGACAAAACCCCTACCGCCCACCAAAAAATTCCTACCGCCCACTAGTGGGCGGTAGGGACCAGGTTGAGTACCACTGGTTTACATGGTGAAAATGAACATGAGTTGTATTATCCTGTTTTCCGAGCTTTTTTGTGCTTTTTTCTAGTTCAAGGTAATCAACGATTTAGAAAATATGGAATAATATATTATTCTAAAGAAATTTCAAGAAAATTTTTAGTTTTCCATTGTATTTTTAATTGTTTTTGACTGTCAGTCAATATAATATCAACAAAAATTTAGTAAATAAATTAGTAAAAAATAAAAATCTCTTCCGCAAAAGGTGGAAGGGCCTTTTAATATATCAATTGATGATTTAGGCAAATTTTGGGTTGGGTAAGTGCCGTTTTTCAGTCTTGAAAATGCAACGAGGAAGCAGGCATGCATGGGCTTGGATTTTTGCCCATTTTTAGTTATTTGATCCATAAAGACCTACGTTTCACTTTTTCTCTACCTCCGAATGTCGTTTCAATTGATATTTTTTCCAATTTAGGAAAATGATGGAATGTTAAAGTGGTATACTTCTTTATCCACGATTTACATTGCGGTACACAATAAAATGAATTGTTTTTTGCCATGATTCACAAAAATAAAACAGAAACAACAAAAAAACACGTGTTTCTCCATTGAACAAAATAAAACAATGTCAATCTCGTATCTTCCGAAAATTGTCACCAGATGTCAGGGCGCTTAGGAAGTTTCTCCTATTTTAAAAGAGGCGGGGGCTTTGTTGTAGCCACCGCTGAAGCTTGTTTAGGCGTAGAATACGTCGCATGGCTGTTGGGTAGGTATTTCCAGTGATGGCATCCTACCGGTACGGAACGGTTCGCGCGAACCGTTCCTTAAAATTATTGAGACCTGAGGGAACCGGTTGTTAGAATTATTAAAAATAAATTAATTACTCTGACTTTAGTTTTGAATCGTGCGCCGCGCCCTGCTGTGTTGCAAATGTAATATTTATTTTATAGGTTATTAATAATACGCTCTTAAAATTGTTTCCTTATATTTAATAAATGGAAGTAATTGATTTGTTTTCACTCTTAAAAATACAGAATAGGTTCCTAGATATCACATGACTTTATAGAACCGCTTCCTGAAAATTTAGGATGCCATCACTGGGTATTTCCCATACTTAATCCAGTTTTCTCTCAAATATTATTACAGAAGTCGATAGATCTCACATAGACGAAACGAGTGACACGTCACAGTACGTGCTATCAGGTCTCGGTCCCGAATTATACTAATTTTACCGCGGGCACCGAGCACTGATTTCACCGCAAAATGGCGGACTCAATATTGCGTCATCTGACCTTGTACGCCATTTCGGTAGACTCTTTGTACCTTCATATCTTCAACTGAGTTATTATATTGTTGCTAGCTTTTATAGTTTTGAAATGATTGAAGTAATTATTGAAATTAGATACTTAAAATTTTGCTGCAAATTTTCATGTATAAACAGTTACAAATTTATTTCAGATTGTTAGTTTTGTATAAGAAACTTGTGAGATACATAGTGTTTTACCTCTCCTTAAAACAGAGCATAAGTATATTTTTTCGACGTCACTTATGCAAAACCTTAAAATAATGAGTTACGTGTACTAAAATTAATAATTCTGGAAATGATTATTTAATTATTTAAATATATTTTCTGGGTCACTATTTAAAATTAGCAATGTGTTGTAGTATTCACCGCATCAGTATACAAAATCTGGTGTATTTTGCGGTAACCAGGTTAATATGTTGCTACGCCATATTTGTTGCCATTTAAAATATTTATTGTTCAACATTTCTTGAGATATTTTATTGAATGTTAAAAAATAAATGTTAAAAACAAATTTATTAGTGGTTCTACACGGTTCAATTAGTGAAAAATTAATTGGTTAAATTGGTGTTTTATTTTATGTAACATAAACAGGATATTCCTACTTATTTTTCAATTCCCAAATTCCTCAAAATTAGCTTATTTATTCCTTTCTGTATCTGTTTTGGTGTTTATAATTGAGAATTTGGTATATTTTTTAAGTGAAATGAATTTAATATTAATTGTAAATATAGTTTCACACGACGATTCGTTATAGCTGTATGCGATTCACGTAGCCGGAAATATAAATATGGGATACAGTATCCTATCCGCTTCTGGTGTAGAGTGGCAGTAAAGATTTTTTTTTGCTTCAAATAGATGCTAAATCAAGCGCTATTTAGGAGAAATTGTTTAATTTGAAGCCTTAACTGTTTGGTTTTTACATAATAGTGCGTTTACATTAAGCTAGTATCGGACTAGTAGCTGACTTACTAGTGACAAAGATAGCTACTATTCTAATACGTATAAACGCTTGAGATTGAACTAGCCCTAGTACTGGCGATAGTAGTTGGGATAGGATAGCGATTTTGCAGTCGAGACAGTTATTATTCCACTATCCTACCCCCACTACTACATTTTTAATTATTCGGAGTTCTCTCATGTGCACCAATGTGAGTCTAGACCAGTGTTTCTCAACGTATCCCGGACCAGTAAAATACTTAATTTTCTACCGCGGACCCCTAATAATAAATGTACTATTAAACAAATTATACATGTAAACTCTACAGATATCTTAGTAATAAAAAATCACTGAAAAATGAACAAAATGCACAGAAAATGAACAAAAAATCTCAAAAATAATAATAATATAAGCCTTTCGCGGACCACCTGTTGAGAAACACTGGTCTAGACCAATGTAAACAACAGGTCTAGAAGTTTTGACAGTTATTTAAATTTGAAAAATGCAAAAAGGGCCTCTTTTATCTTTGAAGAATTCAATCTTATGTGAAAGAATAGTTTTTATTACCTTTAAACATAAATATAACTACATATTACAATTATAGATTTTTGAAATTATGATAAAATAGTAACCTGAACCAGAAAAATTAAACTACCCTACTAGATACGGAAAATTCGATCCAAAAGGGCTTGTCTACATTCGTTTGACTCGTCCTTAACCCTGAGAGCACATTTTGTTCGTTTCAACCCCTAAAATATTGCAAAATATCTAAAATCGCGGTTTATAAAAAAATTAAAAACTACCCCTATCCGATTCAGAACGTTGAGGAAAAATTTAGCCACTTTTGACTGACCCATCCTCTACCCCTGAAGTTGAAAATTGCTCATTTCATACCCTCCAAAATTATTAAAAAGAAAATCGTGAAAAATCAACTTTCAAGCGTCGGGGAAAAATAAAATTAGCTTATGCATCGAAGAAAGCGGATCGACCCTGCGTGGCGTAGTGGTAACACATGTGCTCTGCGTTGCGAAGGTGTCGGGTTCGAATCCCGTTCAGGCATGGAAATTTTCTCAAATAAAAATTGTCCTGGCTAATTGCCACAGCAGCAAAGGCCATTACATTGAAAAAAAAAAGCGGATCGACTGCCTACGCCGTTCAGTTTTTGAAAATCGGTGAATCCGTCTAAGGATAGTTCACTTTAAATATTTGCACCTACTATCCTGGTTTTGGGATAGTTGTCAATTGGATAGTATAGTACCGTGTTATGTGTAAAATAAAGAAACGATTATTTTCTGTTGTACTTAAAATTGAAATATCTCACTTATAATTTACAACACAAATATACATTACAAAAACCGTGCAAAGTACGGGTACGACAGCTAGTCTTTCATACGCGTATCGCGAATCGTCGTATGAAAGCGGTCTAAGATTCATCATACTTTCAATATTTGTACTGTTTGCCATATTGATATAATTATTTTTTGTGGTTCAGTCTTCACCGCTTGGCAGCATTTTCGTCTAAAATATGTTATTTTTATTATTAATTTAATTAATATTTCTTCACTAAATTTAACCGTGTAAACCCTCTATTATACCTTTAGTTAGGCATTATTAAATGAATGTATATGTGTAAATGTGCAAAATATTAACACCTATTACCCAGGCATTTTGTTTTTTAACAATTCTGAATTAAAAATATTTTCCTACTGATCTCAAATGTATATATAATTTTAACAATTTATGGGGTAAAATTTTTATAACACTGGGAGTCTATTAAGAGGTAAAGGTTCTGTGCATATTCGGATATCTAAATTTAGTTTTTATTTATTGTTTAATATAAATTTGTATGTATATATTTAATTATCAGTTTCGTTTCATGCTTGCGTTTTATTTAAAATGCCCAAAAAACAACATTTAAACATTTAATCTTAAAAATGGTCAGAGATAGCAATCTACAGTTTCAGTTTTTAAAATTCTGTATTTTATATACTTCAGGTCAAAACTAGGATCTTTCTTGTTTGAGTAGGTTTGGGAAGTAAGCTCGGAGTGTTCCGAATCACTCTGTTTAACTCCAGATCGCTAGAGTTAACGCGTTTAGGGCTTTTATCAAACGCTCTGGAGTTAAACAGAGTGACTCGAATCACTCCGAGCTTGCTTCCCGAACCCACCTTTTAAACCCTTTCAACTTAACATACTTTACGGACATCGTTATTTTGGACGTTTGCCGTTGCTGATAGTACTA
Organism: Liopterus haemorrhoidalis; assembly: GCA_963971575.1. Lineage (NCBI taxonomy): Eukaryota > Metazoa > Arthropoda > Insecta > Coleoptera > Dytiscidae > Liopterus > Liopterus haemorrhoidalis. The sequence goes on along the minus strand of OZ020612.1, from coordinate 58,615,051 downwards.
GGCTAGAATAGTACAATATAATGAGTATTAGTATCAAAAAGATATAATACTTCATGAGTATAAAATATTTTCGGACGTTTCGTAAACTGTTCATACCGTAGGCCTTGCGATTCTGTACTTTACGTCACTTCTTTTAAAATATTAACAAAGGTCAAAAATTTAATTTTTTCTTAATCATATCTCAGAAACTAAAACGATAGAGATTTAGGATTAAGACCTAAAATAACCTAAAGATTCCTTTTGAAAAATCACAAAATTATAGGTCTGTTCGTAGAGCCATATCTAACAGTTTATATCGTCAGATGCAAACGCAAAGTTATTTTAATGCACTTCTACGAATTTGACGCTTTCGTTTGACGATAATAATCGTTAGAAATGGCTCTAGAAACAAACCCATATCTTAATAACAGTAAGAGTTAGCGACCTAAGATTCGAATTTTTGAAATTGTCATACTTTATTAGTCTAGAATAAAAATTGAACGAAAAAAGTGTACGAATCGTCAAAAAAAAACCTTTGAAAATAGCCAAAAATTGAAAGAAAGGGTTAGAAAGATAGGATTTATGTTTTGGATTTGATTGAAAAGATGTATATCTATGTATTTTGAACTGTTGAACATAAAAATAGCATCCATTCGGGGCCTTCGCGTACCGTTTTAATGTAAAAGTAAAAAACTGCCAAGAATATTATGACCCGTAACTCAATAACTGAATGAGAAAGATTTTTTTAAATATTTGTTTTCATATTTTTAGGCCTATATTTCCCTAGAAACAAATTTTATTCAAAAATGAAAGAATAAAATTTCTTTATTCCAATATTGAAAGTTGTCGGTGTCAAATAGCTCAGGTTTGATGAAATTTGTATACGGTGAGACTTCTACGTACTAATCGATAAAAATTTGATTGTTAGTTTATATTTCGCGCCTTATATGATACTTAAGGATGTAAAAAAAAAGATTTCAGAATTGTTTTAAAGCTAGTAATTTGCACACGACCAAAAATAAAGTATTATATTTGTATCACAGACTTGATGTAGGTATAAAATGCATGTTAAATAAAAATAACCCTCTGAATTAAATGTGATGTACTACCAAACACTTCCTAAACCATCTTAGAAATGTGTAATTAACTACTGTCCTCAGAAATAATAAGTAACCAGCTCAAAATATACACTGATGTGCTGCCTTGGTAGTTTCACCACCATTTGCACTCTGTACTTATTTTTAATTCGAAATGTGATTTGTGTTTAAAGACAAATAAACTTGATATTTATTTCTTTAAACTGTTAAAACATTAATAATTTCAAACATATGAATGTTTGAGTGATTGATTTTGTGAAAAAATGAAAATAAAATGTAACATTTTGCCTAAGTTAAAATTTTACAAAAATAAAGCATCTGGATGAAAAGTTTTAATAATTTATTTTAGTACCAACTAAATTAACTATTTTATTCTCAACCTTTTTAAAGTAACGTCACAGGTTAAAGTTTTAGATGACCACCACGTGGGCGTCACCCGTGTGCTCATTCATGAGACCGCCCTTTACTAGAATCGACCCCTAATGCCGCCTGTGTAGAAACTTGTGTCCTCTACAAGTAAGATTACCTATACTAGAATCGACCCAAAATGTTGCCCCTTTGATGAGCCGCCTGTGTACGGCGCACATCCTAAAAAACCGTACACGGCGGCTTTGAACATTCTGAACAAAAATATTCATTTTAATAGCGGTGTTATATAATTTTTTTTTTTTTTTTTGTATAAATACACCTTTTGCTTTGGAGAAAATCGCAGTCTAAAAATCGGTCTTTGGTTTCGTTTTATAGATAAATGTGAATATTCACACATATTGGCCGATGTGCGATGTCCACGGCATTATCGAGGCCAGCCGCAGTGTAAGCCATTACAGCATTACGTTTTCATGAGCTTTATGTGTCATGTGGATGCTTGCGAAATTAAATATAAACGCAAAATCAGGTAAAAAAATCTTCTTACACTAGGGCAGGCCAGACAGGGTACATTTTTCAAGTTAAAAGGTAAAAATTGCAAATGTACTGTTTCACACCGATTTTTACTCGTTGTCTAAGAGGACAAGGATACGATGGAGCTCCAATTAAAACTGGTGAAGTAGAAGGGTTCAGGCAAATATACCCTACTGCTATTTACATTGTGTAGCTCAATTACTTAATTTTTGCTATTCCCCACTAACATTTTATTGAAACACCTGTGTTCCAAATATTGTCTATTAATATTAATAATTCCTATATGATACTAATAATAAATTTAAAATTTTTCGCCTACATTTATACCACGTGGGAGGTGTAAATGTGCGCAGTTCGATTTTCGCTTGACAGCTGTCAGCTAGTTTAACCTCAAACTTCCAAAATGACAGAACAAAATTTACAATATGTACCTTATAATTCGTACATTACACCTAGTTTTTGGTTTAAATTAACTGAAGTAAAATTAGATATTGATAAGTTAAATGAAGAACGAAAACATATTTGGGGTTTTTATTCTAATAAGTTCAAAACTTATGAATCAGCTTTGTTAGAAGTTGATTGTACATCTTTTAATTCGTGAGTTTGTTATTATAAATAAATTATATTAGATTATTTATTTGTTTTGTTGCAGAAACTTTGACCAAAAATCTTTCTTGCCAGCCCATGGATATTTGTTAAATAAAAATACTATAGAACAATTTAAGGATTGTAATAAATTAGATTTAATTGATCAACAAGGATTAATTCTTTGGAACCAGATCAAAAATGGTGATGTTTTGAAGGATCCTTCACTTTTAAATGCATTTTTCATCTTGTCATTTGCTGTAAGTATTTGATGTCATTGGCAACATTTACTCATTGCGTTTGATAAATCATAAACTGTAATTCTTTTTCAGGACTTAAAAAAATATCACTATTATTATTGGTTTGCATTTCCGACACCGAATAATTTAAATATATCTTTAAATGATAAGCCATGTAATGTTACGGATGTATTTACTTCCGAAGAGGTAAGTTTTTAGTCTTTTTAAATTTTGTATTTTACTTATTTTGTTTTTAAATATATTTTAGGTAACTAGTTTAATGAGTGCTTATGATAATTTTACTGAAGCTAGTCAAAAAACATTTTTTATTGTTAAAAAAGGTAGTGATAGTGTAGATGTACTTAATTTAAGTTCCGCAATTGATTTTAATAATCGAAATACTAACGATTTAACCAGTGATGAGTACTATTTTGGATTTTCTGATCCTACTATGTCAGCTTCTCATCCAGGATGGCCACTACGTAACTATTTAATCACTTTATTATATTATTGGTAAGTCATAGAGTAAGACCCTGATTAATGCTATTTTAATTAATACTTTTTTACAGTCCGAAACTTCATGGAAAAAATATAAATGTTCTGTCGATGCGCATTAAACATGAACACAGACAATATAACTGTGCTAACAGTATTATATTTAATATTAAATTACCTGATATAAGTGGTGATTTTGAAGATAATATTTGTAAGAAATCAAGTAATATGTTTGCGGATTCAGTTTGGGTTGGCTGGGAGAGAAATGAGAGAGGAAAATTTGGACCAAGATTTTCTGATATGAGCAAAAGCATGGATCCAGCAACGTAAGTTATCATTTCATCATAAACTTAATTACAGTAAGATACTTTTACCAACTATACTTGAATTTTTAAAAGTAATCTTCAAGGACATGATGTCCAACTCAAAATTCATCGTATTGATATATTTCTTTCTATCACATTCTTATATATGAGGACATTGAATTCAAACATTCAAAATTTTTATGAGTAAAAATACGAAAAACCGTTTTCAAACCAAAAAAACAAACAAATTTTTAAATTTGGGTAAATCACGTTTGAATGAACTTATTGAACAAATGACAGTTTAAATGGCCAAAACAACGATAAAATCTGATATGAATAAGAGTTGATTGACAAGAAGGATTTAAATTATTTTATTTAACCTTTTTTTATATTATTTATTTATCATTTTTAATATGCAAATCACAACTTTAGTTTTCTAGATAATCAAATCAAACCTTTTATTGAGAAACTTCTGTAGATAGAAGATCGTGTATTAATTCTTTGTATTATTTTACCAGTTCATCAAAAAATTAAAAAACGCAATTTTATAATTTTTTAAATTTGATGAGTTACTTCCGTACATTATAATATTATGAAGAAGTAATTAGCGAAGTTAAAATATTATTTTAATTTCTGACCAGTCCGAATCCTATTACTTCCTCATATAATTTTTTGTGACATGCACGTTTTGAATGTTATCTTCTCATAATTGAGCAACTTCTTTTAAAAACTCAAGTATACCTTCTTGTTTTTGGCGTTTTCCCATTATAGATTTCCCGTTCTCAGGAGCTATCGACTCCTATCTTCCTAGTCTCCCTCAGGTAGGTCTTTTCACACATTGTGTAAGTTTCCACTTCACTGCTGATCTTCCTCTTCGTCTCTTTCTTCTTGGGGTTCCTTTTAGAATCTCTTTTGATTGTCTTCTATCAACATGCACCATCTTAATGCTCTATTGCAGTGTTTCTCAATCATTTTGGCATTAAGGTCGCCCCGTAATTTCTTATAACTTACGCACATGGGAAATCTTATAAGATAGCGGACCCCTATTCGGGGGTTCATATACAAACCTTTATGTTATGTTTAATAAATAACTATTCTTTGATACAGTAAATGAATTATTTTTTAGTTCACTATGCCACCTTCTTTACATTAAACAAAATAATTTATTTTTGGTTTGTGGAACAAAATTTCAATAGAGCACTTACGGCTGACAGACCTCTTTGGCACAGGTCGTAGACCCCCCCCCCCCACCGGTATAGAAACACTTATCTCTTGTCGGGCAGTGTTGTAAATTTTCATGTAACTTTAATTTCATTTCTTATTCTCTTTGTTCTTACTTTATTTTTTCTAGTGTATTGCAAACTTCTCATATTCCAACTCGACAATTCTTATCTTGTTCCTTAGTATGTCTGTGACAGGCCTCATTTCTCCTCCATATGTTGTTATTATTACTTAAATGATAGCGTGATCTTTATATATATTAATTGAATTATTGTTTTAGAATGTCGAAAAATTCTGTTGACCTCAACTTAAAACTTATGAAATGGCGTTTACTTCCTGATATTGATTTGGAAAAAATTCAAGAAACAACATGTCTGTTACTTGGTTCTGGTACATTAGGATGTTCAGTAGCACGAACTTTATTAGTAAGAATGTGGTGTATTATTGCTAAATACAAAATATTAAATTATCATTTTTCAGGGTTGGGGATTTCGCAACATAACATTTGTTGATAATGGTCGTGTTTCGTTTTCAAATCCAGTGAGACAAAGTTTATTTACACATGTTGATTGTTTAAATGGTGGAAAACCAAAATCAAAAGCAGCTGCTGAAAATTTAGAAAAGATATTTCCAGCTGTTGTAAGTTGCGGCTAGAATTTTAAACTTCGCTCGTATTAAAATATTTTTTCTTTTAGAATACGAAAGGTCATCAACTACATATACCAATGCCTGGACATTCTGTTGGCGAAAGCACTTTGAAAGAACGAGAAAAAGATGTTGAAACTTTAACTGATCTCATACAAAATCATGATATTATATTTTTACTTACCGATTCTAGAGAAAGTAGATGGCTGCCCACATTATTAGGAGCTTATTTTGGAAAGGTATGTATAATTTAAAAAAATTAAATTAATAAAATATATATTTTGATCTCTTGATTCACCATGGCTCAATAAATTTTTGAAATAGTTATTTATGCAACAAGTGCATAAAGCAGTGCTTATTTCACGAATGGGAAGTTTGATGGCACGAGCCGTAGGCTAGTGCAGCAGTCCCATGAGTGAAAAATAGACGCTTATACATCTTTCAATATTTTTTCTATGACTGTCTGCTATTAGAAAAAGAATATAATTGATCAAGGCCATAACTAATTTTTTTCGGTCCCTGGGTATAATTTTATTATTGAGTCCCCCTAAACACAATATAATACAATTGATGTCCTAAAAAAAAAGGTCCTCACTTCTATAATCCAAATGATGACCTAACAAAAAGAAAGGTCTTCACATTCAAAATCCAATTGATGACCTAAAAAAATTGAAGTGTGAATTTTCACACATTTCAGGGTTTGGCAGGCATTTAATAGACGTAAGAAGCCAACGTGATACTGGATGTCTAGGTATATTTATCACATCAAAACCTACAGTTTTTTTTTTTTTTTTTTAATTACTTTTATTCGTTATTTGAGAACTAAGAGCTTCAATTTAAATAATAAAATTTAAATAATTTGCCAAATATCCCAGTTTTGTTTTTCTGCATTTACTTCGTATTTAATAATTCTTCATTAGATTAATAAAAAATATTTTACAGTGTAGAATGTAGTGTGGTGTGGTGTGAATCATTCAGTTCGCAACTATTAAAAAAATATATTACTTTTTTAATATTATAAATTCCAAAAAAAAATACACGCACTATCTTAGCTATAAATATAAAAAATCAATAACATTAGCAATAATTTAACAATGAATTAAAACAATAATTATTTTTTTACCAAAAACACAAAAACTGCCATATTTTTCAAAAACACAATCTGATCAAAAATTCCTCTCGTACGTTTTCGACTCAGATCAATATACATTACATATAATTTTTTCAGATTTTTTGTTTATTAGATTTTTACATATCCCAGGATATAGGAGTGGGGGGGGGGGACAAATGTTGGTGAAAATCGCGTGAAAGTAATGTTTTTTTGAAACATTAATTTAGTTGGTTTATCCACGTATCTAGAACTTTCATTTGATACCCTTCACAAAATAAATAATTAAATTTGTTTATATTTTTCTCGAAATGTGTTTTTTTTCTATGTACGCATCAAAGATCTGTATATGCATGCCAAATTATAACTCTACAAGACCAGCCTTTTGGCCACAATATCTACCGTACATACCAGTCATATCTACGAATATTGGCGTAATTAGGTAGAGTGCCTAAAAAATTGCAAAATATGAGGTCCAAATGATTTTTTTTGCTCAAAATACTTGATATCTTTTTTTTTTATTGTAGACTCATTTTGTTCCCAAAATTAAAACTGTACAGAGCACATGAAAAGCTAGTTATAAAACCCTAAAATTGAATACTGTTTATACATGGATAACAGGATCGGCTGAAACGTCACCTCGATCACGTGACTTTATTATATTGTTTATTATTCATTCCTTATTTCAGATTGTGCTTAATGCAGCTCTGGGCTTTGATACATACTTAGTTATGAGACATGGTTATCGACCAGATAAAGATTTAGTCCTGCTGGAAACTGAAGAAATTCCTCCAGGAATGAAAGCTATACCGGGAACTAAACTTGGTTGTTATTTTTGTAATGATATTACTGCCCCCGGCAATGTAAGTACAACATTAAAAATTATTACAAAATTTTGTTAACGATTATTCAATTTCAGTCGTTAAAAGATCGAACCCTCGATCAACAGTGTACAGTAACCCGACCAGGTGTTTCACAAATAGCAGGTTCGTTAGCAGTCGAACTTGCGGTCTCAATATTACAACATAAAAATGGGTAAATTTATCCACAAACACACCTAATACCATCTAAAAAATAATTTTATTTATAGAGCCCAAGCGAGTGCATTTTATAAAACTATTAACGATAACCCAGATTTAGATGCTCCTAACGAGTGTCTTCTTGGTATCTTGCCACATTCGATTCGAGGATTTTTATCTACATACACTAACGTACTACCTGCGACTGAAAGATTTAAGAATTGTATTGCTTGTTCGGATGTTATTTTAAATGAATATAAAGAAAAAGGGTTTAAGTTTTTGATTGAAGTGTTTAATTCTTCAAAGCATTTAGAAGATCTCATGGGTTTGACTGATATGTACAAGGAAATGCCAGAGGTAATAAGATAGGTTATGTTAGGTTATAACCTAACCTAATCCAAACACAATGTATACGGGAATCGAAAAATTTGGTATGCGATGGACCCCAAGCAATTTTAATTTAGTTAATCTTATACAGACAAATTTATTTTCCTCACGATTTTTATAAAACGCAGTTATTCGATCCCGCATGCAATGTGAAATGATTTAAAAAATATAAATGTACGTCCTAAAATTGTGATATTATCAACTACATATATTTTTTTCTTAAAAAATTGTTATTTGAATGTAATATTTGTTTAGATTGGCGAATGGGACCTCGATTCAGATTCCGATTGCGACGATGTGTCTTAAATTGGTAAGATATAAATAAGTTAAATGTGAAATATATTTATACTAAATTATATTATCAAATTGTTTACTACTTTTTGAATTAAAATGATCTTGAAATAACTCCTCATTTATATTTTGCACCTGCGCATTTTGTATTATCGTAGAAAGTGATATTGATTTCATAATATTCAAACACAAAGAAAAAAATTCTAATCAAAAATAAAATCAGAAAATATAGGTTAGAATATGTTGAAATGAATCTATTTTTAGTTTTGTTTAGCGTTTTAATTGATAAAATAAGATAGTTAAGCCGTCATCTGTTTTTAAATAAGGAATTTCACTCGATAACTAAACTTCTTTCCGCGTGTTAGCTCTTCAAAACAATGCGAAAAATCTATCCAATGGCAAGCTTCTCTTTGTAGGTTAAATTACACTAGCCAAAAATACTTAAGGAATTATAACATTAGTTACAGCAAATAAACACTCTTAGCAAGAACGTATACATAAAATTAAAGAAAGTATTTGTTCTTTCTTAATTTTATTAATAGAATTGGATGAGTTTCATAAGTTTTTTATGTTCAAATATGTTTTTTTATTTATTCTTAAATTTACTTAATGTGAATCAGTCTTTTTAGTTCACAAGTTTTCAACTAGAGGTGCTTTGTAAATATTTGACATTCTTGACATACCGTGATCGCAGGTTTGACCGAAATGTCAAATACTTTGCACAGTTCGTCACAATAATTCATTGTTATTAGCCTAGTTTATTAAAATATTGAGTGATAATTGTATTTGTGTATTGTGTGCTATAAAAGTGATTGAATTTAGTGTTTAGGGTGAGTAAAATATTGTATTTAATACAGTGCATAGTATTACACGTGATAACTAAAGTATTGATTGAGAACAAGAAACAAAAAAATTGCATTCATGAGATAGTTTAATTTTATTCTATTTTTATTTGAACCTATTAGTCTATTTTTGACTATAATTTGAATGAAACAACAAACGATAACAAAGTTTTACAACAAAAATCAATAACAATCGAATGTAATCAATAGTATTGTTCCTGTTTTTGATCGAGAATTTTAACAATAACATGATTCTGTAAAATATTTTTAATGCACAGTTAAAGAATTTATGTAGACTTTCATAAAAAGAAAAAATAGGCTTGTAAAATAAATCAATGCTATGCCTTATCTAAATTAAATAGATGTGTGGCCGAACATTTTCCCATGTTTACATGTTTCCCCGGCGTTTTACAGATATGGAAAGTGTAGAATCACCCTTGGACGTTCTCTCTAGAGCAGCAACAATGGTCCAGGACAGCCAGTCCAACAATACCGGTAAGTTGTTTATTCTTAAACAAATGTTACACTCAATTTGGCAATGTCGAGTTGTTTTGTTTAAATTTTTGCGCATTAGTTTTAAACAGGGGCGTATAAACAAGCTAATATTTTATAAACAAATTCCAAAGAACTTTTGTTTTATTTTTTGCGGGTTTCTTTTGTTTTTGTTCAGTAATGTTATGTAGTGATTCGTCATTTGTTATATAAAATTGTTATTTAATTTTTTCTTAAATGTCAACATATTTTAGAAATGAAAATGGAATTTTGGCCTTTTTTTGTAGTATTTAACATATTTCTTCTAGCCAAATAAATGACATTTCTTAAACGCAAATAGTCACTGTTAATGTGCGCCAAATTTTTTTAGCCAATGAACGAAAATTTTCAATTAGTTTTTAACTGCTAAAATTATGTCATAAAACAGCCAAATTGCATAATGCATTCAGTTTGATTTTGATTTCACTCACACATTTTTTTTTTATCTTGCTCTTTTAAGTGTCGGGTCATTCCAGATATCTTGTACATTAAGGAAGTCAACTATTTTTACATAAGACAGTTTTGCCAGTAAAAATCCATCCGCGATACTTTTTCAAAAATTGATTTTTTCGATAAAATGTTAAATAATATAACGTAAATAAATATAAAAAAATTACTGCAAATTTCGAAACTAATTATTATTTAAAATGAAATACATTTTGAATTTCAATTTTAAATACAACAAAAAAAGTGCATATTCTTGTAATATTATTTAATGACAATAATTAAAATAACATTTACAACAACAAAATTTTATTTTTTTGTAGAATAATAGTATTTTCTGCGATCGACCGGTAGATCGCGATTGACATTATGTATGACTGTTATAAATATAAATCTTCTATAAGATAATCTCTCCACCTTTTACAAGGTCTTGCAACATAGTGAAAAATTACATTTTCGAGAAGTTATTTTTTCAAGTTAGAAGCTGTCTTTTTAATTTATTTTTTTTACACTAATCCAATGGTTCCCAATCTTTTTAAAATAACGGCCAGGGCCGCCGTGTGGTTTCAGCCGCCCGTGCGTAAACATTCATAAGACCGCACTTTATTAGAATCGAACGCAATTGCCACAGGTATGCACCGCTCGTGGCTACTTAGTGACAGCATCCCTAAATAAAAATTCAGGGTACCTTTCCCTTATTTCACTATTATATCTGTATTAATTCAACGAGATCGTGGTACCCTTATAATAAATCTACGACATCCTGGTTGAGAACCACGGCCCTAACGTATTATAAAATCGATATTAAGAGCATCATTCTTTCCCTATTAGTTCCTTAAAGAATTGTCATAACTAATTGCGAGTTACTAATGCCTATAATTTTCGTACCAACTTGATTGATATACTAACTTGAGTTGACTTTTGACCACACTCACACAAATCAATTTTATTCTGGTAAGTGTAAAATTTTCCAGGTATTTTATATACCAATACTTGCTAAGGCTCCTAACAGCCAAAACTGTTCCAAATACTCAATAAAAGTATTGCAAGTATAAAATACCGATCAAAATATTTGAAACAACAACTACGATTAGTCATCACTAATAAATAGTATTTGAAATATTAAATACTGAAAAATGCTTGAATTGCTCAAGTATTTGAACCGGGCTTCGAACCCAAAACCGTAAACCGAAAAAAACCGTTATTTTTCTCGAAACGAAAACCGGAGCTGAACCGAAAAAAAAATATCGGCTTATTTTGATTCAGATAATGGGAGTAAATCAAAATATAAAACACATTTTATTTAATATTATTTTTTAAACTGATAAGCAGAAAAAGTTCGTCATTTTTTAACTCCTAAGTAAAAAAAAATCCGCTACTATTATTTCGGGGGGGAGGGGGTGAATACCCAGAACCCCCTCCCTGGCAGCGGTCTTGGTATGTTTATTACAAAATAAGGAATAAAATGTTTTTCTAAATTATAGTAAAAAAAAAAAATTCTAATACAAATAAAAGCATTTAAAAATTTATCACTCGGAACTGAACCAAAAACCGAAAACCAAAAAAACCGTTATATCTGCCGGAACCGAACTGATTTTTTTTTTTTTTAATTGAACCGTAACAAAAACCGAAACGAAAAAAATAACGGTTCGAAGCCCTGATTTGAAATACCCAATTATTTGAAATATCAAAAAAAATAAATAAATATTTAACATACATAATCTACTGACACGCTCGGATACGCAGTCTGGTGGTCAAATATTGTACTAGGCGACTGTAGTACTGTTTGAAATTATTACATATGTTCTAGTGTTGATTTTTTGTTAGAATGTCGATAGATACATTTTCATAAAATAAAAATGTACTGTGCTTAAATTAACCTGTTCGCTTTTAGCATATTGACAGCTGAATACTAGACACGACAGCCATATTGCCTTGAAGTACAGCGCCGCCAACGGTAATGTCACTTCTCAATAATCGAAATAAATCCATTAAGGATCATAATGACTGTAAATTAGTATTAAAAAAAGAAAAATTAAAAATTTCTACTTCGAAACAAAGAAAAAGTTCTGCAGTTCTGATAAATTATGTATGGTATTAAATAGCCGGTTCCAAGTTTTCACGTGAGTGAAATTATTCTGTTTATGTCGACCAATTTCTATTTATTTACAGTGCCAGTCATTAAAATATTATTTTATATAACTCGTGAAAATCAGATTCCAAAATTATCTTCATACTTTAGGTCCCATGGCAGTCCAAACTGACAAAATTATTTGAAGTATAAGAGAATATTGAAATACTACGGTAGATTCGAAGTACTAGAGGAGATTTTAAATACTAGGGAAAACATGAAATATTAAGGAAATAGTTAGAATACTATGGTCTATTTCAAAGTAGAAAAAAGTAGATAGCGCTGCGAACCGAGCACGATTTACACTGATCAAATACAGTATAGCGGGAAATTTAAAATAAGTTACAACTAGGGCATGGGCGTAGCAACCGTAAAAGGTAAGAAGTAAAGTAAGGTAAAAGTAAGGGAAATTTGAAAAAGTTAAAAAAATATTAATTTTAAAAATTATGTACTATATATAAAAAGAGAAATTTGGCTAAACGAGTTTAAACAAAGCAATAAAACAAACAGTATATCTTCATAACAAAAGTTTCTTATTTAAACGATTATTGCAAATAAAAATTAAAAATACATGTATATATGAAGGTCTAAAAATTATATCAATAACTTCTTCTTTGGGCACAATCAGCTGGGCTGTCTTTTGGCCTCACATTAGTCCTCTCTCTTGATATGTTAATTGTCAAGTGTCAAAAAATATTATATGTCAGATAACCTAAAAAATATATAACTGCGTAGAAACAAATTACATGGAGAATTTTCTCCATAAAATCTACGCCAAGAATATAAATAAAAGTCTAAATATATAAATAATAACAAAATATATGAGAAAAATTAAATAATATATATTTCCAATGTACGACACTGAACATTTGTCAACATGGACTAAAAACAATATTTTTACAGTGTAATAGGGATGACGATCTAAACCAATCCGAAGCAAGGACAAACAGCTCCTATCTTCTTACACACATTTTTCTACTTTGAAATAGACCATAGGAAATATTTTAAATATAATCTGTCTCAATTTGTAATACGAAACTATGGTCTATTTCAAAGTAGAAAAATGTGTGTAAGAAGATAGGAGCTGTTTGTCCTTGCTTCGGATTGGTTTAGATCGTCATCCCTATTACACTGTAAAAATATTATTTTTAGTCCAAGTTGACAGATGTTCAGTGTCGTACATTGGAAATATATATTATTTATATTATTTAATTTTTCTCATATATTTTGTTATTTTTTACATATTTAGACTTTTATTTATATTCTTGGCGTAGATTTTATGGAGAAAATTCTCCATGTAATTTGTTTTTACGCAGTTATATATTTTTAGGTTATCTGACATATAAATATTTTTTGACACTTGACAATTAACATATCAAGAGAGAGGACTAATGTGAGGCCAAAAGACAACCCAGCTGATTGTGCCCAAAGAAGAAGTTGTATAAGTTGAAGAATTGATATAATTTTTAGACCTTCATATATACATATATTTTTAATTTTTATTTACAATAATTATTTAAATAAGAAACTTTTGCTCTGAAGATATATTGTTTGTCTTATTGCTTTGTTTAAACTCTTTTAGCCAAATCTCTCTTATTATATATAGTACATAATTTTTAAAATTAATATTTTTTTAACTTTTTCAAATTTCCCATTAAACTGAATTTATGTCGTATAAATAACGTGAGTGTATTATCTGCCTTGTTTATTTCAATATCTTATTAACCTTTTTTATATTAAAAAAAAAAAAATCACTTGCTAACCCAGTTGCTACGCCCATGCCCTAGTTGTAACTTATTTTAAATTTCCCGCTATACTGTATTTGATCAGTGTAAATCGTACTCGGTGCGCAGCGCTATCTACTTTTTTCTACTTTGAAATAGACCATAGATCTGGTTACTTTGGTGACTGTTGTGGTGTAAATAAACTATTTTGAAACCATGTAAACTTGTAAATCTGGCTTTTACATTTTTGATGAAGTTTCATTATACTGAGGTTATATTCACTCAAAAACTACATGTCAGATACCAAATTGACATGTCTAATATTTTGAATAATATACAAATATTTATTTCATCTTATTTCGCTTATTCATAATTTCTGTTCTGGTTGTATAAAATATATTTCAGATACTTGTCAATTTGTGTTTTATACAATTTGTGTTAGTAAGTTGACATATAATTTAATGTCAATTATGAATTGTCAAATATTTTGAAAGGTGTTACTTCAGAATTACCACCCTAAGATGATATTTTATTATAGCTGGCTAATATGGTTGTAGAAACTAATGGCCAATAAAACAATATAATAAAAAAAATAATAATAAATGATATTTTAAATATACAACATAAAAAATTAAGTTTCCCTGTTAGTTTCGTATTACAAAATGAGACAGATAATATCAGGGAAATATTTGAAATTCTTCCAAAGTATTTCAAACACTGATGTTTTCAAATAAATATCAAATGCAAATACCACGGAGAAAGTATTTACAAATCCCAATATCAAGAGCTTTTTTCAAGTGTTTGAAATACAATATTTCAAATAACAGAAAGTACAGTCTGTTCCAAACGGTTAGGTGGAACTAAATGGAAATTTCGTTCTTTTAGGTTGTCACGAGAAGAGACCTTGCTTGGGTTATTTCATTTTTCACGTTGGAATGTCAAAATTTAAAATTCCAACAATGAAACCATGGAAACGAATGCCGTATGTCAAAATTAAATTATTTTTTTTACATATTTTAATGACAAAAAAATAAATAAATGGGAATTTGTATTAAGAATGACACGAAAAAAAAATATAAAGAAAATGACATTTTAAAATGATATTGGCATCTGACACTACCGATAGAGGCGCTACTGCATTCACATCATGGCTGACATTGGTAGGATATTTTTGACAGATTCAATGGTATCTTCATGTGATATTTATAGAAACACACGGGAACACACTCTAAAATGGTCTTTAACTGTCTTTCCACTTCTAAGAACATATTCTCATGCTTGTCACAAACTCGACTATCCTACAACCGTCAGTTTCTCAAAATCTCACTAGAGGCGCTTCAGTTATTGTCAGTTGACAATTAACCTTGTTTAAAATGTTTACTGTAAGTATGATTTACAAAGCTTAAACAAAACGGCTGAAAAGCACGATTTAAAAGATGAAAGTAACTAGATTGCAAAATCTAGTTCCGCCTAACCGTTTGGAACAGACTTTAATTGAAATACTTTATTTCAAATATTCCGAGCTCTGCTAACAGCTGATTTTTTTGCAGTCTTACGAGGGCAGTAGGCGGACGAATGTTCAATTTTACGTTCCACATTTTCTTCACCATTTTGTCCACTTTCATTGTCTTGTTATATTCCTGTTTATTCTATCCAGCGCTCTAAATGCTTTATTCGTGATTTTTGTATAAAATTGAAATTTACTACATGATTAATTGTGGTTTTAACACCACATACAATTCTTGATATAAAGTGGTTTTTCTATCCACTATATAATGATGAGAAAAATTAACATTCATGAAATTTAAATTAAAATCATCATAGATAATATAAAAAACATTGTTAAAGTACTGACATACGGTGTATATGCCTTTTATCCTGCGATCAAACAACTATGAGAAATATTTAACGAAAGAATTTTATGAATTTTAATCTAATTCACCATGAATAACTGTGGGTATTACAATACATATGATTTAATCACAGAAATATGAAGAAAGAAATTAAAAAGCATGTATTCACAAAGCCAAAAAATTGATGTAAAGGGTGAATTTTTACATATTTCAGGATTTTTTAGGTATTTAGTAATGACTAGGCTTGTTTTGAGTATATTTTTATCGACCGCCAACATATATAAGGGAGGTATTGTGATCATACCGATTTTGACATTTCGACATTTCGATGGATCTCCACGAATTGTGATCCCTACATAACGTTTTGACTATTTTTAGCATGATGTCTGTCGGTCTGTCTATCTGTCTGTCCGTCGGTCTATATGTCTGTCCGTCGGTCTGTGTACACGTGCAGAGCAAATTCGGCTAAAAGGATTTTTATGAAACTTCATATTTAAGCTTTTGACATCAATGGCACGAGTTGGTCAACTTTAGGTAAAAATCGGTTGACTAGAAATGAAAGTTTACTCGTGTCGATTTTAAGATATTTGCGAATATTAAAAATTATAATTCGAAACAGAAATTATATTTCGAAAAAATTTATTTAACAAAAGTTGCTATAAAAGCAATAACTAACAACTTTTATTTGAGACATTTTTTGATAAAACGAAAAATTTTAGAAAAATTTTTAGAATTTTATTCCAAGTATCTATTTTTTCTTACTTATATGTAACGTTTCCATGGTCATGATTAATAATATCTCTGTTAGAAAATATTGGGCCAAGTTATTTCTACTCTGCTGCTAGAATATATTTTATACAAGTACTTTGTGATGGCGGTCGGTCCTGTGCTGGCCACAGCTGATTTTTTACTGTAGCCCCGTAAAATCATCTTTTTTTTCAATGTGCGTCTGTTAATATAAGTATTAAAAACTTTCATTTAATGTTTCACATGAAATAATTAAAATATTATTTTCAAAAATGTAAAAAATTCTATATTTAAAAAAAAAATCAGCTGTGGCCACCACAGGACCGACCGCCATCACAAAGTACTTGTATAAAATACATTTATGCTGGTTTATCAAAAAATGTCTCAAATAAAAGTGTTTATTTATTGCTTTTATAGCAACTTTTGTTAAATACATTGGTTACATACAAAAATCTTAAAATCGACACGAGGAAACTCCCATTTCTAGTTAACTGATTTTTACCGAAAGTTGATCAACTCGTGCCATTTATGTCACAAGCTTAAATATGAAGTTTCATAAAAATCCTTTAACGTTTCTTTTAATTATCTGTTTATTAATTAATTATAATTTGTGATTGGAAATTTTTATTTATTACAAATTCTAATTATTTGTTGTATATATGAAAAAATGAATTAAACAATTATATTTGAATAATAACCCCCCCCCCCCGTCAATGAGTTCTCGTCCCGAATTTTGAACTAAAAAATATGATCACCTTATTAAATATGAAGTTTCATAAAAATCCTTTTAGCCGAATTTGCTCTGCACGTGCACACGGACCGACAGACAGACCGACAGACATCAAAACTACGCGACAGAGAGACCGACAGACATCATGCTAAAAATAGTCAAAATTACGGCAAAAGTATAAAAAATTATGTTCCATTCCGTTACAGATAAACAAACGATCCCCTTAAAGTTGAAAATTTATTCTTAAAAGTTGTTTATAGAGTAAAATACATTTATTTTACTGGTTTAAAAATTAAGGTTGTCGTTAATTATCTGTGTACTTTATAAAAATCAAACAAAATTCCTCGAACTATCAATATCGATACCAAAAAGAATTCAGCTAAATAAATAAAATAAAATGATGATTATTCAGTGTTTATTTAATTTCTTGATACTTTTATTTGTTTAAAGAATTTTTCTTTAAATGTATGATTTATTTTTTGTGCCGCTGCCAATATTTACTTACGGCAAATTCCTGCGGATGTTTTTATATATTTTTATCTATTTTATCGTATTTTATTGATATTTTTTATTTTATTGATTCAAAATCCTTCGTTTTGAATAAATTTTATTTACACAACAAATTTTGAATGCCTTATATAAAAGACTAATGGGCCTGTACGGGCACGTCACAGTTTTTGTTGAAAAGTCCATTATAAGTAAGACATTTCAAGTGTATAAGTAGCGCTTTCCATAACCCCCCGAAATTTGTATCATATTAATAACTAACATTAACAAAAAAAAAAAAAATGTTTTGAAGTGTGTATTTTCATACATTTCAGTGTAGGAGAAATTTTGCTTTGTAGTAATCACGGCAAAATGAACGATATTTTTAAAATAATTTATCGTCTGTTAATCTAAGAGCTTTAAAAACAAATTTTATGTTAAAATATTTTTTTGTTAATTTTAATTCGAATATTTAATACCAATATTTAGGTTTCTAAATATGTGCAGTATTTTTTTATATAGCAAGGTTCATTGAGATTTTGAAAATTGCGCCTATGGCTTCCATTGGTTATCATATGCTCCGTACATGACACAAAATGAAAAAAATATATAACTAGAATTTTGACAAAATAATTTAAACAAAATAAAATTGGAAAAAAAACAAAAAATAAAATTGTCTCATCTGCCCGGGAGCGAACCCTAGTTTGCTGCGTAGCAAGCGAGCAAGCTAACCATTAGACTAGGATATGCCTTGTAGTATAGTGTTTTACATAACTATAACTTTTGTACATCGTCAACCAAAAAAACACAAAAAATGTGTTATTTTCCGAAAAGATAATCTGATCAAAAATTCCTGTTTTACTATTCCGGTTCACACCAATGTACATTACTTAGAATTTTTTCAGATTTTTATTTTGTCCCACACCTGTAGGGACAAAATTTTTTTTGCACTATTTTGGCTAAAATCGCCTCAAAATAATTTATTTTGCCATTTTATTTATTTTGTTAATCCACGTACTAAGTGCTTTCATTTTATACCCTACTCAGAATTTAAAAAAATATGTTTTTTTTTTTTTTTCGATGAGCACATATTTGTTTATATTTTTAGGGGGATATGTTTTTTAGATGTTTAGTATTTTTCCTATGTACGGGTCAAAGAGTTGTATAAGCATGCCTGTTGTACTATTCCGGTTCATACCAATGTACATTACTTAGAATATTTTCAGATTTTTAGTTTAAACCATTTGGGCTACAGTGTGTGGGACAAATTTTTTAGATATTTTAGTATTTTTCCTACTTGCTGGTGAAAGAGTTGTATAAGCATGCCAAATTTCAGCTCTCTAGGTTTAGCAGTTTGGCTACAATTTTTACCGAACAGACAGACAGACTACAAAATGACGGTGTAAGGGTTATTTGGTCATACCTACAAAACCCTAAAAATGCATAGAACAAAAAAGATTTGTTTCGTACTAAAAAAAATCGTTTTAGCTTTCAGATCAATAATAAGGGAGATATTTCAAAAGTTTAATTTTATAGTGTCCCTCCGTAACTCCCCAAATATTCATCAAACTGAAATAATTAATAGAACAAAAAATATTCGTTTTCTTATTATAAATAATTTTCGTTTTAGCTGTCAAGTTAATAATAAGGGAGATATTTCAAAAGTTTTGTTTTAGGATGTCCCTCCGTAATTCCCCAAATATTTGTCCAATTGAAAAATTGCATAGTACAGAAAAACACTGTTTTCTTATTATAGTCAATTTTCATTTTAACTGTCAAGTCAATAAAAACAGAGATATTTCAAAAAAATTGTTTACAAGAAAACATATTTTATTTGTTTTATGCATTTATTCAATTATATGAATATTTGGGGAGTTACAGTGGGACAGCCTAAAAGCAATCTTTTGAAATATCTCCTTGTTGACTTAAGAACAAAAATTGTTTATAGTAAGAAAACAAATCTTTTCTGTTCATTTGTCTACATAGTAAGGGGGTATGAAATTCTTGCACTTGGTAAAAAGGCACAAAAAGGTGCATAAAACAAAATTGGTTGAGAATCGGTGATTTGGAACACTTGAATATTTTAATTCGAAACATGGACAAAAGGTTTCGGGAATTTTTTACTAATAATCCTAATACCAAAATTATGAATCATATCTTACAAAATATCATTCCAGTTACAGTATTTTTATAAAAGGACCAATTTAGTTTAAGAATGTCTTTTTAACGACATTCTTTAAATTTCATGTTGGTTTATGACACAACTTTTATCTGTTCATGTAACGTCACTGTTGGAGAAAATGACTGGAAATTGTGTGTGGGCGTGTCCGAAAGCGAGTAGATATTTGTGTATAAGTGAAAAGGAATCTTTAACGTCGTCACCATCGATTTCCCGTAATTTCAAGGGGAAATAAGGTTTCAGTTGACGGTCGCGGATTATTTTAAATAAAACCTGATTAACGTCCTTCGTTCAGTTTAACAGTATTTTTCAACACAATTAATTTTACGAAGGAAATTTAACGCTTTCTCTTATAAGGAATTTACTTTGTTTAACGTGATGTTGGGATGTGTATCAATAAAATATCTTAACTGCAAAAATATACTTTTTACAGCTATTTTTTTTAAAACGTACCAGTTTTTGTCACATGCTCTATCTTCCAGGAGAACTAGAAATGCGAAAAAAAAGTGTCAGTAGTCAGGCCGTGCGGAGGGCTTAGCAATTGAGGCGCTCGCTCTCCTTTGCTGACATAGGGGGGCGCTAAATCAGAAATTAGGGGCGTAATTTATGATTGATCTTCATGTAATTCATATAAATTTTAAAAAATCAGCTGTGGCCACCACAGTACCGACCGCCATCACAAAGTACTTGTTTAATTTATGCTGCTTTATCAAAAAATGTCTCAAATAAACGTTGTTATTTATTGCTATTATAGAAACTTTTGTTAAATAATGTTTTTCGAAATATTTCTCTGTTATGAAATATTCGCAAAAATCTTAAAATCTACTCCCATTTCTAGTCCGATTTTTACCTAAAGTTAATCAACTCGTGCCTGTCAAAATCTTAAATATCAAGTTTCATAAAAATCTTTTTAGCCGAATTTGCTCTGCACGTGTAAACGGACTGACAGACAGACCGACAGACATCATGCTAAAAATAGTCAAAACGTTATGTAGGGACCTCAATTCGTGGGGATCCATCGAAATCTCGAAATGTCAAAATCGGTATGATCACAATACCTCCCTTATATATGTTGGCGGTCGGTAAAAAATTATAAATATATAATAATATTAAAAAAAGAATAAGTAAAATAATGTAAACCTACGTTAATAATAATAACAATAATAATAATAATAGTTTACTTACAATATGTTTAATATAATAATGTTTTCTACAATAATTTCAAAACTGTATTACTGTGATAAATCATATTTTGAATGTTATCTTCTCAAATATTTTTAATATCAGCCCTGCCTACGAAATCCTGTAAACTATGATAATTCACAGTTTATATATTTTTTCAAATAAACAGGTTTCGTCGCATAAATGTTTACGTAATTCCTGCTAATGATATAAAAATAAAATTTCCTTATCAACTTATTTAAGAGGATTAATTATTTTTTTAATCCCATACTAATTCATTTGTGGTTAACAAAACATCGAGATAACATTAAAATGTCCTTCTTATAAATTCTAAGTTCTTTTTTAACAGGGAGGTACCCTTATATATGTTGGAGGTCGGTAAAAAAACTGCGTGCAATATGAGCAGCTTCATGTATTTACAGTTGGAATGCATTTATTATTATTTAATGGTCGTAGATAATTTTTTTTTTAAACTCATTGTGTGGTTTCAAAAGAAAGCTCTGTATTAACTAGTACTAGGAATCAAAACCTATTTTCCGAATACCCGGTTTCGGATATCCGATTTTACACGCGGGTATTCGGAAACGAGTAAATCCAGAACTTTTTTTTTTTTTTTTGATCGATTCTAGTTCCGGTATAGTTGTTTTCTGACAGACTATTTAAACGTGGTTTTTAAAAAATGTGTTTTTTTTTATCCCACACCTTGTTGCTCAGATCACTGGGTTAGAAAAATAGCGTAATACATATTAGTGTGAACTAAAATAATACAAAAGAAATTTTTGGTTTATTATTTAGAAAGAAATCAAAGTATTTGTATTACAATAAAATCAAATCTATTACAGAAATAATTTGAAATTTTTACAAATTGAGTTATTACTGAAAAACTTCAGAAAATAGTAACCAGTATCAGTTTCAAAAGGTTGTTTCCCTTTTGAATAAGTTGTAATATTAGTATTTTGTCTGTAATTTCTTTTTTGAAACTAATACTGGTTACTGTTTTCTGAAGTTTTTCAGTAATAACTTAATCTGTAAATATTTCAAGTTATTTCTGTTTTGAACTGATGTAGCGATATGTAGGCTATTAAATGCAACCATTCAATACTTAGGGTCCTTTTAGACATCGAAATTAAAGACGAATTGAGTTGTTTTTTTTTTTATTTACTAACAACAAGTATTATCAAAGCATTGTTCATTTTTTACACAATTACAGCAAAAAAAATACTGTCCCAAACATTTAGTATTTGTTCCGTTCCTATAACCTTTTTCAACAATATTTACAATTCCAAATTTATTTATCTATCTGTCTTTTTATTAATCCTTGTCATTTTGGGCATCGTCAAAATACAATACTTTGAAACTATCCTTTGTCATGGACATGGTCTTGTTCCAAAGAAACTTCTTTTATATCTATAAAAATGGTAGATTTTGATTGGCCGTGAAGGCAGGTGTAATGAACACAAGTCTTAACGCATTGTCTTTAAAATAGGCCGTTTAACGCCTGACCATGAGGACTTAATTATATAACGTGTATCGAGCCCGGTGTTTGTTCGTTTAATTAGGCCACCTGATATTTTTAGTACAATTAACATATCTATCGTGTCACGTACAGTGTAAATAATACGAGTCCATCAGCACTGCTTTGGGCGGGAAAATATTAGGCTACCTAATGATTATAGAGGGAAAAAATTAAAACATATAACAGTAGCAAAATGGCTTTAAACCCGCAGGTTATGGCCGTTTTATAGCATCCGTTTAATATTTCCCTGTAGATATAATTTATAATATTAGTAAAACGAGGGTCTCAAAAGTAAGTTACACTATTTTTTTTAAATCTGTGTGGTTGGCGGGAAAAGTCTGGGAGGCTCAGGGAATTTGCGTCTGGGTTTAGTGGCAGCACTGTAAAATTTCTATGCGCGTGCCTCGATCGTTTGGCAGTCAGGCTCCAGCCACTATGGAGACTCCACTTGCTCCTACCGCCGATTGCGAAGTTCGTGGTGTTATTCGTTTCTTGACGGCAAAAAATAAAAATACTTAAAAAAATCATTAAGGCGGCGCACAACCCTGTAGTCCTCAATAGTTTCTTATACAAAACTAATAATCGGAAATAAAATTAATAACAATCCATATATTAAAATTTGCAGCGAATCTTTATCTATCTAATAGGATATTTTTAATTGTAGAAAAAACTGTTAGGTAGTTGTAAATAAGCAAATTGCATTATAGACGCCATCTTGTAAACCAATCGACGCATATTTGCATACGATGCGGCAAATTGTACCTAAAGCTTCATTCTACAAATATGATTTTAGCTATTTTGTTGTATTGTGAAAATTACTTATAGTTATTGTACTTGGTAATCTATTTTTGCCGCCCTCTTGAATCTACCGCGGTTTTCAAAATTGGTGTTACGGGTAAAAATGATTTATTTTTCGTGAAAATATATATATATATTTTTCGACGAAGGCTCTAAATTATAAGCAATCAAGTCGAAAAAAAATTGACGTATTATTTGAACATTTCTACACAAAACTATATAAATATAAAAGTTATTCGAAACCCACAAATATATTTAAAAAATTACAGAACAATATTGCTGATGTCTATTTATAAGTTATTGAGCGATAATATTTTTACAATAAATGTTTCTACAATTAAAACTATCATATTAGATAGATACAAATTCGGTGCAAAATTTGATGTATAGGTTGATACTAATTTTATTTCAGATTGTTAGTTTTGTATAAGAAACTAGTAACCTCCGGGGGTTATACGCAGCCTTAACTGAGTTCTTACTAATCTAACTTTTACAACTTAACTTCAAGTGTCAAGTAAATAACAGCATAAAACTACTTTAGGTTTCCACGGCCTACCTAATTTTCATATTCTATATATGTTCAAATAATATTTCAAATATTATCAAATATTTCACGCCAATTTCATGTATTTATTTATCGTATAATGTTCATCTAATAAAAAATGGAACTAGATCAATAATTAATTTGTAATGAAATAGCATGAAATAGAAGAGAAGATTTAATAACAAGGTAAGATCAGATAGTTGCCCTTATATAGAGTTGCCTCATTTCTTGTTGCAGATTTACTTAGTCATAATTTCACATCCAAATATAGTTCACAGTAATTGACAACAACCAATGTATTGTGTTCGTGAAAATATTTCATTCACAAAAAAAAATTAAAACGTTTATTTTATTATTAATTATTTGGGCCTCGATTTACGAACGATATAATGTCGAATAAACGTAAGTTGGACAACTGTACATACACAGAGTTTTGATTTTAATCTATCTACCATTGCTATCTCAAGAACTATAATAACTACGAGGTTGGTTAAATTAGACACAGCCAGGCAAGTTAGAGGGGGAGCTAGGAGGGCCATATGGGCCTGAAGGTTCCAGGGGTCCCGGCGCCCCGAAAATGATTTATATTTTAAATAAATTGCATAAATAAACATTGAAGCTCTCTCAGGGCCTGGATACAGCTGCCGTTTTATAAAGTCTATTCTACATTATACTTTTTTCAATACTATCCAACTCATTTCAACTTTTGATACTACAGAATATAGTGGGGAAAAAATAAGAGACAGCGATACATCCATCTTTTATTACTTTGTGATACTCTTCACTGCCAACTTAAAAAATTCTAGGTTCAGGTGACAGACAACAGTTTGGTTATAAGCTGTTCACTTTTGTAAGAACAAACTAAGAGGGAATTTTGTTTTCAATAGTTTGCACCTTTGAAGCTGTATGTCATGTTGGTATTAAAAAATGTCACTTTATTAAAATGTCGATCCATTTGACATATGTTAGAATGAAAAATTATATCTTAATTATAATGATCATAACCTTATCAACCTTAAGTCGGTTTTACAGCGTAAGGAATATTTTTAATTGACATTTAAAGTCAGTAACACACTATAAAAGTAACCAAAACAACCAATTCTAGTAACCAATTTATAAATATTGTTTAATTGTGCTAAGTTTATATTTAATTATATGTTCTAAATAAATTTCTTGTCAACTTAATAAACTTCTAAAAGATAAGTTGTAAACAAAAACTAAAAAGTTGGTAGTGGGTACGACTGAGAAGTATACAATTGTCATTCAAAAATTTGACCGGAAGTAGTTTTGAAAATAGTGTAGTTTGTAGTGTAGCATCGAAAGTTGGAAGGAAGTATTGTGTTTCACATTATATTTTTTACATCAGTACTACGCAAAAAATCTGTAGTGTTTGGCAAAAAAGTATAATGTAAAACAGCCTTAAGAGAATATCAACGAACGAAACAATTATTTTTGTGGTTCTCAAAACACGTGCAATTTTCTAATTTTAAACGGAAACAATTGTTTTCGCTTATTTGAAAGAGAATTTTAGTCTGAATTCAAAGATATAAACAAGCCCAAACAATTGATTACAGCACAAAATAATTAAAATTAAAACGAAATTTATATTTATATTAATTTTACTGAAATCTTGTTGTAACAATAGGGGATAGGCATGATTTTTTTAAATTTTTTTATTATATTCCTCTTGTTGCATATAAACATAAAAAACAGTTTTTATTTTTTTTTTTTTTAATTTGAAAAAATCATAAATGTATGTAGCGAAAACGACGTGTGACGTCATACCCTCCTAACTGACACATGACACTACTAGTCTACACAGCGTACATAGTCTGTTGGGAACTTATTTGTTTGTATAACTTTTATAGGTTATGTAAAGTTAGAGTGATTTTAATTAAAATAAAGTTTAATTCTATAAAAACAATTTATACATGTTTACCGAATTAAATTTTATATTAAAATATATAAAATATGGAAGATCCAGGCCCCAGTACTTCGAAACATAGTCGAAAATATTGTTTAGTACCAATGTGCACAAATAGTTCAATTAGAAATCCAAAAAAATAATTTATATCATTACCTGATGACGAAAAACAACAGAAAAGCTATGAGGCGAAATAAAACCGATATTTCAGAAAAAAGTAAACTTTATGTTTGTGAAGACCATTTTAATGTGAGTACATATATTTTATAAATTATTTTAATAATAAATGCGTGAAAAATTGTTTAAAAACAAATACAAAACTCTCAAACAATACAATATAAACACGTAAACATTATGTTTTGTTTGTATCTGTGACGTCAAACCCTTACAGTCTCAGTCGTATCTACTCGGCAACCTTCGCGGCGTGGTCGGCTTATTTCAAATTTACAATATTTTAATTAAAATATTTGGCCATAATATTAATTAAAATGTGATTTTTGTTGTGTTAGGTGACATAACTAACATTGAAATATCAAAAAAATGTAGTTTTAAGGAAATATAAATTTTATGCGTATCCCCTATTGTGCTATGAATAATAACAATTGAACATTATTTTTGTCAATGTTGTTAATCAGTACACGTTTATATAGTATTTAAATACTGCAATATTATCGCAGAGTTAATTTTAGTTTTCGCAAATAATGCGGACCAAAAACTTCTCTGACAGGGTATCGTTCTCTATACATATTTATACTAATTTAACTGGTAAATCGGACCTATCTCTAAACGTTATTGTATTTTAAAAATATTATATTAGAGCTTAATTTGAATGTATAAATAGACTTTAATAGGTAGTATTTTAGCCAGAATTTATACAGAAAGTTGATTTTACAAAAGACAGAAAATCACGTCTAATTTCTAGCAGTTGCATCCTGTATTTTTTGTGTGTGTCTGATCATAAAGTGCGCAGTAAAAGTGAGTTCCAAGTTGGTAATGTTATTTCCAACATCTGGAGTAGACAAAAACGCCCTCATATTTTTTGTGTCGCTTCCTCGTTACAAGCATGCTTCTTTTCCCTCTAATGAATCTCTGTGAGCATTCTTTAACGGATATATTTAGAAAATATTTTTACCATGAATTTTCTATTCGCACTTTTAGAATGGAATTTTTTAACAACATTTAAAATAAATATAAATTAAATTCTGCATAATGCTATTATAGTAAATCTGATTCAGTAAAAAATTTAAAACACAATTCTCTGTCTATCTTCCTTTGATAAGTGTGAGGTTTTTCCAGGTACTTTTTAGGCCAAATTATAATCCTATCCAGGGCCGAGTCTAGGGTGTGATGAGCGGGGCACTTGTCTTACGTTGCAAGTGAAAGGGCGCCAAAAGACTTTTTGTTTCATGATAATTTTAGCAAAATTACTTAGTTAAAATTTTTGATGTTTCCTAGTATAGTTTGTAAAGCACAGTTTTATAATTTTTCTAATAATTTTTTTAAAATTTTTATGGCCTTTGCTGTTTTGGCAATTAGCCAAGACAATTCTTATTCTTTAAAAAATTCCATGCCTGAACGGGATTCGAACCCGAAACCTTCGCAACGCAGAGCGTATGTGTTACCACTACGCTACGCCGGTCGGCTTCTAATAACTTATTTTGCGTAAATGTTTAACAAATTATTTTATCTACGACCATCAAATAATAAACTCATGCCGTGTATAATGGGTCGCGCATGCGTACTCATTCGTAAATAATGAACTATTTATACACGACATTTTTTTTAGTATGTTACACAGCCCATCTTTATAACTAAAATATTCTTTATAAGAATAAATAATAGTATTTTTGTAGGTTATAATCAACTGATAGTTTAGTAGTCATTTTGATGACGTAGGTTCTGAGTTTTACAATTGATGCTAAGAATTTCTGTTTTTAAATTAAATTTACTAATTTTCTAATGATAGAACTATATATTTGTAGATAAAATATTGTATTTGACTCGCATATAATGGCTATATTGCACGAGGATGTAGTTTACCAGCCGAGCCGTAGACGAGTAGTCTAAAATAAAAGTGAAATCAATAATATATAATTTAAATGAAAAAGAAAAATAATGATTAGATGAGTTACGTCCGTAAGTTAGTAATTATAGTTGAAGGTAATGGGATTCGGACCAGTCAGAATGTTGTAATGCTTATTTTAACTACTTGACTTGTTAAATTTGAACACTATCATAATTTTATACATGTAAACTTACCAATTTAATAATTCTACTTTTCTATATATCTTTGTAGCTCTGATGAAGATTTAAATTAAAATCGAAACGTTAGCGAAGTTAATAAATTTGTTTTTATTTTCTGACTGGTCCGAATCCCATTACCTTCAACTGTAAGAAAAATGATTTAACTATTTTTTTGCCAGTAATGGCCATTTTGGCCCATTGTGACAGACCGAGTTAAATGTTTTAACTTGAGTTATCCCCAACTCAAGTTAAATGACATGTTTTCGTAGTTAGTTTTGACTCGAATTGAGGATAACGAGTTAAAATAATTAACTCGTTCTTTAGCGATCGGCCATTAGGATTTCGCTTAAATTATTCTGCCCACAGACAGGATAATCCGTAAAAATGGAAATTCTTTGGCAATAGACTTAAATAGAGTTATTTTTTTTAATGCCAGGTACGGGTATTTTTTTTTTTTATTATTAAACCTGGTATATTATCAGGTTCTGGTAGAGTCGGACTGCCAGCATACAAAGCCGTCTGGGTAAAATTTACATAAGTATGCTAAATTTCAACTTTAGGTCTAGCCGTTTAGCCACAATGTCTACTGAACAGGCAGAGACAGGCACATGATTGACTGTATGAGAAATTTTTGGTCATACCCAGGGGCGGAAATTGGCCTAGGCAAATGCCTAGGGCCCGTATTTTTTTGGGGCCCGCAATACGGTTTTATTATACATGTTTTCTATTATTTTATGATGTAACTAGCAAGGCCCGCAATAAGAACCTTGCCTAGGGCCCCGATTTTCCTTAGTCCGTCACTTGTCATACCTACGAAATTCTAAAAATTAGCCATGTGCAAACCTCCAGTTTGAGTAGATGGCTTAATACACATTAGATGAATAACTTAAATCCTGATTGTTTAATCTTGAATCATTAACGTATGGCTTCGCAATATGAACCTTAACAAAACGAGATCAACAACTTAGTATCAACAGTATACAATTTTTTTTAACAATGTACCGTGGGAACAATCGTAAAATAATTTTGAACCAATTCTGCAAACAATTCATAAATGAATAAACATTTATTGTCTTGCAAAAATAAACGCACTCAGTCGTACGATATGTTAAATGTTTTTATTTTTTATATATCCATTGGAATGTGTAAATGAATTGATAATATCTGTACTAACATTCATCACATCACTAATTTAGTATGGAAATTCCAGCATAATTTTTACAATTGTAAATCGCATTGTTTTACAGTGATGAGGAATTTAAACTATGGGAAAAATGATTTTCTAATTTCACTTAAATGGGATCATTGGCTTCAAAATTTAGTTGAGAAAAATTATAAGCGGAAAATATAACAATACGATTAAATACGCACGACAAAATATGCACTTAGCACGATAAATTGCGTTATGATAACGACAAATTAGGTTCTTTGTACGACAGAAGATAATATTTGAACTACAAATGACATTCTACAAAAAATGTAGCGCTACAAAATTTCAGCGTATTTGTTTTAAAGGAGTTGTGTGCATATTTTTTATAGCAAAATTATTTATATTTTAGCTAAAATTCCCGTTGACACACCCAACTTTCATCTGTCACTTTGTGTTTCTGTCTATAGTTCACTCCATGAACAGTGCACTAAAAATTCGCATCTCAGACGCTTTGCCTGATTTAATAGTAATTAAGTAATTAGTTTGTCAAATTTTGTTTTAAGTTTTAAGTTATAAAAAAGATGCATCCGCCTGCGGAAAAAATTTTTGAACACGTTGGTGCAAACCAAACATTAAGATAAATATATACAGATTTTTAAGCATATATGTTTTTAAGGAATAATTAAGGCCCATTCAGACCTCCAAATTAAGCTCTAATCGGTTTTAATTTCTTTAGTATTAAATTATTTGACTAATGTGTGCCTTGGAAACCCATAGAAGCATTCTGTGTAACAAATTAACGTGTTGTTTTAATGTATTTGGTTATAAAATCTTTAAGTTTCTCGTTTTTATGTAAGGTATATCGCATATATTTGACTTATGCTGCATTCAGAATCTCGAAATTATAAATTAGAATTAGTACTTTGAATTAACGTAAATGTTTGTTATACGTTATACGTAACTGTGCGTTTTCGTTCATAACCTTCTAAAGTAATACTTATACTTATAAATTAAAATTAAGAGTTTGCTAGTTGCAAACCCCTACGTAAATTTATAATTGACGCATGCGCAGTAAGCATTTGTCTTAACCTGAAAATTTCTATGACCATATTTTTCTGTTTTTATCCATATCTTTGTTTTCTATGAGCATAGATATAAATTTTCCCTCTATTTTAATTATTTTCAGAACTATGAAACACTCAAAACCCCAATATCGATCGATATAGTAGAAAACGATAGAAATTTCTGTCACTGTCTTAATATCTTAATTTACATTGTGAACACTACTTAATTTCTACGTACAAATTTAATGTTAAGTACTAATTTAACGTTAATTCTAATTTCGAAGTTGTGAACGCAGCATTCAAACTACTAATTTGGAACAATCACAAGCCTGGAAGAAAACGTTAATTTTGACAGCTATGTTTTAAATATTTTGTGATTATGGAGAGATGTATATACGGAATAGTTGGCTTTTCAACTTTGGCTTTAATTTTAAAAACTACTATAGACTTGGAGAGTGTAAATAATTTTTTAAAACTACGGTTTGGCCGACGGAGTGGCCTAGCGCATTAAGTCGTGAGGTTTAGACTGGTGGAAACAGTCTGGTCTGTGCGGTCGGTGGTTCGAACCTCCTTCGTTGGAGATATTATTCGGGCGAGAATAATATGTTTACATTACTCCCATTTTCACAATTATGCACCCCGCATCCAGGTGTAGGAGCTCGCCCCCTGGCATCGGTCATTAGCCTCGTTGCAGAAATAGGCCGATGTAAAATAAATAAATAAAAAAATAAAAAAACATGGTTTGAATAGTATCGTGCAGAAATTGAGGTTTACATCTTAATTTCTGCTTAATTTACACTAATTGAACTAGTAAATTGGACATATCTGAATTTTGCTGTGTGTTATAAAAAAATTTAAAGTATCTAAAAAATAGATAAGAGCTTAAAAGGGAATGTCTAAATGGTCCTTTTCCATATAATTTTAAACATTTTGCTTCATTTTAATTAATTTGAAAAATTCCGGGATCCTAAGAATCATAAAAACAGGCCTTCTTTATTGTAAATGATGCCATGAACACGTTTTTATTATTATTTTTTTTTTTAATCGGTGCAGCCGTATATTTTGTAGTAACATACATACACACAAACAAACTAATTTATTTATTAGTACAAATTTTTTACCTTTTTTGGCTAATTTTATTGTTATTGTCGTCACATATAAAGCCATAAAAAGTAGTCATACAAACTTTCATTATGTATGCCTAAAGTTATTTATTTCATAACAATTTTTTTATTTCATAATGTAATAGATATTTGTAACGAATTATCATGCAATCATTTAATTTCACAACAAATATTTTGGCGTAAATGATAAAATCAAAAAATGACCTTTATAGACCGCAAAAAAAATTAACACGTTTTTGCAGAAAAAATAAATTTTATAAATGATCTGATAAAAACTCTCCGACTTTCATCTGTTTCCAAACCTCAATGAATTCATTAGTGGAAAGCATTTTCCATCCGTTGAAGAAATAGCAGCTGTTGAGTGAGTGTTAATTTGCAGATTTTCCTGAAAGCCACGGAATGGGATTATGTCTTTGGAGAATAAGGGCCGGTTTCTGAAAGCTTAGTTAATTATAACCAAATGGTTGCTATGGTTACTTATGGGATTGTTACATTGTAACCGAGTTTAACCAAAAGATTAAACTCTGCTAAGCTTTCAGAAACTGGCCCTAAATGTATTGGTGTTAAGAGAGATCATATTGAAAAACAAATTTTATTTTAAATTGAAGAACCACAGCTTCTATTGTAATGCCGTGAATGTATTTATTTACTTATGTGCATCATTAATTATATAATAATAAATTACGGATGTATACCTAATAGCAGAGGCGCACACAAGGGGGGGGGGGGGTCCAAGGGACCCGGACCCCCCCCGTACTGTGAGAAATGAGGACTTTTTTTCTTTGCTCTTCACTTAAAATTTAAAAGTGAGGACCTTTTTTTTTTGCTCTTCACTTAAAACTTAGAAGTGAGGACCTTTTTTTTTGCTCTTCACTTAAAATTTAGAAGGGAGGACCTATTGTTTTGCTCTTTACTTAAAATTTAGAAGGGAGGACCTTTTTTTGCTTTTCACTTGAAATTGAAATTTTGCCCTGTGTTTATAAAATTATGTATAATTGGACCCCCTCAAGCCAAAAGTCTGTGTGCGCCCCTGCCTAATAATGTTTTATTGATTGTGTGTATTTCCTATCTTTGGCTTCTTGTGAAAATATCAAGATTGGTATTTTTTCCTTTTGTATCGATAACAATTATGTTAATAAATTACCGTATGCCACTGTACAGCCGGAAACTATTGTCCGCCATTTTGAAAAACCATATTGATCTTTCCAAATAGCTTATAATACTCTTTTAGTCTTTTTATTCAATGTAAATAACGAAAAAATGAGAGTAATGCACATTGACGTAAACGGAATATCGTACTGGATTCTTTAAATTATTGTGGAATAACTGTGTAGGGTGACCATTTTCTTAAGAAGGCAATGCGGGACGGAGCAAAAAAAAACGTCCTCATCTCCCAAAATCTAAGTGAAGAGCAAAAAAAAAGGTCTTCACCTCCCAAATCTAAGTGAAGAGCAAAAAAAAAGGTCCTCAACTCCAAAATCCAAATGCGGGACAAAATGTTAAAATGCGGGACGCATCTTAATGCGGGACAAAATGTTAAAATGCGGGACAAATGGTCACCCTAACTTTGTGCACTTTGAAATGATTTTCGTTTGTATCACAAATAAAATTTTATTACCGATAGTAGCAATATACATATATATATATATATATGTTTAAGATTGGGTAACGAACATTTTTGTTCATTTTCGCAAATATTGTATTGCAAGTATAACAGACTAATTTTATTATGTAATACAATAAAATACATTGCTTTACTGTTTGAAAACTATATTGAAAGTTAGATTTGTAGGTTCACTAAAATTGTTGGTGTAATTGAATATATGCGAGTTGAAAACGAACTTCTGCATTATATTTTTAATACTTTTACGAATATACTATTTCACTATTGATACTGTATTTTAATTTTCTTCAAATAAGTACGTTTCACACCTATTTTGTAAACAAGATAGACAATAACTTGTGACGGCATTCTATTTATAAAAAATCCGACTGTATATTACAATTTACAACTAAATATTTTGTTATCAATTATTTTAACAAGTTATATACAAACACAACAAGTTATATATAAACAAAAAACAACAGACATGCATTGAATTTAATGGGCCAATTCTGTGCAACCCGTAACGCGTTCTGTAAGCAATCTATACAATGTAAGCAATCTACGTAACGGCTATGCGTTACGGGTACATATTGGCATTATGTTACATTTAATTGGATGCGCCCAGAATCAACCAATTGCCTATAAGAATGCATACGGAATGAGTTATAGGTTGCACAGAATTAACCCTTTCAGGTCAGTATCTAGGGGTAGGGGGACTCACGGGCTTGAAACCCCACAACAAAAAGCATTAAAACATTTTCTTTCGATTTGATTGTTAGGGCGTTATGGGTATCTGTTTTCATTGGGTTGATCCTGGGCGCACCCGTAATTACATTTAACTGGATGAATTAACATAATCAACTAATCACCTATAAGTACCCGTGACGCCTATAAATTGCTTACGGAACGCCTTATGGGTTGCACAGAATTAACCCCTACAGGCGCGTCTTCAGGGTTGGGTGCTCACGGGCTTCGCCCTTCCCCCATGAACCACAGAATTTGTTCGTTTTTACTACACTAAACAAAAAAATCCACCATTTTTCAAAGAAGGGAGCAGGCGAAAAGACCATTTGTGGCCCGTTTTAATTTTTTCATCCTGAAAGTTTCGAATATCTAAAAGTGTTAACAAGAAAAAAAAATGTTTTTGCCTTTTGAGCCCCTTCCCTAAGAATAAAACCTGGGTACGTGCCTGAACCACTATTTTGACATAAAGGCGTTTATTTTTGAAATTATTAACATTTACAGCATTAATCGCATTTCGTTGAAATGTCATTTATTGGATACCTACGAAAGCCTGAAAAGCTCTCACATTATATCAGTGGATTCCAAACTGTGGGGCGCGCCTCCCTAGGGTGCTCGAGACTATTGCAAGGGGGTCGCGCATCAAGTCACGCCTTCGGCGTTCGGTAACGATCTGTTTTTAAGACGAAGTATCGATCACGTATAGTGATTGAAATGGAACTAAGAACAGCGATATCTACAATGATACCACGGTTTGAGAAAATGTGTGCTGAAAAACAAGCCCAACCATCACATAATTAAAATATAATTATGTTTTATTAATAGGGGATACGCATAAAATTTGTATTTCCTTAAAACTAAATTATTTTGATATGTTAATGTTAGTTATGTCACCTAACAAAACAAAAATTACATTTTAATTAATATTATAGCCAAATTTTTGAATTAAAATATTGTAAATTTGAAATAAGCCGACCACGGAGCGAAGGTTGCCGAGTAAAATGACTGAGTATGACGTCAAACGATAGGGGTTTCACATCACAGATACAGCTACAACATAATCTTTACACGTGTGTGTATTGTATAGTTCGAGAGTTTTGTATTTGTTTTTAAGCAATTTTTCACGCATTTATTATTAAAATGGCAGATAAAGATTTTGTTAGGGCTCAGAGTGATAATTTACCCAACATTGATGCATTTATGCTCATGGAATATATGAAAAATAATGAATGCTACAGTGCTGAGGAAATACGTGGTGTCAAAGTAATTTTTATTTTATATTCTATAACTTTATGTAAACAAACGCTGCAACTCTGTAAAATGTAAATATTTATGTAATTTAGATGTCAGAATTTTACTACATTGTTTACATGAAGTTACAAAACGTTAGAGGCATAATTGAAATACTGCAATATAAGTTATCTATTTTAATATAAAATTTAATTCGGTACACATGTATAAATTGTTTTTATAGAATTAAACTTTATTTTAACTAAAATCACTCTAACTTTACATAACCTATGAAAGTTATACAAACAAATAAGTTCGGACCAGACTATGTACGCCGGTAAGCTAGTAGTGTCATACGTCAGTTAGAAGGGGTATGACGTCACACGTCGTTTTCGCGCGCTACATACATTTATGATTTTTTTAAGCCTTCAAATTACAACAACAAAAAATAAACACTGTTTTTTATGTTTATATGCAACAAGAGGAATATAATAAAAAATAAAAAAAAATCATGCCTATCCCCTATTATGTATTCTAGTTTTTGTATTTTTATAAGATTTGTTTTTCTTCCATTTAAAATTATTATTACTTATAATAAATATTTGATGTATATTTATACATAATATGGTATATTATCTTGTAGCCCATTAAATAAATTACATTATCAGGTGTGTATTTGTGAAATTAGATTGTTACGAAAATTGAGGGGGGGCTCAACAATGTTTTCATAAAAAAGGGGGGCGGAGGTACAGAAAGGTTGGAAACCACTGCATTATATTGTAAGCATTGGATATGGCCCAATAGAAAGGTAGTTGCATAAATAAGATATCAATTCAGTATAAAAAATTTAAATTAGAAATTTTAAAATCCACTTGAAATTCCATGGTGAAGATAAGGCCTTCTATCTATAATAATTTATTTATATTTAACACTATCTAGTTCCGTAACTATTAAAGCATCCTAGATAAGTGTAATCGGTTAAAAATATTATTGCTTATAAAAGTTTCAAAACAAAATGTTTCAGAGTATGATTCTATGACATTATTTTGTAACATTGAGGAAAACTAACGGATGTACCTATTAGAACAAACTAATATCTTTGAGTACGAAACTTGCGGTCTATAGCGTATGACCCACTTCTTAATTGTGTTTTAAATTCTTTGCACTGTAAAAATATAACAATGCTGTACAGAGGCGCATTAGGAGGAACTGAAAGAAAGTTTTTTTAATGAAATTTTGGGTCACTATTTTCACCATTTCAAAAAAAATTATATTATGCAGTCACGTAAAGACATTTTTTGTTTTTGGGTTTTGTAGGTATGACCAATTAACCCTTATAACATCACTTCTGTGTCTGTCTGTCTGTCAATCTGTATTACAGGGGAAACTTCCTAAGTGCCCTGACATCTGGTGGCAATTTGCGGAATATACGAAAGTGACATTGTTTTGGTTTGTTCAATGGAGAAATACGTGTTTTTAGGGTTTTGTAGCTATGACCAAGAAACCCTTATACCGTCATTTGGTCGTCTGCCTGTCTGTCTGTTCGGTAAAAATTGTAGCCAAACGGCTAAACCTAGAGAGTTGAAATTTGGCATGCTTATACAACTCTTTGACCCGCACATAGGAAAAATACTAAAACATCTAAAAAACATATCTACCTAAAAATATAAACAAATAAGTACTCATCGATTTTTTTTTTTTTTTTTTTAATTCTGAGTAGAGTATCAAATGAAAGCCTTTAGACGTGGATTAACTATCAAAATTTAATTTTTGCAAAATAAATTATTTTGAAGCGATTTTTGCCAAAATTGTGCAAAAAAATTTTTGTCCCACACCCTATAGCCCAGATGGTTTAAACTAAAAATCTGAAAAAATTATAAGTAATGTACATTGGTGTGAACCGGAATAGTACAACAAGAATTTTTGATCAGATTATGTTTTCGGAAAATAACGCATTTTTTTTTGTTTTTTGCTTGACCACGTAAAACATTTAATAACTTATCTAAGACAGTTGCATGCTTTAATAGTGTAATGACTAGCATGCTCGCGTTCTAATGTGCAGACTAAGGTTCGCTCCGCTCTCAAGGTAATTTTATTTTTTGTTTTTTTTTTTATTTTTATTTTGTTTAAATTATTTGTTCAAAATTCTAGTTATATTTGGACAAATGTTACATTTAATTTTTAAAAGCGTAAATTTAATAACAAGTGGAAATTGTTGAAATTGAATACACGAAATCAGAGTTATCACTTAAAACAACCAATGGAAGCCATAGGCGCAATTTTCAAAATCTTAATTAACCTTGCTATATAAAAAAAAATACTGCACATATTTAGAAACCTAAATAATGGTATTAGGCATTCGAATTAAAATTAACAAAAAAAAATATTTTAACAAAATTTGTTTTGGCATCCCAAATAATCATCATTCATTTACTAAATACCTGCGAAACCCTGAAATGTGTGAAAATTCACAGTTCACAATTTTTATTTCTTATTTTCATATTTCATTCTCCCTCCCTTCCTCACTTTCTATCCCCACTGTTGAAATTCATTGTTAACTGTATCATTGTCAATATTTCTACTTGATCCATAGTATTTTTCAGTTTACTATCTTGTTTCTTTGTCATTTTATATTTTTATCACGCAAGAGGTCATGCACTGCAATCATCAGTTTTTCTTCCTGATCCGTGCGAATTCCTCTTGTGGAATTTACAAAAATTGCTACATATATTTGTTAAAAATAAATACGCTTTTAAAAATCTTACATTTATTTACATGTTAAGCCATATAATAGCGTCTTAATTATGTATGCGAACTATTCAATTAAAGGAGAATATTAATGAATGCTAGAGAAGTAACAGACGATTTATATTCTATAAAAAGTGGAAACAAAAAATGGTGGTATTTAAACAAAACAAGCTAGAGTTACAGATAGATATGTACAAAGTATGGAAGAATTATACCAAAATGTACGGTTAGTTGAAACTGTTTTATATTTCTACTCTAGTTACACTATGGACAACCCTCCGAAATTGTAGACATTATACAAGGTGTCTCAAAAGAAATTTTATATTTATTTAACTTACTGCGTGAACGCAACGTATCCGAGGGGCGCGGGGGTTATGTCAATCGGTAGCCTGGCTCTTGGGAATTCAGTCGCTATGGAGCGTTTCTCGGGAGCAGACCGCGCGTTATGCGTGCGAGAGTTTTACAAAAACGGTGATTCGGCGACTGTAGCGCGTAGAAAATTCTGCAGTATTCGAGGTTTTCGCCACTTAAATGATGCGCCAAGCATTCCTCTCATTCGACATTGGGTTAAAAAGTTTGAAGAGACTGGTACAACGCTGGATAAATCAAAATCCGGGCGACCTAGGTCATCAAGAACGGTAGAAAACATGGAGAATATTAATCAGTCTGTTCGTGACGACCCGAACCTTTCAATTCGGAAGCGCGCAAGTGCTTTAAATGTGCATAGATCATCATTACATCGCATTATGCACAAAGACCTAAAGCTGCACCCCTACAAAATTCAATTGGTGCAAGAATTAAAGCCCCAAGATGCCAGTCAGAGGCTTAATTTCGTAAATTTTCTCAGGCAAATTGGTCTCCCGGAGAGGTGACATAAATTGGCCTCCACGCAGTCCAGATTTAACCCCTATGGACTTTTTCCTATGGGGTTATCTTAAATCTAAAGTTTACGCCAATAAACCGACTTCACTGGCGCATTTGAAAGAAAATATCCGTCACGAAATGGCAGCCATCCCTGAGTCCACCTGCCGAGACGTCATAAGTAATTTTACTGTTCGATTAAATGAGTGCCGAGAACGCGAGGGTCTACATTTAGACGATATTATTTTTAAGAAATAAATCCCCAAAAAGTGTATTTTAATAATTAATAAACATTTTTTCTATATACGGCTTACTTTTTTTTTTAATCGATCCACTAAATATAAAATTTCTTTTGAGACACGTTGTATATAACAGCTACGTCAAATCGACGATAACACTTCCTTACTAAATGAAAATTAATCACAAATTTCGACAAGAGTTCATGACTGAAGAGGTCACTTCTGAATACGAACATTTTGCCACAAACAGAGCAGAGATAATTATAGACAGAATCAGACAACAGCTTCTGGAGTCTGGATTTTCGTTTATTGCGTACTAGTGTGGCACACTCTATACGTGTCCATTCGTACTTCTTTTTCAATACCGTTTACCCTCCATAACGAGTATGTACTGTGCTAAGCTGTACGCTATTTTCAAGGCCCTGTGCTTTATTTCGTCGGAGCATAGTCGTACGTGTTTTCTTGACGGACTTGCTCTGAACAGTATCCAAGATCCATTTCCAGTGCATCCTCTTGTACTAAAGATCCGCTTGCTCCTCCACA
This sequence comes from Liopterus haemorrhoidalis, assembly GCA_963971575.1. NCBI lineage: Eukaryota > Metazoa > Arthropoda > Insecta > Coleoptera > Dytiscidae > Liopterus > Liopterus haemorrhoidalis. The sequence continues at coordinate 58,575,599 of OZ020612.1, read as the reverse complement.
ATCTAAATGTGAGGGCAGAGCTGTTTTGGATACTGGAACATATTGATATTAAAGGTAATCAAGCGGCTGATGTCGCTGCAAATGCCGCCTCCAACAGAGCTATGATTGATGTAACTTTCATATTTCCAGATGACGCAAAGTCATATATATATTATTCTGAGGGAATATGGAGGCTGATATTCTTCCTGAGGGAATCGAACTTACTCTTTTTTGTATGAAGTCTTGCACCTTATTTTAATGTGTTTTATAAGTCGTCAAGGATGAAATTTGTAGAAAAAAAGGCGAAGTTGGTTAAAAACTTACAAATATAAGGAATTATTTGATTCATCAAAGTATGCACCCATATTATCTATACACTTTTGCCAATTAAGCAGCAGGTTGTTCAGGCCGGTGGTATAAAACCCTGGCGGACGAAAGTCAGTGAATTCCTGGAAGGGCAGTTTTACAGCATTGTCGGAATTTAATTGCTTTCCTATTAAAAAGTTGTCCAAATTGCGGAAGAAGTGATAGTCAGTGGGGGCTAGGTCTGGTGAGTATGGAGGATGATGAAGAAGTTCGATCTCCAATTCCTGTAGTTTTGCCACAGTCATTTGTGCAGTGTGTTGTCTAGCGTTATCATGCAATAAGATAGGAGTCGATCTGTTGACTAATCTAGGCTGTTTTTCTTTAAGTTTTTGAATCATTTCTTCCAGTTGGTTGCAGTATATTTCTGCTGTGATCGATGAGCCAGTTTTTTTTTTTTTTTTTTACCTGTTCGAAATTTGGCGAACTAATTTAATATTATCTGCTGCGTAGTAACACTAGAGCTAAATACACTATTAATGTTTCGCGCGGTCTGCGATGCCGTAGTTCCACGTAAGAACTCATACTTCATAATAGTGCGAATTTCTGACCGTTCTATTTTCAATAAAATTAATTTTTTTAAAAAGTTTTTGATATTTTTTAGAGCATACAATGATTTCTTTAAACAGGCGAGATGTGTAACTATCCAAAAAAAAAAAAAAAAAACTGTAAAATATTAATTTAATGTAAAATAATAAGCTGTTAAAGTTGGCAATATTATAAACTACAAATTTCATCCTTGACGACCTGATATTATTATTAGAGATTCGATGGTAATTGCCCCCTTTACAGCCTCTTACCATCACCCTATAGGTACACAAATAGATAGGACACGTGATGGGAATGAAGGAGGACAGAATGATAAAGAGGATAAGGAAAATTTAACACCCGTCGACCACCTCTCAGTTAACTGAAAATTTGACAAGTATTGGTATACAGGACACATGGATAGACATGACAATTAACAGATGAAGTTAGTGGATCATTATATGAGTGAGGCCAAAACTCAACCCAACTGCCAGGGCCTAAAGAAGAAATATAATTAATGAGTATTATTGACAGTATTACTTCTATTGAAAATCTTTTGCAGCACATAAATTCTGGGCATAATTTTATAATAAATTTATCTCTATTTAACTTTATAAAATTCCGATGTTAAATTCAAAACATTTCAATCAGTTATCGCTTAAATTTAAGGAAACGAGTGATATAATTAAATATATTTTTATAGTTGGCTACCCGCATCCGACATCAAAGTACAGGTAGGACTCATTTTGCGCCGGTTTTATTTACGCCGGTCTCGAAATAACGCCGCTTGAACGCCAGAGTCGTGTGTCGACGTCGCCGCCGAATCTATTGTCGAAGCGGGGATGTTCTGAGGTTTTACGCACGCGCAGTTAATAAAGTACATCATTGCTTAGTAATATTTTGCCAGTACAGGGTTGCATTCAGCACATTGAGTTTATTGCAATTATTATATAGAATATATTATATAAATTTTTACGTCTGCCAAATTTAATTTTCCTTAAGGTAAATTTAATTTGTTGTTTGTAAGTAATAATTTATTGTATTATATATAGTGTAGTATATATTAATATACAGTGTAATGTATTTTATAATTTTTAGGTGATTCATTTTTTTTTAAATTAGATAAATTTTTCACTAACCATGTCTTCTAACAAGGAAAATAAACCACCTAAATTAAATGCTAAGAAAAAGCGAAGATCCATTACAAATCAAGAGAAAATGGAGGTGATTATAGAATGCTAGATGGAGAAACACGTTCAAAAGTTTATAGGGACCTCAATTTACCTCGACTGTTACAACCATCATGAAGAATGCTTTAGAACGAATTTTGACAAATATAGACATCCTTACTGAAAAACTTTGTGAGCTCGATAATGATAGTGAACGCAGTATGCAAGTAAAGAGGAGTGTTGCAGCTTCATTGGCACCGTATGCAGAGCTCCTCCGAGAAAAAAAGAGAAAATAGACAGGAAAATAATTTTGTAAAATATATTTTTATTTCTACATCATATTTTTCTTTATGTTAAATTATTATTAATTTTTTGTTGTTAGTTTTGTTAGTCGTAAGTTTGTTGTTAAATCATATCGTTGTATTGTATTTATATAGCACAAAAGAATAAATATTTATTTGCTTCATTTATGTCAAATTCATTTTAATAAAATTTATATAGGTCCGTCCCTGAAAACAAAGTTTTAAATTCGTGGTATTCATACAAAACACTTGCAAATATATTTAATATCCTTGAAATATCAAGACTGAAATACATCAATGACATGTAGATTTGAAGTCAATCCGTCTCTGGAATTTCACATTTTGGACTCTTTTTGCGCCGATTTTTTTTACGCCGGAACGTAACATCGGCGTAAAACGAGACCTACCTGTACACTATGTGTTCCACTTATTTCCTACGAATCTAAATTATACTCGCACTTACAAAATCATTCACAAGAAATGGTTTTAAATTCTATTTTTTTTTTTTTTTTCATATTTCATTGTGTGGACGACAGATGTTTCTTTCAACTGTTTCAAAGAAAAATTTCTCACGGAATTGAATGTTAGGGTAGCTGTAAATCTAGTTAAGAAATATTTTAAAGATGTTAACAGGTTGTTAAACAATGGCTTTTTGTGTAACCATATTTTTCAAAAGTTGCTGAACTGTTTAAAGTGCATTCTATTAGAAAAAGAATAGTTTGCCAAACTGCGTGCCGCAACAAAATGCAGTTGTACCGCTAAAATTTTTAAAAAATATTCGAATTTGCTAGGAAATTTCTCACAAACTAACAATTTTGTCAGAAATTCGGAAAGCACTTTGGGGTGGGGAGCCTCAGAAGGCAAAATTAGGTCCTCACCTCTGTTTTAACAAAAACGGGTAACAGCCACCTATGTTTGGAACTCATCATTTATATTTGGACAAAAACACGTAAAACCACGGGTTTTTGGAGCTCTTGGTGGGGGGGAGCTCCTATAGTAGTCTCACCGAGCCATTTTAACTACCGTTCTTGTACTTTATACTGGGTACAGACCTCTCGCTGCGAAGAATGAAGTTTTAAATTTAATATGGGATATCAAAAAAAAGTTTTTATGGCGTAGATTAAGGATCACCAAGTAAGTTTTAAAAATCTTTAACGCGTTATTAGTAAAAAATCTTTCTAAAAAACTTGTCATACCTTGTAACCCAGAGGGGTTGGACTAAAAATCTGAACAAATTCAGAGAAATGCACACTTAAATGAGCCAAAATATTGCATAATTAATAACAGAATTTTTTGTCAGATTAAGATATTGAATGTAATAGATTTTGTAGTATCATGTGCGGTATTAAATGAAATATTTAAGCCTGGTTTATAATAACTCCATAACATAACGCATAAGAATTGAACAATGGATTTGACCCTTCAAAACATCTGTTTGTAATAAACAGAACAAAGAAAGTAGTGTAATTTTTATGCTTATGTATCTAAACTTATGTTTATGTATCTAACCCTCTACTGCCCCATTTTTTTTTTTTTTTTTTCTTAGCCAAAAAATTATTTTAATGGAGGATTACTAATGCTAAATTTCTATTCAAATTTAACCTAAAGTGTAACTTATTACCTGTAGTAATAAACGGTAAGCCCGCCCTGAGTCGGATGGGCAGTTAGTGCCAAAAGGGTTTATATATGCCAAAAGGTTTAAATGGGTAAAATTAGAACAATAATTCTTTTATTTTTCTGGTGTATTTGTTATTCAAGAATTATAATCTCTTTAATTCTGTAAATAGTTTATTTATTTATTTACTTTTTTTTACACATATATATACTATGAGTTGAAAAAGAAATTACATAAGGGTTGGCTGTGGAAAAATAAAATAATGTCTATTGCAGGCTTTATATAACAAAAATAAAAATAATTGAATTGCTTAACTGAATTTTCAATAGAAACTTATGACAACAACAGAGATGACAGTAAATTAATTGACAATTAAAGATATCTTTGAAATTATTTTGCAGTGGTCCAATATTAATGCGGACACCTTTATTTTGGACGTTTGCCATTGCTGATAGTACTAGGCTAGAATAGTACAATATAATGAGTATTAGTATCAAAAAGATATAATACTTCAAGAGTAATATAAAAAAAATAAATTCGGACGTTTCGGAAACTGCTCAACAATCTGTTTCCGTCTTCAGCGATCACGAGAAGTGATCATCACTTTTACTATTTTTTTTATATTACTCTTGAAGTATTATATCTTTTTGATACTAATACTCATCCTACCTAGTACTATCAGCAATGGCAAACGTCCAAAATAAAGGTGTCCGCATTGACAATTAAAGCTTGCAGTACATGTTATTTTATTTTTCCACAGCCAACCCTTATGTAATTTCATTTTGAACACATGGTATAACGTAAGGTAAACATCCGTTATACGTCAATTTTGCACTCAATTGATTGTTTTTAGCAAAAATACACTTAATTTTGCTCAATCGACGTCTGTAGGCGGCCACGGGCCTTTTGATGAAATTTGCACGTATTGTATTTTTACATAGCTTTATATATGATCCGCCATTAACGGAATAAAAATTGTTTAAAAGAATATATTTTGAAGAAATTAAAGCAAAAAATGTGCCAAATTTTTGTTTTTCTTTTTAACTTTCTAGATACCTACAAAATCCTGATATGTGTGAAAATTCACACTTCACATAAATTTTTTTGATAGTTAATGCTGTTATAATTTATTTTGTATGCTGTTATAACTTATTTGTATTAAGTCGATGAACAAAATAGAACAATCAAAAAAGGTTAACTTCGCTTTTGAACGACATCTGTTAACAATTATTTTTTATAAAAACTTCAAAGTCAACATCTCTGTTGACAATTTCATGACATTAATAACATTGCATCATCAAAATAGACAACAGTGTCATTATTATACGTGAAAGAATTCGCGAAATGTCAACCAAAAATTTGTTATTTAAGAAAGTCAATCGCGCGAAACTCTTCGTGCGGTATGCTGCCCAGTTGGTATCTCCTGCCACTGTACGTTGTTATGGAAGGTGGGTATACAGCCGGTTTTCCCTTGCTGATGTCCGACAGATGTGACTCCATGTGCTGAAGAACATTCCAATGTTATACGGTATGCGGTCAACATGGTTTTGTAGGCGAACTCAGGAGTTCTGCCTGCTCTTAGCGGTACTGAAAACTATACGAAAGTTTCAGATAAAATTGTTTGCATGCCGGGAAGTTTATGTCAAGTTTTTGATGTGGGGAAGTGTTTCTCAACCTTGTAACAATTGTAACCTGTCAGTTAAACGCATATTGCTATCGCCTTCCTTTCCTATGCTATGAAAACATAAACAATATTTTACTTCAGTTTAATTAAATCGATTAAATTTGAATGACAATAAGTCGTACGAAACAAATTTTCGGGAAAAAAAAAAACTTCTCTGAGCCATTAAAATACAAAAAATACTGTAAGTTTACCCCTAGTTAATGCATATCACTCTGGAATTATAATTTAAGGTAAAAAACTTCAACTTTTAAGGTAACAAACTTCAAAAATTAAATATTTCCTAATAAAAATTTTAAGATTCACGATTTTTGTCAAATTCAAATTTAAACCAGTGGCGAAGGAAGACCTCCGCTAGACTTGCCCTCCCATAAAAAAAAAAATAATAATAATAAAAAAATACATATTTTTTTTTAGATTTAAAAAAAGATTTTGGTAAATCTTCAAAAATACATCAAATTATGTCCTATACAATTTTTTGTCCAAGGCTTGGTTTACTAGTTACGAATTTTTTTAAATTTTAATGTTTAATAACTTTTGTTTCCGGTTTCGGATTTTAATAAAAAACAATAGGGTTCTTCCCAGTTATTAGGAGAATTTTTTAGTACCAGAACGAACTCTTTAAGTTAAACCGTTTTTAGGGTTTTGTAGGTATGACCAAAAAACCCTTATACCGTCATTTTGTCGTCTGTCTGTCTGTCTGTCTGTCTGTCTGTCTGTCTGTCTGTCTGTCTGTCTGTCTGTTCGGTAAAAATTGTAGCCAAACGGCTAAACCTAGAGAGTTCAAATTTGGCATGCTTATACAACTCTTTGACCCACACATAGGAAAAATACTAAATCATCTAAAAAACATATCCCCCTAAAAATATAAACTAAAATGTGCTCATCAAAAAAAAAAATATTTTTTTTAAATTCTGAGTAGGGTATCAAATGAAAGCCCTTAGTACGTGGATTAACGATCAAAATTTTATTTTTGCAAAAAAAATTATTTTGATGCGATTTTTGCCAAAATTGTGCAAAAAATTTTTTGTCCCACACCCTGTAGCCTAGATGGTTTAAACTAAAAATCTGAAAAAATTCTAAGTAATGTACATTGGTGTGAACCGGAATAGTACAACAGGAATTTTTGATCAGATTATGTTTTTAGAAAATAACGCATTTTTTGTGTTTTTAACTAAAATATGTTAAATATATAATTCGCTATGTAACACTTGAGATAAGAAACTCTGGTAGCTCAGATGGTTTCGTAACGCACTTTGTAAATTGCAGTGCGAACGTTGCAGAGTTCGAATCCTGTTAATTTTATTTATTTTTTTTTTTTGGATTTCTGTTTTGTTTAAATTATTTTGTCAAAATTCGTTATATTTTGGTAAATGTTGCATTTATTTTTTAAAAGCGTAAATTTAATAACCAGTGGGAAGTGTTGAAATTGTAATTTAATTCTGTGACGAAATCAGAGGGAGGGACTTATGATATAAGCAACCAATGGAAGCCATAGGCGCAATTTTAAAAATCTTACTGAACCTTGCTGTATAAATAAAATACTGTACATATTTAGAAACTTAAATAATGGTATTAGGCATTCGAATTAAAATTCATAAAAAAATATTTTGACATAAAATTTGTTTTGGCATCCCAAATAATCATCAGTCAGTTACTAAATACCTGCAAAACCCAGAAATGTGTGAAGATTCACACTTCACATCAATTTTTTAGTTATCGTGTATACACACAGACACACACACATACGGACGGCACTTCGAAAATAGGTTTTTTGGATTCCCTGAACCATAAAACGTGGTCATCAGTCAAAATCTTGACATCGAAAATTTTCGCGATTACAATACTTGTCCCTTATATATTAAGGTCGGGAAAGTAAAAATTATATATTGATAAAATTAAGAGATATGTTAAGATTTTAGTTTTAGGTTGTCCGCCTCGTAAAAAATTTATGGAACCAAATAGATTTATTTTCTTATTATAAATTTTCTTATTATTTTGTCATATATGTCTTTGCTGTAAAAATAAGTGATATATTGTAAAAGTTTAGCTTTAGATATGCCCCCGTAAGTCCACAAATATACATTTAATTGAAAAAATTGGTGTAAAGTGTGAATTTTCACTCATTTGTATGTATTTAATAAGTGTAAGAAGCGAACAAAATATTGGATGTGAACATTTCTGCTATAATCACATCAAAATCAACAGTTTTTTGATTCTTACTCTTATTCTTTATTTGAGTACTTAGAGCTTTCATTTAATATTTTATTATTCTCTATATCAGAAAGACTGATAGTAATAAATCATTTTGTCAGGCAGTTACCAGTGGCGTGCACATTTTAAACACGTTAAATTGGTTTTGTGTATTTCTATATTACTATTTATCATTTTTCTAAACGCACGCCTGTGACCATATTTATCAAATCATTAAACACACCCCTGTGACCATATTTTTCCTCAAAATTATAGGGCAAAATTTTATGATCTATTGTGTTTAACCCTAGTTCGTATTCCCATGTAAGATGTGCAGCACACTTGGTTGTTTTTAACAATATTTCGTTTCGAACTATTCATATTTTGTCGCTTTTGTTTTGCCGCTTCTGTGTGAAAAAACAATAACTTTTTACAAACAATAAATTTTATTACTATCAGTCTTTCTGAGATAGAGTATAAATTTTAATAATTTGAGAAAATTTCGTTAAAATTTAAATTAAAAAATACCTGTTGAACTATTCCGGTTCCCATCAATGTACATATATTTATTTTTCAATTAAATGCAGATTTGTTTATATTTATCTCGCGATGTGTGTTTTTTTTTTTTTAATTCTCATAGTTTTCCTATATATGGGTAAAAAAGTTGTAATGCATGCCAAATTTCAACTTTATATGCGAAGCCTTTACCCAATTTAAAAAATAAATACAACAAAAAAGCTTTGTTTTATTATAAACAATTTTTGTTATATTAATTTTTCTGTTCAAGTCAAATGGGTAATATTTTAAGTTTTGTAGTTAACAGTTTTAACCCCAAAACTACCCTTTAGAAAAAAAATTTAGAAATGCCATATAGGCTTTATTCAAATTCTGGTCCTACTCAATAATAATAGGTCTGTTCGTAGTCATTTCCAACGGTTTATTATCGTCAGGCGCAAGCGCAGAATAATTGTAACCCGCTCATACGAACACTACGCTTGCGTATGACGATAATAAATCGTTGGAAAAGACTACAAACAGACCTAATATAAAATTTTAAAAAATACCCCCCCCCCCTTTACGACGTTCGAATCGCCACCATTGAGAAATACTGATATAGAGAATTTATTCCATGCTGAAAAATCCACCTGTATAAAATTAGAAGTTTTACCTGTATTTTTATTTTTTCTACTTGATACGTTCCTTCGCCAATTTAGTCTGTCTGTTGAGATTGACATGAAAACGGCAGAATATGTTGTCACATAATTTAGCTTGATGACAAATCAAAACAGGTAATAGAACATAAACCGACAGCGGGTCACAGGAGTATTTCTAAAGTTAACACATAATTTTGACTGCAAGTCAAGTGCCAGACTAAAAACTTAGACGTAAATATTTGTGTATTTTATTATAGTTTATTTATTTTTCAAATGTTTACTGTTAAACAGTCATCGCAGGTTCGTCGTGTGAATATGCACTACAACTTTTTGCACAGAACAAAATATACATACATTCAAACAAAAAACTTAAGGAATTTATCATTTTTTCTTAAGACAAAAACGTGTTGACACAACATATATTTGTTTTTTTTGCAATAGGCTGGATTCCAAAACATATTTCGATTACTTTTTTAAATTATACTCTCAATAATTAATTAATAAATTTTCTAATTTTATCCACAATTCTCTGATTAATCCTATGAAAGGATTATTATTGCCACTGGTTTATAGATATGCTTTGTAAAATCTCTATGGAAGGACAGTCCCGGGATTTTATATTTGCGACATAAATTTCCTAGATTGAATGACAAAATAAAAGAAGGAATTTATGAATGAATGTTTTCTGTTGATTTGTTTTCTAATAGAAAATTAACTTAATAATAAACATATTGAATTGATACATAATATATTTATTGATAAAAGTAAAAGTAACTATATAAACATGTTATTTTATGATCAATTTTTGAATACATTAAAATTTATGAATGAAAAATGTCAGCGCGAACATTCTTGAAATTCTTAACAGTGACAACTATTTCGATTTTGACCTTACATGTATGTAAACTTATAAAACAATGGTAGTACATTAACATTAGCATAATGTTTATATACTGCCAAATAGGTTAGATTGAAAATTCATGGGCGTACGTTAAACGGGACAAGGGTAAAACACAAAATGAATTGATAAGTTAAAAATTGGCAATAATCCAAAATTAAATACTACGTTAAAGATAAAAGCACAAATATCGAATAAATGGCGATCAGTAAAACTGCTAACTACCTAAGTAGTGCTCTAGCTCAGCGATATTCAAACTGTGTCCTCAAGGGTTCTTAAAAGCTTTTTAATAAACTTAATACAAATTACTTGGGCGTCGGCTTATACTTTTTTCCCCTTGTTTCCCCTTTTTTTTTTATTCATCACTTGGATTTTAGAGGTGAGGACCTTTTTTTTTCTCATCACTTGAATTTTGGAGGTGAGAACCTTTTTTTTTGCTCATCATTTGGATTTTGGAGGTGGGGACTTTTTTTGCTCATCATTTATATTTTGGAGGTGAGCAAAACTTAATAAAATATACTGTATTTCCAATTTATTTATTTTTTTCAATCTAAGGTATTTTTTGGGGTTCCACGGAATATTGTTAGACTATAAAGGGTTCCACGACTCGAAAAAGTTTGAAGACCACTGCTCTAGCTCGATTGTATAAAGCAGCGCTTCTTAAACTTCATTCGTAATCCCTATTTTATCATCGAGTTTATTCGCGTCCCGGGTATTAAATATAAATTATATATATCAACATTAAATTCGTGTGTCCGAATTTACGTTTTACAACCCCATATGAAACCCCATATATATTCTGCATGAATCTGCAACCAAAAATTTAGGTGCTGCTCTGGCAATTTTGAAAGAACTATTTTGTTTTTTTGTTTTGTTTTTTAGCGTGGCGAAAAATTTGTATTCAAGTGATACGAGCGTGCTTTATGTGTTATTTTCGATACGAAATTTTGACACGCGGAACCCACAGAGTGGTGCCGCGAAACCCCGGGGTTCCGCGGAACACAGTTTGAAGACTACTGGGGTAGAGCATTAGTTCTATATGCATTACAAAAGAAGATAATGTTTATTCTAATATGATAGATGAATTTTGCAAGAAGGAAATAAGACTAAAATTGACATTTAAATATTTTTTTAAATGAAAATTTTTTGTCTTCTTAGTAAATTATGATATACAATAATCAAGATTTTGTACGGCTGATGTCGTTTTTCCTCTTTCAGCCAGATTCTCCAGTTAATTTTATTTTCCAATTCTTTGTCTTTCAGGCCTCTTCTCCATGGTCTCATTTACTTCATCCCGCCAGGATCTTATGGGTCTTTCTCTCTTTCTTCGTCCTATTGGGCTTCAATCTGTCACTATAATTATTCATCCACTTTCATTTTCTCTATTAACATGGCCAGATGCGTCTCTTTTCTTCTGTGTGTCAAAATGTTCTTTTCTACATCGAAGAATGGATATTCTTCTTTTTATGTGACCCTACATCTTCTCCAGTATTCTATTTCTGGAGCCGTGATTTTATTTCGAATCCTCTTGTTCATAACCCAGTTCTCTGCACCAAATATCATGCTTTGGACTCTAGTTTTGTATTTCGTAGTTTTTGTCCTTTCTGTGAGATTTTTGTTCCAGAGAACTGAGTTTAGTAGCTTAATGCATGTTCTTATTTGTTCCAATCGGCTATCTATGTATATCTTGTTCCTTCGATACATTGTTTGAGATCGTGTATCCAAGATATTTGAATCGATCCCACCTTTTTATTTACAGATCTTCCTGGATTTCTATGTCATGAATTTCTCTTTCCATTGGAAATAATTATTTAAATCCTAGATAAAAATCTTGTGATACCAATTGAGTTATAGGTCGGTGTAGTTTTATGTAACTTTATTTTTTAGTGAAATATTTACTTGATGAGTTGAATGAGTTAATAGATTTGACTCAGCAAGATTGTCCACATCTAACTGGATTAATTTAACTTGTTATCCTTTTAGAGACCGCTATATTTTACTTATGACGTGTTCGTACATTATTTATATACGTCCATAACGACCGGTAGTTTCCATTATGATAATTAATGAAAATTAATGAATGTACAATTGGTTAAGTGTGTCCATACAAGATATTGAATTAATATGAAAGTAAAATTAAGAGTTTTCATTGCGCTTCACTTACTAATTGGGAGAATACCTATTTGGAGAATAGAGGACGATGCTGTTACGCATGACCTTCACATTAAATTTATTTACTTGATAAATCAAGAACTGTCGTGGCTCCGTGGTAAGATGGTTGCCTATTAAGCTCAGAGACGTGGGTTCAATCCTCGTTGAAGACACATGGTTTTCTCGGACATCTCTTTGAAACAAAACATCTAGATTAGACTCAATTATCCAGAGTCATTCTCATGGCGACTTTAGCTGGCCTACCTGGCAAAATATAAGAAACATGAAATTTAAATAAATTTGCATTATATAATCAAACAATATCCACGATTAGTGAATTTGATATGTGAATGAAGCGGTTGGACTGTTGATATTATTTCGATGGATTTCGACGTGATCACGGATGGGAAGTCAGAGTCGTTAGACGCAAGTCCAGAAATCGAAACTTTTTGGAAAAGTCGGAATCAGGAGTCCGAAAAACAATCGACAAGGATAATGATGATAAACAGAAATGAAATCAAAATAACGATATTACCAGAATTTTTTAAAGAACAGAAGCAGGAATGACATTGCTTTTTTTTGTAAAAGAACGAAGTTGAATTTTGTTCTCCAGTTTAATAATTTGATTAATAATACTCGTATTAACAGATTAATATGATGGGCAATAAATAGTTTTGTTTTTACACGTATCAATTTTATCTTTTTGTTAGTTAAAATTTTTGTTTTATTTTTATTTTTTGTATTCCCTGTTTAATATGTTGAAGTATAACTAAACGGGATTTTTGTTTTCTTGTTGCAACGATCTCCGATTATTTATTGTTGGTAGCCATATCAAAAGGAATGATTAATATATTATGAAAAATGAAATATATAAAATATAATGAAATTTTTTTAAAACTAATATATTTAAAAATTTGTATTAAGAATTATAGTATTTCTAAAATTAAATGGCCACTCTCACTTATTGATTCCAATAATGACTGACAGTATAACCATTATACCTGCTGAGTTTATGGTTCTGTTAAAAATAGTTGCCAGGACCGTAATAATTATTTAAAATAAACGTGTTTTCTTATATGCTATTTAGTATGAACTGTATATATGTACTCACATGACATTCCTTCACTATTTTATCAGGCTTACGAATGGCTATATTTGAATTATAAATATAGGCATATTTAAAAATCGTTTTGTTTTAGTCTTTATAGTCTACATTAAATACTTCAAATTTGCACAAACAATTTTTTTTTTTTTGCATAAAAATAAATCCTAGCAACTTCAAATAATTATACATATGGCTAAGTTTGTATGGAAATTCTATTCCGTCTTCTTCCAACTTTTTTATTAAACGATGCACAGTCGGTACTATATTTTTCGAATAAAAGTCGTATATTTTATTTATTATTGTTTTAGACATAAAACTATATATTTTCTTGTAAATCGGGTCGTTTTCGCTGCTGATTTTTGCCACGAACAATGATACGTTGAATTGTTCTGTATGGAACACTAGTTAATTCGTAGTTAACACGCAGTTCTAAGTATAGTTTGTCATTACCTTCCGAAACTAACTTTTTATAAACGTTCAGTATCAGAACTTTGCAATCTTCTGACAAATGCCATTTTTCATTAGTAGCCACGTCCACTTTTGCGCATTCCACGTCAACGTCCACATTTTCGCACTCCAAATCACCTTGCACAGATTCACTAATTTCACTACAGAAATTAGGAATTTCTTCAAAATCAAATGGTCGCCAAAGAGCCATGTTGTTAATGTATGCACGCTATGAACGTTGAAAATTAACAAACAAACAAGTATAACAACCTCTAAAATTTAGAAACAATAGGATTATAAATTTGGAAAATATCCTTAATGGTTTTTAAGAAACTTTAATTGAACTAGTGTTACATCTATTCGATTTAAATTTAAAATTCCCTTAATACCTCTTATATTATTTTTACAGCAACGAGTCTTAGGATTACTACCATAAACTCATTACGGTATTGCTAATCTTCGTAACAAGAGTGGCCATTTCATTTTGGAAATACTATAATAGAGTAATTTGTTGTACATAAGTCATGTCGGAAGTCTGGAATCGAAATCGATTTTCAAATATACTGACTCGGAAGTTTCTTATTTTTCTGCCGACTCCCCATCTCTGGACGTGATTACAGTAAAATTTTGCCCAAAATTTTTTGTCACTAAAGACCTGCAGAACACTTAAATGTGTGAAAATTCGCCAATAAATTTGCCACGGGATTTGAGCATTCCTGTGTTCTTTAGATAACCGTTTCGCCACTGCAATTATAATATTATTATTAAATTATATTAATTAATTTTTTTCTAATTAATTTATTCGATATACACCCATGCAAAAATTCCTATATATTTTCAAAGTATTTCCACCTGCTTGCATTTTTACCGGCTGCCCACAAAAGTTATAAATAATATAAAATGAACTTTACTCCTAATGAGCTAATTAACATAATATACACATGTCTACAGGTACAAGTGGTCTTGGCGAGAAAATTGGAAAAACAAAATTGGTATTTAATTGAATTGTTACACACAAGTTTCCTTCAAATTCCAAACTGAATAGATCACAACTTTTAAGAGATGTATAATGTTTGTTAAATAAGGTGGGTTAACACGTTTTTTTATATTTTACACAAGACATTTTCCAGGAGATTAAGTCATCTGTTAAACATTCGATTTCTTTATAATGCGCTTTTGGCAATAAGCGATAGGCACAAGAAAGAACAGCATTTGATTAGGGCAGATACCTACATATATCTTCAAAAGCAAGAACACAGAGTTGAGTTGCCTCCTCCCCAAATATGGGGGAGAGGGAAATATGAAATATTGGATTGTGGCAGCTGATAAATGATTATTCTGAGCCAGTGTCGGATTAAGCCTTCGCCGGGCCCAAGACATTTTTGATTTACGGGCCCTCAACCTAGAGTCGTTGAAAGGTACGGTGACCATTTTCTTAAGAAGGCAATGCGGGACGGAGCAAAAAAAAGGTCCTCACCTCCCAAATCCAAGTGAAGAGCAAAAAAAAAGGTCCTCATTTCCTCAAATACAAGTTACAATGCGGGACGAATGGTCACCCTATTCAAGGGGAAGGGTTCGTTGGGCCCTTGAAAATTACGGGCCCAAGACAATTGCCTTTTTAGGGTTTTGTAGGTATGACCAAAAAACCCTTATACCGTCATTTTGTCGTCTGTCTGTCTGTCTGTCTGTCTGTCTGTCTGTCTGTCTGTCTGTCTGTCTGTCTGTTCGGTAAAAATTGTAGCCAAACGGCTAAACCTAGAGAGTTGAAATTTGGCATGCTTATACAACTCTTTGACCCGCACATAGGAAAAATACTAAAAGAACTCAAAAACATATCCCCCTAAAAATATAAACAAATATGTGCTCATCGAAAAAAAAAATATTTTTTTATAATTATGAGTAGGGTATCAAATGAAAGCCCTTGGTACGTGGATTAACGATCAAATTTTTATTTTTGCAAAATAAATTATTTTGAAGCGATTTTTGCCAAAATTGTGCAAAAAATTTTTTGTCCCACACCTGTAGCCCAGATGGTTTAAACTAAAAATCTGAAAAAATTCTAAGTAATGTACATTGGTTTGAACCGGAATAGTTCAACAGGAATTTTTAATCAGATTAGGTTTTTGGAAAAAAACGCATTTTTTTGGATTTTTTGCTAATAATGTACACAAGTTATAACTTTGTAACACGCCACACAGAAACGTGTGTTCTGGTCTAGTGGTATTAGACGCTGATTTTTCATCCAAGTAACCCGATCCGAAAGGGATCGAACCCTGTGAGAAGAGACTAAATTATTTTTTGTTTTTTTTTTTTAATTTTTATACTGTTTAAATTATTTTTTCAAAATTCTAGTTATATTTTGGCAAATGTTGCATTTAATTTTTAAAAGCGTAAATTTAATAGCCAGTGGAAATTGTTTAAATTATAATTTAATTCCGTTTCAATGTACACGAAATCAGAGGGGCGGAACTTATAACAACCAATGGAAGCCATAGGCGCAATTTTTAAAATTCTTAATGAACCTTGGTATATAAAAAAAAATACTGCACATATTTAAAAACCTAAATAATGGTATTAAGCGTTCGAATTAAAATTAACAAAAAAAAATATTTTAATATAAAATTTGTTTTCGCATCCAAAATAATCATCATTCAGTTACTAAATACCTGCAAAACCGTGAAATATGTGAAAATTCACACTTCACATCAATTTTTTGTCTTTGCGAAAGTCCGCCACTGTTCTGAGCAGATGCACACACTAGAAAATACATATTTATTATATTTTTATTTATAAAAAAGTGAAGTGTGAATTTTCACACATTTCAGGGTTTTGTACGTATTTAATAAGTGTAAGAAGTCAACATAAAACTGAATGTCTAGGTATATTTATCACATCAAAATCAACAGTATTTTTTGTTAATCATTTTTATTCATTATTTGAGAACTAACGAGCTTCAATTTAATTTTTTTAAACAAAATTTAAATAATTTAACCAAATATACCAGGATTTTTTCTACATTTGCTTCGTATTCAAGTCTTCATTAGGTAAATAAGAAATATTTTACAGTGTAGAGCAGTGGTTTCCAACCTGTGGGGCGCGTCTCCCTTGGGGGGCTCGAGACTATTGCACAGGGGTCGCGCTTCAAGTCACTCCTTCGGCGTTCGGTAACGAGCTGTTTTGAAGTATCGATCACGTATAGTGACTGAAATGGAACTAAGAACAGCGATATCTACAATGATACCACGGTTTGAGAAAATGTGTGCTGAGAAACAAGCCCAACCATCACATAATTAAAATATAATTATGTTTTATTAATTATGTATTCTAGTTTTTGTATTTTTGTGAGATTTGTTTTTCTTCCATTTAAAATTATTATTACATATTGTCAACTGACAATAACTGAAGCGCCTCTAGTGATATTTTGAGAAACTGACAGGTGGAGGATAGTCGAGTTTGTTTACTGATGTTTTAATAGCGAGTTTTTAAAAAATTTCTTTAAAATTGCAAGAAAAATTAAATGCAACGTGAATTGTTGTGTTATCTTTGCAATGCAAAAGTAGGTCGTGATAGAGATCTAAGTTTTCATCGTGTTCCGAAACATGGCAAAAAAGCCTTATTACCTTCAATTATAAACCTAGAGGTTA
Source organism: Liopterus haemorrhoidalis (assembly GCA_963971575.1). Taxonomy (NCBI): domain Eukaryota; kingdom Metazoa; phylum Arthropoda; class Insecta; order Coleoptera; family Dytiscidae; genus Liopterus; species Liopterus haemorrhoidalis. Next base: position 58,558,370 of record OZ020612.1, on the reverse strand, counting down.
CTTGGGCACTGAGAAAACGGAAAATTTCATTTAACGCAACCCTCATATTGAATAATAAATTAATTTCAATAAATATCACATGAAGATACCATTGAACTTGTCAAAAATATCCTATCTGCGTCAGCCATGATGTACAATGCAGTGGCGCCTCTATCGGTAGTGTCAGATGACAATAATAAATATTTGATCTATAGGGATTTGCAGCTAAGCACCCTACCATCTGGTGAGCGTTTCATGAACTTGTGTACATCAGATAACATTTCGTTTTGTGTATTGGTTTTGTATGAAGTTTGTTTTTAAAGTTTTATTATAATCATTGAAAAATGTATAATACATATTGTTGTGTGCCTATGTGCAATTCATTGAAAAGAAGAAACCCGGAAATATCGTTTCATTTGTTTCCACTAATATCAGACACCGTACGGTTCGAAACAAAATTGGGAAAGCAAGAGGTTAGGAATCGACGCGATGTTTAGATAAACAATTTAAAAATTGGAAAAAAAGTGAGCCCTTATATCAAAGTTTGCTCATTACATTTTAATGATAGTGACTACAAAAAATATTTTCAATTTTGTATTTATTATCGCATATCTTGAAAATTCCTGTTATTGTGTGTGGGTTTGTAATGCACAAGTTTGTAGGCATAATGCATAAATCTTTATGAACTCTCTGTTTTTTTCAGTGACTCCACACAATATTATATGCCCAGCATTGTAGATTTCTACCCCTTAGTAAACAACACGGGAATCATTATTTCCCCCAATATAGTTAAAATAATCGACAATGGAAAACCGCCATAACTTAAAACCAGATCACAAAATGTAGTATTTTAGATGTTTACAAGTAATGTCACTTCACAAAATCAGAAAATCCCAAACAATTATTTATTTTTTGTCGTTTTTTGATACACTTTTCGCTATTATTTACTAGTAAATGTCAAGTGGTATCTGATTTAGAATGGTTTCAAAAAAATCCGCGTGGCGCTACGATCTTAAAATTTTTCCCCTATATTTATACATAATATGGTATATTATCTTGTAGCCCATTAAATAAATTACAATATCAGGTGTGTATTTGTGAAATTAGATTGTTACAAAAATTGAGGGGGGCCCAACAATTTTTACATAAAAAAGAGGGCGGAGGTACAGAAAGGTTGGAAACCACTGGTGTAGAGTGTAGTGGGGTGTGGTGTGCGAAAATTTGGACTTAATATTAACTTTCCCTCCATTTTTCTTAGGAAAAGTAAAAAACTGAAATCCCTATCTTAGTCCTTTCTTGAATGACAGCTAAAAACACTACAATTTGTCCTACTTTTATAGCTTTTCAGAGCTTCTGTCGTTATTGTAACAAAAATTCAACATTAAAATATACGTAATAAGTTCAAATTGTATTTAGTAGGTACAATAATTTGGCCACTACGTAGCGTATTCGAACATGTCACTTCTCAATTGTAATAACGCATTAGAAATTATGAAAAATGACAACTCTGTTTAATCTTAATGCAAACTAACACTTGAACATACTACAATAAATTTTTCGATACAATTTTTTTGTATATATTTTTTCCTTGCCAAGTTTCGGGTCACTAGGAAATTCCCGGTATCCCACCGGGCCAGTCCAGCCCTGTGAATGGGTGAGAGGTGTCTTATTATTAAAATAGAGTTACCCCTGTGGTCAAAATACCGAGGCACGTCCCTGTTTATAGTTTATTACTTAAATTTCCTTTGAGGTTAAAGAAAATAGCGAATTGTTGCGGCATTCACACTATCTTGGCACGATAATCACGACGCAAACACATCCATTAGCAACACAAACAAAATTAATACATTCCAGATACAATATTATCGTTGAAATTCCATTTAAAATACTTTAACGCGTCCAAACTAAGCGATTCTATTAGTTTTACCGCGTGGTACTTAGATAACCCGCATCGATGTCGGGGCATGCTGGTTGCATAACATCGCAGGCGTTTTAAAGTAGGTAATTTGTCTTACTTACAGTTTGAATTATGTGCCTGTTTATTTTATTTGAAATATATAAATGTTTGTTGGCAGAAAATGAGAAATATTCTTTTTAAATATTACAATGATCATTAAGAACACATTTTTATTTGCAATAAAGTTAGTTAAATCAATTATCTTACATATTTATGAAATTGGACAGTTCTTGAACACAACTACGGCACACGTCAATATAGAGGATCCTGCACTGTATACGTAGAGCTCAAGGTAGTATTCCCGAATTTCTGAACAAAACTACGGCATACGTTAATTAAGAGGATCCTGCACTATTTACTTAGGGTTCAAGGTAGTATTCTTAAATTTCTGAACACAACTACGGCACATGTCAATTAAGAGGTTAAGAGGTATTTACGTAGTTAAATCTTAGTAGTTCCGTAGTTAGTTACACTCGACGACGAAAAAAATAGGTGTAAAATGTGAATTTGCACATATTTCAGGGTTTTATAGGCATTTAGGAAATGTATACAAATTGGCGGAACATAATCATAAATTTCAGTCACTTTTGAAAGAATAATTCACGTGCTTTCATCTAGAGCAAGGTCGGCAACCTGCTGCCCGCCGAACTATTTTATGTGGCCGACCGAACGATTTTATGTGGCTCAGCAATAAGAAAATATAATGTTTACTTTTCTTATCCAACGTAGCCAACACATTACTGCCGCGCTAATTTAGGCTTCTTATACAATAGGCGTATTTATGCCAATGTAAATACGTGTAATCTGGCATAAACAAGAGCTTAACATCGTTAAAAATCAGCTGTGGCCACCACAGGACCGACTGCCACCACAAAGTCTTTGTATAAAATACACTCTAGCAGCAGAGTAGTTATTATTGTGAAAGACAATAACGTATTATATTACGTTGACAATTTCAATGTGTATTTATAATTTACAATAATCATGGAAAAGTTGTTAGTTATTGCTTTTATAGCAAGTTTTGATAAATACATTTTTTCGAAATATTTCTGTTGTGAAATATTCGCAAAAATCTTAAAATCGACACGAGTAAACTCCCATTTCTAGCTAAGCGATTTTTACTAAAAGTTGATCAACTCGTGCCATTGATGTCAAAAGCTTAAATATGAAGTTTCATAAAAATCCTTTTAGCCGAATTTGCTCTGCACTTGTACACAGACAGACCGACGGACAGACAGACAGACAGATAGACAGAGAGACAGACAGACAGACAGACAGACAGACATCATGCTAAAAATAGTCAAAACGTTAAGTAGAGACCTCAATTCGTGGAGATCCATCGAAATCTCGAAATGTCAAAATTGGTATGATCACAATACTTCCCTTATATATGTTGACGGTCGGTAAAAATAGAAATTACAAAGAAAGTATGGCACAAAAATATTGTTACTAAATGCGGCCCGCAACGTAAAAATGAAAAGAAAATGTTACAGAATGCGGCCCACGATGTTAAAAAGGTTGCCGACCTCTGATCTAGAGACTTACAAGCGTAGTTAATTACGAGATGCGCTCGCATCAAGATCCAGTAACAGCTACCCAGTTCTACAATCAGTTAGATAATATTGTATGCACGGGCTTGAGCATCCCCCCCCCCTCAAGACCTCAACAAATATGTAGTTTTAGTGTTTTTAAGGAATATATTTAAATTTGAAGAGCTCATGAGTGATTTTTTTAGTCATTTCTCGTTTTTTGGTAGACGACCGTTTTTTAGGTCATCATTTGTACTTAAATTTTAACTTTTTTTTTTGTTGAGTAGTCCATTTTTTTTCTCAATGGATGCAGTAATTATGTACTCATCTGAACTTTCTACGATTGCAAATTTTTATTTATTTTAAATAAGTTTTTCTGCGAAATCTCGTGCCTTCCAACATCTCGTCTATTGCATTAAATTTGCTGATCAAAATTTCACTGAAAATATCTCTTCTTCGAAACATAAATTCTGAAAGAAAAATTTTATTCTGAGAAATTTATCTTTTGAAATGATCTATCTCCAAAGATGAAGATGCAGTGTTATGTATCTTTTTGGAGAAGTTAGATCATCTTCAGAAATGTTTAATAATTGTGAATTAAAATTTAATTCAATGAAGTATAGAAATACATTTGGAAAATTAAGGTAATTATTAGAAAAATATCAATCACTTGAAATAATTGAATATTTATTTTCGGAAAGAAGACTATAATTTTAAAATTTTGAGTGAGGTATCAAATGAAAGCTCTTGATTCGTAGGTTAAGGATATAAAAGTAATTAAAAAAAGTCTTTATTTTTTCTAAATAAGTGCAAATAATTTTTGTTATCTATATTTTTTTTTAAATTGGAGGCTCTCTGGTTTTATTTTTTTCGGCCTCCTATTTGGTTTCTACATGGTTCAGGTGATTATAAGACGATATCCGCAAAAAATCAATTTGTCTATCTGTCTGCTGGCTATGTGTCTGTCTGTCTGACTGTCTGTCTACGCAAAAACGGCTGGACATATTTTAGCGCAATTTGGTATGATGATAGAATAGAACCAGGATTCCAACAAAGATTGTATGGCATCTCAAAATATTCATTCTAATGGGATGTTTCGAGGTTACAACTGCTTACTAAAAAACTTTTAATCACCTTTATCGCTGTTACAGAAAAATCTATGTAAAAAAAAATATATTTATAATAAGAAAACTAATCTTTTTGTACGCATTTTTTCAATTAGATGAATATTTGGGGAGTTACGGGAGAACACCCTAAAACTGGTTCTTAAAACTAGATGCAAGCTAAAACTATATGACAAAAATTGTGTATAATAAGAAAACGAATCTTTTCTGTTCAATGCATTTTTAAACTGGATGAATATTTGGGTAGTTACGGGGGAAAAAAAATTAAATCTTGAAATATTTCATTTATTGCTCCCTTTACATCAAAAATGTATATAAATAAATTGTTTAGAACGAAGAAACATTTCTTTTATGTTGAATAAGATGAATACTGGGGGGGGGGCATGGGGTTTGCTACCTATACACTTGAAATATGTCACTTAACTGCAAGAATATATGTAAGAAAAGTCATTTTGAATGAAGAAACTATTTTTTTCTGTTCAATGTAGTTTGTTTTGATTAATATTTGGAGGGCCAAGAAGGGACGCTACCTATACCCAAATATAAATAAAATACAATCAAATCTAAATATCTCATAGTTATCATAAGCCAGCCCTTGTCAACGAAAAAGTATTTAACAAAAACAAGTTTTTCCCGGATCCGGATAACCGCTAAACCGTTTTCAATTCCCTTGAAAATTATGGTCATTAGTACGCGCAAATTTTTGTGACAACTCGCTACCGAAAAACGTGTTAAACAAAAAAAAAGGAATTGCTTTTTTTTGCAAATAACATTTTTCTACTCGAAAATACGAACATACGAGTGGTTTTTTTTTTAGGGTTGCAGAAAGGTGGTCTAAAAATCTCAAAATCAGATTAATACACATTGATCTGAACTGAATAATGCAGCGGTCTTAAATTGAGGTCCGCGTAGCCATTACCGGGGGTCCGCGAAACAATTTTGACAATAACTTTACATCCCCCACCTTGTCGCTTTTATTCAAATAAGTCATTTAATAAAAATCCTACATGGTGAAGACATTTTGTATTTGTTGTTACCTAACTAGTTATTGACATAACTAAACAATAATTAGTAAAAATTTAATTATTTTTATTCAACTGCAAATTATTTACAGAAAACATATTATAATAAGATCTATTTTGACCAATATTTGTCCAAGAAATGTTTGTATGAGTTTAACGTATTATAATTTGTAACTTTTTTAATTCTTTTTACTACTATTTTTATTCATTTTATGTTTTTTATTCTATATGCTAATAAAAATGTTCATCTCTATAAATGCTCAAGAATAACCAGCGATACATTTTTACCAATATTTATTATAACGTAGTGCCTATGAGATTATTGAGCTAGAAATTAAGTCTCAAGAACGACATAAAATGCATAGGGTTGGGATGGGGTCCGCAAAAAAAAAGTTGTTCAAGAAGGGGTCCTAGGGCTACATAAGTTTAAGAACCCCTGGAATAATGCATCCAGAGCGAGTTATTTGTTCAAAAAGTATCGACTTTTTTGGACCGTTAGAAAAATTAATTTTATTTGCGGGTTCATATGGTGGGGGTAACAAATGAAAGCTGTTTAATCGTAGATGTAGGTACTTAGTCTTTAAAATATATATTTTAAAGCAAATATTAATTAATTTTGCAAAAAAAAGCCGCCTCCTCTCGTTTCAATATAACCCCTGTGAGTATTCATAATAATAATTACCGTTTGCTTTGACATTTAATTCTGTTTATAAAACATAATAATCTTTCAAAGCCGTACCAATTATTATTTAAGTATATAAATTAGAGATGTTTTGAAGCTTTCTTATTGAGAAAAATGCTCCTCCACGTGTAGCTATTTCCAATTATCAATTGTTGCGACAAACGAAGTCAGCGTACGACGTCTTGTGATGCAAATCTTTATATTTTGCGACATCTTTTTCAGATGCAAGTTACGACAGAATTTAAATTGTTTATTTTCAAAGCAGTTCTTATTAAAATAACAATTGAAGAAGTTGATTTAAGTTTTGAGAAATTGTTTGTAATTATTGATGTTGAAAAACGAACTTGAATGACTTTTTGTATTATCTTCTTTCTCCGTTCCCCTCCCTCTCAAGTTGCTTGATAAGCTTATATGGAGAACTAGCTGGCAAGCCCGTTGCTTCTCTCCCTGGACCTCTCTGCTTTCCCGCGTTTATCAACTCACTGTATACTGTTTAGTATTTTAAGGCATAAATAAGAAACTTTAGCATGCGGAAAGATTTTCTGAAAACATTGGTGCTAACCAGACGTACGGTTATGTACTTTTCATTTATGTTTTTAAGGAATTTTATTCCATGCAGTTTTAAGGTTTTCGCTTGATTTTAACTATTTAAAAAAAACATTTATTTATTTATTTATTTATATTTGACATTTCGAGATTTCGATGGATCTCCACGAATTGAGGTCCCTACATAACGTTTTGACTATTTTTAGCATGATGTCTGTCGGTCTGTCTGTCTGTCTATCTGGCTGTCTGTCTGTCTGTCTGTCTGTCTGTCTGTCTGTCTGTCTGTCTGTCTGTCTGTCCGTCTGTCTGTCTTTGTACACGTGCAGAGCAAATTCGGCTAAAAGGATTTTTATGAAACTTCATATTTAAGCTTTTGACATCAAATTGAGGTCCCTACATAACGTTTTGACTATTTTTAGCATGATGTCTGTCGGTCTGTCTGTCTGTCTATCTGGCTGTCTGTCTGTCTGTCTGTCTGTCTGTCTGTCTGTCTGTCTGTCCGTCTGTCTGTCTGTGTACACGTGCAGAGCAAATTCGGCTAAAAGGATTTTTATGAAACTTCATATTTAAGTTTTTGACATCAATTGCATGAGTTGGTCAACTTTTGGTAAAAATCGATTGACTAGAAATGGGAGTTTACTCGTCTCGATTTTAAGATTTTTGCGAATATTTCACAACAGAGAAATATTTCGAAAAAAAAATAATTTGACAACAGTTGCTATAAAAGCAATAGCTAACAACATTTTTTGATAAAACGAAAAATCATTGAAAATTTTTTCGATTTTTCTTAAATATCTATTTTTTCATACTTATATGTAACATGGAAACGTTCATGTTACATCGTTCCGGTCATTATAAATAATATCTGTGTTAGAAAATATTGGGCCAAGTTATTTCTACTCTGCTGCTAGAATGTATTTTATACAAGTATTTTGTGATGGCGGTCAGTCCTATTGTGACCACAGCTGATTTTTAAAATAAATTTCGTGAATATTTCAATTTACAGCGAAATATCAGGTTACGATTTTCTTGGCATTTCACACTTGTCAAAAACGTTAAAACTCAACATAGTAGCGCATGCGCGTGCAAAAATGTAGCCTCTGTACAAGGTATTTTAACACCTCGCATTAAATTATATTATATTAACGCCTACTTTAACAAATACTCTTACAGAAGAGCACTTTTCGAAAAAAGTGTTAGACATGGTGTTAAATATTTTAAGATGACGCTAATTTTAACGGATTTCTTACAGAAGACTCCTATATGTCACGTAATCGTTTAATTTTTTGTGTGTGTGTAGGTTTTTAAATTATAAATTAATAATAATATTAGTATTAACTAATAGTTATTATGTCATGGTACGTAAAAGTTGGATTTGCAAGATCGTTATATAGAAGAACATAATTGAATTACCATTTTTTTATCACAGAAAAATATGTTACACTAACAAAACAATTTTTTCAATTGAGCAGTTGATGAAAAATTAAATTGGATCTGTCACATTTATTACACGTCATAAAATATTTTATTATAGCAGTGATTATAATATGATCTTAAATTCAATGGTAATGATAAATTAATAAAACATATTTTAGTACATTAGCGTGTCTATTAAATGGAAATGATAAGCCCACGTACAGATAACATATTAGCTTGTCTGTGGAAGTCTTATAGTGGGTGGAAATTGTTCAAATACACATTTACGCTACGATAACCGCCAGATATTATAAGTTTATTATACAACAAATTTTGCACCGAATTTTTGTCTATATAACAGGATATTTTTAATTGTAGAAAAATTGATGTGAAGTGTGAATTTTCACACACTGCGGGATATAGGTATACTTTTTGCAGGTATATACTACTTTTCGCAGGTATATAATAAGTGAAGGCGACATGCTGAGTGTGTAGGACAAATTTTGCTTTGTAAAAATCGCGGCAAAATGAACGATATTTTTAAAATAATTTAATTTAGTTAATTAAAGTGGGTTTTACACGTTTCAATTTATTGACCAATTAATTGAAAAATTTGACATTCAATTAATTGATGTGTGTAAAGTGTCAAAATTTCGTCAATTAATTGACAAAAAAATTGATTAATTTATTTTGAAAATAGAACAAGTTCTACTTTTCATCAATTTTACATAAATTTTTTAGGAAATTCTAGGTATATTTTTATCTGTTAAGATATTGCCAACTGTTTAGTTGTAGTATAACCTCGAAATATATTGTTCGTGTTTCGTTTTCAAATGTGACAGAACCTCTAACGTTCTAATATACCATAGTTATATTATCTAGGTTATTTCTTTTGTTTTTGTTCACAGCTCGTAACTTTGTGTTAATTTTAATTCGAATACCTAATACCATTATTTAGGTTTCTAAATATGTGCAGTATTTTTTTTTTATATAGCAAGGTTCATTAAGATTTTGAAAATTGCGCCTATGGCGTCCATGGGTTGTTTTAAGTCATACGCTCCGCCCCTCTGGTTTTGCATACAGGACACATTGAATGAAAATATACTTCCAACAATTCCAATTGGTTATTAAATTTACGTTCTTAAAAATTAAATGCAACATTTATCAAAATATAACTAAAATTTTGACAACAAAATAAAAATGAAAAAAAACAAAAAGTAAAATTGTCTCTGCCCGGGAGCGAATCCTAGTATGCTGGGTAGCAAGCGAGCAAAATAACCATTAGACCAGGATAAGCCTTCTAATATAGTGTGTTACATAACTATAACTTTTGTGCATCGTCAACCAACAAACACAAAAAATGCGTTATTTTCCGAAAATAAATAAATAAAAAATAATCTGATCAAAAATTCCTGTTGTACTATTCCGGTTCACACCAATGTACTCAGATTTTTTTCAGAATTTTAGTTTAAACAATCTGGACTACAGGGTGTGGGACATTTTTTTTTTTGCAAAAATCGCATCAAAATTATTTATTTTGCAAAAATAAAATTTTGGTCGTTAATCCACGTAATAAGGGCTTTCGATAACCTGCTCAAAATTAAAAAAAAAAAAAATTTTTTTTTTATTGAGCACATATTTGTTTATATTTTTAGGGGGATATGTTTTTTAGATGTTTTAGTATTTTTCCTATGTGCGGGTCAAAGAGTTGTATAAGCATGCCAAATTTCAACTCTCTAGGTTTAGCTGTTTGGCTACAATTTTTACCGAACAGACAGGCAAACAGACGACAAAATGATGGTATAAGGGTTTTTGGTCATACCTACAGAACCCTAAAAATGATACCACGCGATGGATATGGCTGAGAATATGACAGCAGTCTATTGACAGATGGTACTTTTCAGAAACAAACTTGTTTCGATACTAATAGCGCGTTCTCTTAGATTTTGTTAGGATTTATTTACCTACCTTCGTAACAATAGATATCAGACAACAATTTTTTAAATATATTTGTGGGTTTCAAATAACTTTTATATTTATATAGTTTTGTGTAGAAATGTTCAAATAATACGTCTTCATTTAGGCTTCCCTTATCTTTTTACTATTCAATCTTCTACCATCCACGTCCTACCCAATCCACTATAATCATCTACCTTTTATTTCAGCCTTACACAGACCAGTTCGTTGCTTTGTTTCCTTTTTTGACAAGCAAAATGTTTCTTACATCAGAAACAAACTTTTTTTTTGTTTATTTCATTCTCTAACTTTTTACAAATCTTTTTTTCAGATACTACAACCCTTCTGTGAGAATATGAAAAATTTCATTCAAAAATTTTAAGTGTTTTGACCCAACATTAAAATAATAACATAATCATTATGTAAAGTGAGTTAATAAAAACAGGTACCCATAACAAAAAACTCTGTAGCTCCGATCTTCAGCTCTGCTTATGAGAACATGAATGTAACAAAAATTTCATTTATTTTGAGTGACCTGACCCCTAGCATTAAAATTACTATATTCAAGCCTCAAATTCAGCAAAACCAATCAAATCTTTACGAGCTAGGAGCGGTACCGATAAGGACCATAATAGCCCGGTTCGTGCTCTGTAACACTATGCACATAGGCGTAGAAAATAACCTTTTTTACCCCACAAAATTTTAACTTATGGTGGGTTTACATTTAGTTTCAGTCCTAGTTTTAAGCTTATGTTTTAATTTTAACCTTAAAAGATAAACTATCATACCGCTATGAACAAGTTCATACAACACATTGATTTAGTTTTAGTCTGAAGGTTCTTAAAACCGACCTTGAGAGTTGAAATTAACATTCAACTTTTCTTAGCACTAAGATTAAAATCGCACAAATGCGCGTGCGCTCACACTGACAAATATCTGCACATCGAAAGAAAACATATTATTTAAAATTCTGAGTAGGGTATCAAATGAAAGCCCCAAGGGCTATTTGATATGTGGGTTAACGATCAAAATAAATTATTTTGAGGCGATTTTTTCAAAAATTGTGCAAAAAAAAATCAGTCCCACGCCCTGTAGCTCAGATGGTTTAAACTAAAAATCTGAAAAAAATCTAAGTAATGTACATTTGTTTGAACCGGAATAGTACAACAGGAATTTTTAAGATTATGTCTTCGGAAAATAACGCATTTTTTGTGTTTTTTGGTTGACAATGTACAAAAGTTATAGTTTACAGTTATGTAACACACTATACTAGAAGGCGTATCGTGGCCTCATGGTTAGCTTGCTCGCTTGCTACTCAGCATACTAGGGTTCGCTCCCGGGCAGAGGAGATAATTTTATTTTTTGTTTTTTTCCATTTTCATTTTGTTTAAATTAATTTGTCAAAATTCCAGTTATATTTTGGCAAATGTTGCATATATTTTTTAAGAGCGTAAATTTAATAACCAATTGGAATTGTTGGAATTATATTTTCATTCTGTGTGTCATGTATACGAAACCAGTGGGGCGGAGCATAGGACTTAAAACAACCAATGGAAATCATGTAAAATATTTAATAACTAATGTAACACAGTAAACCAGCATGCTTTGATAGTGTAATTGTTAGCATTCTCACGTTCTAATTTGCAAACTAGGGTTCGCTCCGGTCTGGAGATAATTTTATTTTTTGTTTTTTTTTTGCATTTTTATTTTGTTTAAATTATTTTTTCAAAATTCTAGTTATATTTGTGCAAATGTTGCATTTAATTTTTAAAAGCGTATATTTAATAACCAGTGAAATTGAATACACGAAATCATAGGGACGGAGTTATGACTTAAAACAACCAAAGGAAGCCATAGGTGCAATTTTCAAAATCTTAATGAACCTTGCTATATAAAAAAAATACTGCACATATTTAGACACCTAAATAATGGTATTAAGTATTCTAATTAAAATAAAAAAAAAATTAATAAAATTTGCTTTGGCATCCCAAATAATCATCATTCTTACTAAATACCTGCGAAGCCTGAAATGTGTGAAAATTCACACTTTACATAATTTTTTTGTGAGTTTTCGGTTTCGGAGAACTGGATTTAGCTACTTAACGTAACATATAAAAAGAAAAAATGTGTATGCGCGCCTGTAATAGAGTATCATTGTTCTGTTCATTATAAACAAATGTTCGTATTATAAACAGAACAGTTATACTGCTTTCGTTCATCTTTATGCTTATGCATTGTGTTTATCTTGTGGAAGCCGGGTTTATAATATAATAGAACCAGGCTTTAACCATGCGACATATCCTCCCTATAACCATTTCAGAGTGTTCTTTTGATACTCCACGATAAACTAGAAACCGTTTGAGAAAGATATTTTAGCTTTTTCAACATCTCGGTTTCATTTTCATAAACAGTTTCATTATATCGTGTGGTTTTATAAAAATAATAAAATTCCTCGGCGCCTATGATCTAAAACAGGTAAAAAACCACTAAAACAAAACAAGCACGATCCTGAAAGGTTTTCTCACACAGGCTCATCTTGGGCCAGTGTTCCTCAAACTATATTGATCACGGAACAACACACGAAGTCACCGATGGTTACAATTTAAATGGTATGAATAAAAGTAAAAGAAGAAAATGTATTGAAAATTAGTCATCTGAAGGTTATTTTCATATTTGAGAAGTCCTTCTGTTCTTATACCCTTTTCACACTAGAACTTTAAGATCGGATGTTAAAGTGAATGTATCTTTAAACGCTAATGTGAAACCGTATGGCCTCGTCTAAATACAAGCGATGTTTAAGACAGAGATCTGCGTCTTAAACTTCGTCCGCATTGCCAACTTAATTTCTATTATAAAAAAATACTCCTTGAATTTGTGCTGTCAACATTTTATGCTGTCATAAACAAGAATACTGTATTATATCGACGTTATAAGAAGTTTATACTTATTGTTATAATAAAATTATTTATTTTAATAATGTGTTTAATAAAATACAGAGCTACACTAATTGAGATAAAATGTATCAACTTGCATGTTAATACAGTTGTAATATATTCTTTATTGTAGTGTCTTTATTGTAGAATGAAATGAAATATCCTTATTTGTTTATAATAATTCAAAATGTGCGTCTGCGCAGACAGTTCAAAACTGGTAATTTCATGACGGTAACTTAAGGACAAAATTACTGTAGCTGATGACAGCGATTTAAACGTCAAGTGTGAGAGCATACCGATCTTAAACATCGGTGAACTTTAAGTTCACTCGTCTTAAAGATCTAGTGTGAAAAGGGTATTAGTCACCATCAGTTGGGTTGATTTTTGGCATTACACAGTTACGTATTATTATTATTATTGGACCTGGAAAATTGGAAAGCGTCAATCTGGCCTTGTTAAAGTCTTTGATTCTGAGCCTTATACCACGTCGCTCCGGTCTAACTAAGAAAAACATTTTTTTTTAGAAATTCGACTTTATTCATCAACATACTCTCCTTCAAGAGTGATACATTCATTCCAACGCTCCTAAAATTAAAAATAAATAAAATTAATTATATAATTTAAATTCAGCATACCAATCAGTAATAGTTGATTTGCATGGTACAGAGTCTCTATAACGCTTATCAAGCCACTGTTTGGCTTCAACGGTATTTTTTCCCATCAAAAACAATGTTTAATCAACACACGAAATTCTTTTTTATCCATTCTTTTGAAAATTACAAAACTGGAGTCACTAAAACCACTGTAACCTTTAAACTAATTGTCAGAATGTCATGAAATTTTCACACGTATCGTTTGAAGGTTGCTACTAACCAGAAATCATATGGGTCAGTCAACAGTGTTGCCATATATATGCCAGACCGGACTTATTGAGTGAAGGCTCTTAGGAGTCTTGTAAAAAACAGAATTTACATCTTTGGTATAGTAACAAAAAACATTTTTATAAAAAAATAACATATCGAAAGGAGCATTTTAGATTTTTATTTTTTCGCTAAGTTTCCTTGCATAGGGCCTCCTTTTACTAGAAACCGCCCAGTAAAAAAAAATTAAGTAGTTTTTTTTTCTAAATTTCCTTTTTGGCGCCCCCCTTTTACTAGAAGCCTGAAGTGCCGCCCAGTGAAAAAAAGTAATTTTTTTCTAAGTTTCATTCCCCCCCCCCCCCATTACTAGAAGCCTGAAGTGCCGCCCAGTAAAAAAAGTAGTTTTTTACAAAAATGAATATTATTTTAATGTAAGCTATTTTGATATTGTAATAGACTATACATTTTTTCATTGACTCGGCGCCCCTTCTTCGTGGCGCCCCGATGCGTCGCACCGCCTGCATACCGTCTTGAGCCGCGCCTGTAAAACGCAAATGCGATAATACAGGTAATCTAGAAAGTAAATATCAAAATACTGCTTGACCGGGAATCGAACCCGTTAACCTAAAAATTTCGCGTACCCTGGAACAAGGCCGCGAAATTTTTTAACGGGTTCATTTCCCGGTGACACAGTATTTTGATATTTACTTTCTACATTATATGAATTATATTTAATTTTTGCGACCCACCTGTTGATTTAATTATATTCTAAAATGTTTGAGATGCGCATCTTTAGACCGATTCTCTGAGGTTCGCCTACGGCCTGCGCAAGTCAAAAAAAAAACATTACCTGCGGGTCGAGTTTACCTGACTTGATCTTATGAATGAAACTACCTTACACACGGTTTGTAGTGTCTTCGGCAAGCGGTTCAGAACAAAACAGACGCCCGCCAAAAATAAAGTGTCCCGTATTTTATAGTGTTGTGTCGTGAATATGGATGTGAGATATTTTGATATCAATGATATACTTGGATATTCTTTGATTAAAATGGAATCAATCAAGAAACATGTACTTTGGCAGCCCTGGGTAGATACAGGTATTTGATTTATTTTACACCTGTTGATATTAATTTGAGGGATGATCTAGATAAGCAAGTGGGTTGGGATAGGCGCTAATCGCCACAGATGCTGTATACCAAATAACTAAACTAATTTAATGAAAAATTACATTAAAAACAGATTTAATTTATCAACACGGGAGATAATATTTAAAAAGAAAATAGATTTTATAGGTACAGTAAAATATTGATTATCCGGATCTTAGTTATCCGTGGGATCGAACTAACCGGTGTAATTTGCAAATTACACTGGGTTAGTGAATAATGTTTAACTGACGAAATATGTACTTGATGAAAAAATTGCACTCATTTTACTTCTAACCCCCTCATTTATTTGATTTGTCAAATAAAAGCTCTTGAAGAAATAGTTGATTTGGAAACGATTACAGTAAAAAATGTCCAAATATCCAGCATTCGGCTCTAACCCTGTAGATCTTTCTCAGTTATTAGATACCTACGAAATTCTGAAAAGTTCAATATATCTCAACAATATTTTATGTTTAAAAAATAAATCAAAAACTATATTCTTATAAATTATAAAACAAAGAACTCAGATTACAATTTATCGAAAAAGTTTTCTAACAATTTTTGATATTTCAATAAAAAACTGTTATTTGATAGCGGAAACGGAAACATTTTTATGGCGTCCATAGAAAGAATACCTGAATAAATAAAAAACCAAGAATATATAAGAATTTAAAGATTCTATATTTATATACATTCACAAAATTATTAAAATTCTATTAAAATTTGTGCTCCAAAACGACTCAATGTGGGGAGATGGTTGAGGGCTCTTTGGAGAACCGGTGAGATGTAGATATGCAAGGCCTGGGTACTGTCTACCATAGCGCCAATTATTATTATAGCCCTTTTTATTTCCGTTATAAAATCTATATATACAATTGTACTGTAGCTTAAGATTTATATTACATTTCATTAATATGATTTTACAATACATGTATTACTAAATATTTACATATACTAATATTCTTAATTTCTACTTGAACTTAATTATATTAAATTCACGGAGCCCATTTCTGGGCATGGGCCTCCCCCAGTTGCACCCAACGTTGACGGTCGCTTGTTGCCCTTCTACAGAATTTGCCTGTTATTTCCTTAATTTCATCTTCCCATCTAATTCTTTGTCTTCCTCGCCTTCTTTTATGGCCTCTAGGTATCCATTCCGTGACCTCTCCAGGTCCACCTTTGATCTCGAAGGCGCATAATATGACCAGCCCATTTCCATTTCAAGGACCTGGCAGTTTTCAGAATATATTTCAACCCAGTTTTTTTCCTTATTTCGGATAGACGGATTCTGTCATAGCGCCAATTAAAAAGCTTGAAATATCTAAATTATTAACAACGCTATGTATGACACCCAGAGTTATTATACAAAACTAATAATCTTAAATAAAATTAGTCACAATCTATACCAGTGTTTCTCAAACCTTCGACAGTTGCGGACCACTTTCAGAATTCCACACTAACCGCGCACCACCAACATCAAGAAAAACATTTTTTTTGCGTAAAGGCCCATTATTAATACTAATGAAATTTTGTGTGCGCGGACCACCTTTTGAGAAACACTGATCTATACATCAAATTTTGCACCGAATGTTTATCTATCTAATAGGATATTTTTAATTGTAGAAAAAAATTGTTGTAAAAATGTTATCGCCCAATAATTTAATAATGGATATCACACAACAATGTCTTGTAATGTTTTTAAATATATTTATGGGTATCAAATAACTTTTATTTTTATATAGTTTTGTGTAGAAATGTTCAAATACGTCAACATTTTTTCTACATGATTGTTTATGGTTTAGAACTTTCGTTCAAAAATATCATACTTGATGATAATGTAATGCCACTTGGTAGACGTGTTCTTTACAAAAAATATAATTAGTTTTACCCGCAGCACCTATATGCGAACAGCGGTAGATTCAAATAATGCAATTTGTTTATTTACAATTACATAAGTTTTTTTTTTTTATTTAAAAAATCGTATTAGATTTCAATTCGCTGCAAAATTTGATGTGTAGATCACTGGTTCCCAAACTTATTCGGTTCCGGGCGCCCTTAATGTATTAAAATCTTCCCGCTGCGCCCCAAGTCAATACATTCAATCAGAGCCGTAGCAATGTTTTCGGCGCCCTTGGCAAATGAAGTAAATTAATAAAATTTACTTCCCAAAAGCAAATGAAGAGCAAAAAAAGAGGTCCTCACCTCCCAAATTTTCAAGTGAAAAGCAAAAGATAGTCCTCGCCTTCCAAATTCAAGTAAAGAGCAAAAAAAAAAGGTCCTGGGTCTTCACGGCGACCCTGTAGCCTACACACATTTTGGGAAACGCTGGTGTAGATTGTTTACAATTTTATTTAAGATTGTTAATTTCGTTTAAGAAACTAATGAAAACTGTACGGTTGTGCGCCTCGTTAACAGCAAAAACATAAATGATAAAAATTGTGTAAAATAAGAAAACAAATTTTTATTATTATATTCATTTTTGGATGAATATTTGGGGAATTACTGGGGACGCCAACTAAAATTTTGTAATATATCAGATATTATTTATATCAAAACAAATATTTTTTGTTCTGTACATTTTAAGTGGAATAATTATGTGGGGGGTTCCACCTGAAACACTTAAAATATTTCACTTATTATTTACATTATAGCCAAAATGTATTTAACAATTAACGTACAAAGTACAGGTACGGTAGCTAGTATAATATATTATTACGCTTTTGTAATGAGAGTTTATTACAACATTTATAGTGCTATTATTCCGATAACGGGCAAGTGTATTGAAATTTGTAAATATAATTATATTCGAATTGTTTTTAATTGTCAAAAATAAGACAAAGTTTTGTTTAAAAAATCAGATGTGGCCACCACAGAACCGACCGTCACCACAAAGTACTTTAGCAAAATACTTTCTAACAGAGAAGCATCCAGAAAAAAAAAATAGTTGTAAAAATGCTATTCTCAATAACTTAATAATATCACACAACAATGTTCTGTAATTTTTTATATATATTTGTGGGTTTCAAATAACTTTTATGTATTTATATAGTTTTGTGTAGAAATGTTCAAATAATACGTCAACATTTTTATCGACGTGATTGTTTATAATTTAGAACTTTCGTCGAAAAATATCACACTTGATGATAATGGAGTGCTTCTTGGTACATGTGTTCTTTACAAAAATAAAATCAGTTTTACCCGCAGCACCTATATTGAGAACAGCGGTAGATTCAAGAGGTCAGCAAAATAGACTACCAAGTAGAACTATAAGTAATTTTCACAATAGAACAAAATATCTAGAAACATATTTGTAGAATGAAACTTTAGCTACAATTTACCGCATCGTATGTAAATATTCGGCGACTGGTTTAGAACAGGGGTTCCCAACTGGGGGTGCCGGCACCCCCAGGGGTGCGGGAAAGTATTTTGAGGGGTGCGAGACGATTTATAGAAATTTATAAAATTTATATAAAAAATCTAGTTTGTTTAAATTTTAAATAGTCTAGATTAACACTCGAATCTAATTCTAATCTTTCTAATTTTATTAAGGTTAAGAACCGCTGAATGCTACATCAATTAATTTGATCAATTTTAAAGAAAAATTCATGCGATTTCCTTTTTTTTGCTCTTCACTTTTTATTTTGATCAATTTGACATATAATTATGACTGAACTGAAAAAATCTGAACACATTTTTTATGGGGGTGCGGGAGCTTATTTTTACATTCAAAGAGGTGCTCACCACAAAAAAAGGTTGGGAACCACTGGTTTAGAAGATGGCGTCTATAATGCAATTTGTTTATTTACAATTACATTGCAGTTTTTTTTTTTACTATTTAAAATATCCTATTAGATAGATTGCAATTCGTTATTCGTATAGATTGTTAGTAATTTTATTTAACATTATTAGTTTTGTATAAGAAACTATTGAGAACTTACGGGTGTGCACCCCCTTTAAAATAAGAAAAACTAATTTTTATTATTGTATACGTTTTTGCTGTAAATAAAAAGAAATCCAACACAATCAGTTCAATCAAACTACTAACAATTTACATATTTTTCTTTCAAAATATATATCTTTAAACGCGTGTCAAAGGTCATACAATTTGTTTTAAAAAAATGTATACAAATGTAAATAAAACCAAACCGTAATCAATTGAAACCCTTGTGTATTTCCAAGAATTCTTGTGCCGCAGTCATTCATGATGCTCTATCGTAGAAATACCTCTTATGTTGGCTCGCGTGGAATGCGTGGCTCGCGCTTCGTTGATGGAGTCGAGGGGTGAGGTGTTACTCTGGTCCGGCGACTCTGATCCTCAGTCGCAGGTATCCGCCGTACCTTGACCGGATGTAGTCCATCTTCTTGGATAAATTAATGGATGCTGTGTAGATCGTTACGAACTCGGGCGGCGCTCATGTTGAAACACAACCTTGAAAGGTCGGACCGAGACCAAACCCTAGTACTTTTTTGTTTTGTGAGAAAGAACATTGCCCTTTGGCCCCAGGTATAATTAATATTTATCACGTAACACTTTGAAGATGATCTTTTGGTACAAAGGTATTTAGAACAGACTGATGCTTTCAAAATCCCATGGGAGTAATGAGGATAATTACTCCACTAAGTTTTAATAAAACAAAATGTTATAAATAATAATTCCAAAACAAATAGTTTCTCTTCAATTTTCGGAACAAAACAAGTCCCACGGGAGCAATTCATGTGAGTATGGTGTATCTGTCAAAAAACGAAAAAATTTGCAATTAAGAATGTAGCTGTAATGGTTACAATTTGGAGCAAAACAATACACCTTTATGCATTCTAAAACAAAATATTAATGATTACTTAGTGTTAATTAAATATATACTAAAGATATTTCCATTTTCATATTATTTAAAAACGTAACCTATAACTATATCTTTGAATCCTTATTTATATATTTATAAAATCATTCATCTATAATATAAAGTATCTGGACTGTATATATTAGTATATATTTATCAAAAATACATATTTTTTTCTCCATAATTTAAAATATTCATAAAAATAAGGTAACAAAAGTAATGTCACATGTATTTTAAACCAGCCAAAAACTTCCAAAGGAATCCGCTGTCAGATGGCAGCACATGTGACGGCGTAATATGGTCTATTGAGAAGTGACATTACCGGTGGCCGCGCTGTGTTCCAAGGCAATATGGCTGTTGTGTCTAGTACTCAGCTGTCAATATGCTAATAGCGAACAGGTTAATTTAAGCACAGTACATATTTATTTTATGAAAATGCGAGTAAATATTTGCGAATTTTATAATTTTTAAGCGCTAAACATGTATCGAGGTGTATAACAGAAGGTGGGCATCAAATTACAGTATTTCAAGTTTAATTTCAGTAGATTTATTGAAGAGTAATTTGTAGTTGAGCAGGTGTTAAATGCTGGGCACGTAATTTTATGTGATACACCTGCGTGTCGGTCATCTGAATTTACAATATATGGATTCTGTTTGCAAACAAGTGTATTATGTTCATTGCCTCATGAAATAAAATTAGTTTTAGTAGGACAGGATCAGCTAAAAGTTAAATATGCAACTTGCAGGTGCAAACATATTAGTGCAGTTTTGTTTTTCTGCGACAATTGTAATGAACAAACTCGCATACAGTCTGTTCCAAACGGTTAGGCGGAACTAGATTTTGCAATTTAGTTACTTTCATCGCTTAAATCGTGCTTTTCGGCCGTTTTGTTTAAGCTTTGTAAATCATACTTACAATAAACATTTTTTGGTTAAGGTTAATATCATTTTAAAATGTCATTTTCTTTATATTTTGATTTTTTTTGTCATTCTTAATACAAATATATAAAAAAATAATTTAATTTTGACATAGGTCATTCGTTTCCATGGTTTCAACGTGAAAAATGAAATAACCCAAGCAAGGTCCCTTGTCGTGACAACCTAAAAGAACGAAATTCCCATTTAGTTCCGCCTAAGCGTTTGAAACAGACTGTAGTATCAGTTACTTTTTAACTCAAAATATATTCCCATGCCTTCCTCCTGTCCATAACCAAATATTTTCCCAATCTGGACTTAATATTAACTTTCCCTCAATTTTTCTTAAGAAAAGAAAAAAATTAGATGCCTATCTTTGTCCTGTCTTGAATGACAGCCAAAAACACTACGATTTGTTCCACTTTTATAGTTTTTCACAACTTCTATCGACATTCTAATAAAAATTCAACATTAGAACATAATTCAAACAGTACTAGAGCGCCTAGTACAATATTTGACCACAAGACTGTGTATTCGTGCGTGTCAGTTCTGAATTGGAAGAGGTGTAGTATTGCGCCAGGCAAAGTTCAAGTATTTTTTTATCAAACCTCACATATGAACCGTCATTTCCTTATATCACTAAGCTTTCGAAATTATCCACCTTATGTATTATATTAACTATTGTTTTCAATAATACGAATTGGATTACAGTAAAATGGTAATTAAACTTATAATTTTACTGTCAAAACAAAGTTGTGACAAATATACTTTTGTTTTACTCTTATTAAACGCCTTCTATAATTTACCATTGTTTTTTAAATGAATAATTGAACATATCACAATGAAATAATGACAATAATTTAAATACCTTATATAGGACACAATTTTATAACGCACCCATTGTGATCGAATTGACAATCTTAATTTGTTTTGAAATTAAACTAATCTTCAACAAATTCCATAAGAGTAAATCTTGTTTTAAAATTAAAAATAATTGATGTTTTTTACCCCGTTTATTTCAACGCAACCAATCGAGTAATAAAAAACAAAATATAAAACTAGGCTCCGCACAGTAGCCTGATGGCTTATCATTGAGCCTTCGGGGAAACTGATTTGCATATCTTTGTATCACGGGCGGTTCAGGTATTTCTTTACCACTGGTCTTACGTACGATGATGCGACCAATATCAATCCTTCGATATATATTTCATAATCCATACAATATACTTACAAACAAAAATACTATACTAGAAAAATACACAATCAAACTAATAAATTTTATGTGAGGTGTTAATTTTCACACATTTCAGCGTTTGGTACGAGGGCTACCTTTTAAGTTTTTACAAAAACTAAGAAAGAAAAAAATTTTTTTGGAACAAACTGTTTTATTGCTTTTCAAAATATTCGCCTTTAAGAATTATACACTTTTGCATGCGTTCAAACCAATTCTCGAAACATTTTTGCCACTTTGAAGTTGGTATCTCAAAAACATGGTTTTCGAAGGCTTCAACAGCTTCTTGAGGTGATGAAAATCGCTGTCCACGCATTTTTTGTTTGACAATGGGGAACAAAAAAAGTCGTTAGGGGATAAATCAGGTAAATACGGGCAATGCAACATTAATTCGATGTTTTTCTCCTTCAAATAATCAATTGTTTGACGTGCTGTGTGGGAGCTTGCATTGTCATGATGCGACATTTTTGTTGTTTTTCCTGATTTTGTCGATGACTTCTGGCAAACAAATTGTTGTATACTATTCAGAATTAACTGTTCTCCGATCCTCTAAAGGAATTCATATCGGGGAAGACCCAAACAAGGTATTGTTGCTTAGTTTCCGGTTCATATGAATAAATCCAAATTTAACCACCTGTATATATGTTGTATACGGATTTTGCAGTGACTAGGTTGAATTTTTAAGCATTCCCTTACACCAGTCAACACGAGCCTTTTTTTGAGCTTCGGTCAAATTATGCGGAATCCATCGGGAATAGTTCTTTTTCATAGCTAAATGTTCATGCAAAATCAAATGTATTCAGTCCGCGATATGTCAAAGGATGCCTATATCTCACAGTAAGGCACATGCCGATCTTCTTCAATCATTTTGCGCACAGCATCGATGTTTTTTTGAATCACAACTGATTTTGGTCGACCTTCACGAGATCCATTAATCCAATGATAACATTTATCAGTACCTACACGGTGTAAATAACTTATCCTAAAGATAACTTAGTTACTCTATAGATAAATAATTGGAAATACGCAAAAAATCGTTTATTCCCTTAATAACAACCTATCCCATAGATAGTCAACTTTATGTATGGTTGGAAATACCGGGCCTTAGTCAAGTAGAAAAAAATTAACATTTTATGTGCTATACAGAACATGCGATATCCTGCATTTTTATTTATGCTTTAACAATACAAAAATATCTGGAATCAAACGTGCACTTCGCAAGCTTTTAACTGCAAACGACTGCAGCTCTGAAAGTGTATAGCTATATGTAATGCCAATCGCTACGTTACCATGACAATTCGAGCTGCCAGTGCTTACACTACATAGTACATTATAACTTGTAGACGAACTATTTGTTTTACGCACGACGAACGGCAGTAGTGAGAGTTTTTAATAAAAAAATAAGTAAATTTAGAGGTAGAGAGAGTGAAAAATATCATAAACGTCTGTAATGTTTAAATTATTTTAATTTTGGGGGTGCTGTTTATTTATACTAAACCTTATTTTTCTTTTTAGATGAAACAAACAAACAAGCTTCAACCAAACAACTTCCAACAACAAAATGGAAACGAGATCGAAGACGTCTTCCAGAATATTCGCGTAAATCCGACCCAAAGTTATCAGAAAATACTCCTCCAGAGTTAGCAGCCACGAACGGTGAGACGAAAGAGGGTAAAACTGATGCCCCTATAGACATGAGCGTGCGTCAAAGAGGGCTACCTCCATCATATTCACAGACCATCAACAACCCTGGGTACAGGAGCAATTATAGGCCGAGTGTTATTACACAAGCACCGACTACGCCCCCGGATGCGAGGATGAGAAGTGACATACCCTCAGGTATTAAAAAAAAACACTCGGAATATATTCCGTATAACTAATGACTTACCGTCATATATTAAGATTTATAAAAACACTGGACTAAATATTGAACTTGTCCTGCTTGAACTTCCAGGTTTATAATGATCAGTTGAATTTGCCTGTAATATTTTCAACTATAGGTTTTTATTTTTTTTAAATTTTATTAACGGCCTTTGTTAACTAGAACAATGAGCCAGACATGGTATTTGTTCAATATTTCCTAACTCAGGATAACACAAGTACACAAGAAGGAAAGTATAGTGCAGAGGGGTCCGTCTCTGCAGGATTTATACAAACTGGAATCAGACCATCGGAAGGGAAGACAGTAGAGATGAACAGTTAATTCTAAGAACAGTTTTAAATGTCTAGCTTTATGTTGTTGAGAAATTTTATTACGTATTTGTAAATTTTTTCGTTTCTGCATAACTCCGTCATTGTTGTAGGAACGTTAATTCTGTTTATTGATAATTCCTGTATGTAGTCGCGTCTTTCATCCGTGAAGTGTAGGCAGTCAAATATGATGTGTTCCAAGTTGCATCAGACTCATAGTCACAGTCGCATACTGGCGACTGAATTATGCCCATCTTGTTTAGATGTGCTGGGTAACATCCATGATTATTTCTTAGTCGTACAATTTTAACTATCTCACCTCTTTTCCAGTTGTAATAAAAAACCAAGGTTTTCTTATCACCGGCTGGATGTCCGCATATCTTTTTCCTACAGTCAAACTCATTGCAGTGTATTCTCTTTGCCACATGTTTTCTGTTCTTTTTTTGAGAATTGTTTTTATATCGCTTGGGGGGAGAGATATATCCAGTGGAGTACCCTTGCTGGTGGCTTTTTTCGCTAATTTATCTGCTGTTTCATTTCCTAGAGTACCACTATGCCCTTTTGTCCAATGGAATATGATTTGTTGTTTTTCCGCAAGTTCGTATGCAGTTTGGTTATTCCAAACGTTTAAGCGGAACTAACTGTAAATTTCATTTTCCTAAGTTGTTATGAACTCTCTTTTAACTATTCAAGTTAACTTTTGCTAAACAAAATGATTAAAAATTAAAATATTAGAAAAAAAAATAATTGTGGCCACCTCAGGACCGACCGCCATCACAAAATATTTGTATAAAATACATTCTATTTTCTAACAGATATATTGTTTATCATGACCATTGAAACGTTACATATAAGTATAAAAAAAAATAGATACTTAGAAGAAAAAAAAAATTTTTTTTTCGTTTTATCAAAAAATGTCTCAAATGAAAGTTGTTAGTTATTGCTTTTATAGCAACTTTTGTTAAATAATTTATTCCTAAAAATCTAAATCGATTTTTACTAAAAGTTGATCAACTCGTGCCATTGATGTCAAAAGCTTAAATATGAAGTTTCATAAAAATCCTTTTAACCGAATTTGCCCTGCACGTGTACACAGACAGACCGACAGACATCATGCTAAAAATAGTCAAAACGTTATGTAGGGACCTCAATTCGTGGAGAAATCAAAATCTCGAAATATCCAAATCGGTATGATCACAATACCTCCCTTATATACCATGAGTTCAAAAAGTAATTACATAAGGGTTGGCTATGGAAAAATAAAATAATGTCTACTGCAAGCTTTATATAACAACAAATAACTTATGACAAAAACAACAGTGATGACAGTTAATTAATTCTAAAGATTGCAGTAGACATTATTTTATTTTTCCATAGTCAACCCTTATGTAATTACTTTTTGAACTCATGGTATATTGGCAGTCGGTAAAAATTGATGTGAAGTGTGAATATTCACACATTTCAGGGTTTCGCAGGTATATAATAAGTGAATGCGATATGCTGAGTGTGTAGGACAAATTTTACTTTGTAGTAATCACGGCAAAATGAACGATATTTTTAAAATAATTTATCGTCTGTTAATCATATAATAAGACTGGTTATTAAATTTACGCTCATAAAAATTAAATACAACATTTGTCAAAATATAACTAGAATTTTGACAAAATAATTTCAACATAATAAAAATGCAAAAAAAAAAACAAAAAATAAAATTCACTCCGTACTCGAAATCGAAACCCTTCGTTTTCCAGCCATTTTAAGAGCGCTCTAACGCATGTAGCCATCGCACGCTATGCATGTGAGTGTCTTACATTGGTATAACTTTTGTACTTTGTGAACCAAAAACCACAAAAAATGCGTTATTTTCCAAAAACATAATCTGATCAAAAATTCCTGTTGTACTATTTTGGTTCACACCAATATACATTACTTAGAATTTTTTTAGATTTTTAGTTTAAACCATCTGGACTACAGGGTGTGGGACAAAAATTTTTTTGCACATTTTTGGCAAAAATCGCATCAAAATTATTTATTTTGCAAAAGTAAAAATTTGATCGTTAATCCACGTACTAAGGGCTTTCATTTGATACACTACTCAGAATTTAAAAAAAATATTTTTGTTTTCGATGAGCACATATTTGTTTATATTTTTAGGGGGGTATGTTTTTTAGATGTTTTAGTATTTTTCCTATGTGCGGGTCAAAGAGTTGTATAAGCATGCCAAATTTCAACTCTCTAGGTTTAGCCGTTTGGCTACAATTTTTACCGAACAGACAGACAGACAGACAGACGACAAAATGACGGTATAAGGGTTTTTTGGTCATACCTACAAAACCCTAAAAATGAAGTTTCCCTCTTAGTTTCGTATTACAAAATGAGACAGTTAATAGCAAAAATGTACATAATAAAAACCATGCGAAGTACGGGTACGACAGTTAGTTCCGATGCAATGTTATTAACATGTTATAATCTTCAAAAAATATTAAAATAATAATCATAGTAATGCTCGCATATCATTATTAATTAATTTTAAATTTTATCAAGTGTCCAAACTTCCACGAGTGTGATTTTTCGCTGTAATTTAAATAATAATTTTGTTTTGCAAAATTTTTAAATGAATTTCAAAACCTTGAATAAAAATTTAAATTAACATTCTTAACAAGCAATTATTTGATAAAACATTTAAACAAATAAGGCATTAAATAAAAGTGCATTTATAAAATATTAACATTTCAGATTCTGTTAAATATTTCTCATTGTTTGTTTTCAAAATATTTTCTATCAGTACTTTTAAATAATGGATAATTAAAAATTTCAGTTTTGATTTGTATAACGTATACTTATTTCGAGATTAATTACGTATGCCATATTATTTAAAGCTGTAATTAGTTTGCGGACCATTTATCTTTTTTAGTCAAATAGACTAGAAAATGTTACATGAAAGATTATAAACATTTAGTTTTAAGTGGGAGATATTCTGACGTAAATTTAATTGGTTATTAATACCTACCTAATAGAAACATGAATACCTAGATAGGCATAGACGAAATATAGAAAGATCTTGAATTTCGTCGGAGATGTCTTCTTGAATATCGCGACTCACATAGAAACGACGCCAACTAAAATGTAATTTGTCGTAATATATTTCAAAGATTAGACTATAGGCTATTTCAATTAACTGGAATCTTCATTTTTGGGGTTTTGTAGGTATGACCACCAAAAACCCCTTATAACGTCACTCATGTGACTGTCTGTCTGTCTGTACGATAGAAATTGTAGCCAAATGGCTTAACATAGAAAGTTAAAATTTGGTATGCTTATAAAACTCTTTGACCCACATGTAGTAAAAATACTGAGAGTTCAAAAAAACAAATGACATCAATGGCACGAGTTGATCAACTTTCGGTAAAAATCAATTAACTAGAAATGGGAGTTTACTCGTGTCGGTTTTAAGATTTTTGCGAATACTCCACAACAGAGAAACATTTCGAAAACATTTATTTAACAAAAGTTGCTATAAAAGCAATAAATAACTTTTTTTTAAGACATTTTTTGATAAAGCAGCATAAATGTATTTTATACAAGTACTTTGTGATGGCGGTCGGTCCTGTGGTGGCCACAGCTGATGTATTTTCTTTTAAATATCGAATTTTGTACATTTTTGAAAATAATATTTTAATTATTTCATGTGAAATATTAAATGAAAGTTTTTAATAATTTTATTAACAGACGCACATTGAAAAAAAAGATGATTTTACGGGGCTACGGTAAAAAATCAGCTGTGGCCAGCACAGGACCGACCGCCATCACAAAGTACTTGTATAAAATACATTCTAGCAGCAGAGTAGAAATAACTTGGCCCAATATTTTCTAACAGAGATATTATTTATCATGACCATGGAAACTTTACATATAAGTATAAAAAAATCAGCTGTGGCCACCACAGGACCGACCTCCATTATAAAGTGCTTGTATAAAATACATTCTTTTAGCTGAATTTGCTCTGCACGTATACAAAGACAGACCGACAGACATCATGCTAAAAATAATCAAAACGTTATGTACGGACCTCAATTCATGGAGATCCAATGAAATCTCGAAATGTCAAAATCGTTGGCGGTCGGTATAAAATTTTTCAAAAGGACCAAGTTTTCAACACCACACCAACACATTGTTAATAGAACAAATATTCATAGACATCCAGTATTATGTTGGCTTCTTACACTTATTAAATACCTACAAAATCCTGAAATATGTGAAAATTCACTCTTCACATCGATTTTTATAAGTTCTCATGTGCTCTCCTTTTGAGGTTTAATAGGGCTTTTGGTAAACAAAATTATCAAAAGCCTCACTTAAACAATAAAAGTTACTAGAATTCAAAATCTAGTTCCTCTTGAACCAAAGAAACAGGCTATAAGTGCTCGTTACTAATTTTTTAATAATGGAAAGGGATAGTTACTGCGATTTTGATTTTATTTATTATATAATTTAAATGTTTATCAAAATTTAAAAAAGTAACCACAACAAAATCAAGATACTTTATTTCAGACACAAGTTCCAATTTTTCATTAGCTACTTTAATATTTATTATATTTAAATTGATTTTAGAGTAAGGTTAACTTAAATAGATTCTTTAATTCACAAATAATTTTTTTATCATTAGACTTACATTTTGACTACGAAGTAGCCGTTTTCAGTAGCTGAGTAAAACTACTGAATGTTTTTATGACACGACTCTTTTTTTGTTGTTTTCTTCTAGCACTAATTTTTTCTTCGTTTCAGGTATCTCGATGTGCGATCCAATCATCGATGAACACTTCAGACGATCGCTTGGCAAGGATTATGTTATGTTGTTCTCAAACAACAACAAAAACACTGAACCAGTGGCTGTTAAAACACCTGAAAAAGTCAACACAGCAGTCAGAGAACTGATCGATATTGATACTGGGTTATCGGTAGATGATCATTTCGCAAAAGCACTCGGTGATACTTGGTATAAACTAAATCAAAAAGAAGACATTAAAAGTAGTCCACCAACAGAAAAACAAAGTGTTGTATCATTATAAGTTGTTATTTTTAGTCATAAATACTTCCAGAAATTTCCTATAAAATTGAAAATATTATATAAAGACTTTAGTTTGTATTATAGTTTAGGGTAAGGATGTCTAAGATTTGATAAGAAATAATTCCTAAATGTGTTTCGTTTATAATTTTAAACACCGACAAAAGTACAGTGAAAACACCATGAGGACAGACATATTTTTACATTAAAAGTTGCAATTTACAGACATTTTACATGTAGTAAAAGTAGTTTTTGTGGAAATTACTAACTCCTTTATGTGTTTTGGCCACGGTCCATAAACTATACAGTTGCCTCACTTCGAGTGAGAGTGTCGTACTTCAGTACGGCTAATACATACGGCCGGTTTCTGAAAGCCTAGTTAACTATAACCAAATAGTTAGAAAATGGTTGCTATGGTTACTTATGGGACTGTTATATTGTAACCGAGTTTAACCAAAAGATTAAACTCAGTTTAGCTTTCAGAAACCGGCCCTTAGTGTTTATGGAGGTTGCTATGTTAAATAACAAGTAGCAATAACTTACCAACTTCTACAATTGCTTTGTATTGGGCATACTGAAGTAATAATAATAATAAAAGTGTATAAAGTGAAGCTTGTAGTCCTGTTAGTTGGTGTTTTGGGTGGTATAAAAGCCTCCTATCTAAGGGAAATCGTGTCCATTCCCGCCTGCAGATCTTCTGCCAACTCTTTGATCTGATGCAGAAAGCAGTGCTGCTCGGATCACTCCGCATTGTGCGTGCACTGGATCTGGCGTAATTTTCCGCGGCTGCATATCGCCAGGGTTTGGGATGCAGTCGTGTGTATTTTGCTCCACTAGTCTCTAGTATGACGCGGCTCAAAAGGTTGCTGAAGTTTGAGATTAGTGGACGCTTGTCAAGACCCGACAAACTCCATAATTTATTATTCCTTTGATAATTACAAAATGTACAGGAAAAGTCATACAGGTACAATACATATATTATTGTGTACAATCTGCCAAATATTCCTCCACAGAGTAGTAACATTTAGATGTCAGAAATTTTTTAACCTGGTTTTAAATTTTTTTCCATAATAGACCATATTAATAACTACGTCTCAAAATGGGATTCAGTGCTACCGCCTCGTGGTTGGATTCTTTTTATTTGAATTTAGCCTGTTGTTTTTTTTTGTTAAATTATATTTTGGAAATATAAATTAAGTTTTCAAAGTAAGATAATGCTTCACATCAAAACTACAAGTCAAAATTTATTTATTAAAATTCTTATTTTATACATTTTAATTTAATATGTCATTATTTTTATAGAATAATATTATTTTGCAGATTAATTTTGAAAATTTTACGTTAATCGTTATTATGGCAAGTAACATAGCATTAAGTGTGTGTGCCATATCTAATTGGTTTTAAGGAACAATATGCTGTTTTTAGTTTATCCATTATTGTTTTTCATTTTCATCTGTCAAAAAACGAATTTGCAATTAAGAATGTAGCTGTAATGGTTACAATTTAGACCAAAACAATACACCAATATGCATTATAAAACAAAATATTAATTGATACTGAAAATATCGCAAAAATACGAAAAGTTATGAAGAAAATGTATTACGCGGTATCAAAAAATGTCTCAAAAGTTATTAGTTATAAAGCCATAAATTAATGCGCTATGCGTACTGAGTTATTCACTGTAGATTGTCACTATCAGTTTGTCATATTCGCGACTCCAAATAACAGTAAGACATCTGGTGGCGGCTTGGTAAATTAAACAGAAGCGTATATTTGTATAATATTTGTAGTGTATTGTGCTGCAGTTTATGTGAATTAAGACGTATTTTTAAATATAGTGACTTAAATGCAGTGCTTTTTTGCCGAAATATTGTTTGAATAGATAAATATTAAGAAAAAACTTCTGACATATACGCTTCTCGTCGGCTATCAACCGTCGTACGCAGCGCCGCCAACGTTAGTTTGAGTCGCGAATGGTGACTCAAGCGACTGTTCATATTTCTAAATGCTGATGATGAATATGTAATGATCGATAATAAAGTATTTAAAATACTAAAATTATTTTATTGAAACTTCAAGCCGATTGAAACTTCAAGCCGATTACATGCTTTCATATTGAAAATCAAGAAACAATACTACTATTATCTTCATATTTAATATCTAAGTTTTTCTCAACTTCTCCGAAACGAGACATCGTAAAGAAAAAATGTAAAAATTATAATCGAAACACATTTTTTGGGGATTTTAAAAAGCTTTTTAATATAACGTTTGTTATATTTTGGGTAGATCCTAAATCAACTAGAATATTAGATGGTTCCTACATACCACAATAAGATATAAATTATTCATTTTTATTCTTAAAAAATTTGCGCTTTTGAATAACAGATTAGATTTGAATTTTTTTACGAAAAATCGCCAGCGATTTTTACATGTACAAATATCCGTACGTAAATTTAGTTTTTAACGAAACTTAAACTGAGTTAAATTATATCAAGGCTTTTTTTCAAAAATATTATCTCACATAAGTATACTATTACGAGAGTGCGGAAATTACTAGGTGGAGCGGAATAATTGCAATAAAAGGGGCAAATTATCAAATATCAATTTGCCATTTTTGTTGGATTTATTCCGTTTGACCTAACAATGTCCGCACTCTAACTATCACTAAAATTTTCATCTAATAGTTATTGAATCGAATTGAAAATTTTCGTCTATATTGGACAAATATTAGTCATAGAAAAATATTTAAAATTGTATCAAATGTATAAGCAACGATTTTTATTTAAATTTCTTATATGAGATATGTTTTAATATTTTACTAATCCTAAATATAGACTGATGCTTCTTATAAAATATAAACAACTGGTTAACAACTTTTAGCCAGTTAAGGTTCACGCGTCGCGTCGATGCACTAATATCAAAACTTGGCTAAACTCCAGAATATGGTGCAAGTGACAAAATATTTTTTTACAAGGTTGGTAGTATAATTACAATTCAATGGAGCATGCGTAACATCGCTAAAGACCAGGGGTACTTCTTATATGTTTTTTGGCAATATTAGGGTAGTGATATAAATAAATAAAAAATAGTTAAAGAAATATACTCTGTTCAAAATCAAGAAGTAGTAATAATACAATGTTCACGTGATAATTTTATCGCACTCCCAGCGTTGGCTGTTGAGCAGTTAAATTTATGCGACAGCCAATAGGGTAGCGACTTCAATTTTTCACGTTATTTTATTACTATTTCTGCATTTCGAACAGGGTATAGAGATATATAGGCTATTCCAAACGTTTAGGCGTAACTAGATTTTGAAATTTAGTAATTTGTATCTATTAATTCGGACTTTTTGTCATTTTGTTTAAGCTTTGTAAATCATACTCACATTGCAAATTCTAGATTAAATTGATTGTCATTATACAATGTCCTTTTCATTGCATTTTAATTTTTGTCATTCCTAATAAAAAATTCCCATTTATTTATATATATATATTTTTTTTTTTTTCTTGAAAAATGCGAAAATTTAATACAATTTTTAATAAATGTCAATCGTTTCACTTATATTTTTTTAAATATAAGAAAATTTCCATCATATACACATCGTGTGGGCGTCATTGGTATATGATCGCAATTGTAAATCTACTACCAACCTTGTAGAAAAGTTTTGTGTCGTTCGTACCATTTTCTGAAACTTTACCCAATTTTTTTACCTTATATATTTTGATTTGTTTCATTTACCATTCCTTTTCTTTTGAAAAACTTTGCCTTGTTGTTTTTCTCAGTAATGTTTTTTTCTTTGTAAATAATAGAATATGTTATGTATATATTTAATTTTATTACCTGAACTACTTACTTATACTTTTAGTATTTATTGTATCTAAATAATCTCGTACAAAATAACAGTGTAAATTCAAATATTGCACAACAATTGTATTAGTACAATTGTTTTTCAAATTACTCTAGATAACAGATGTATCGGGTTCTGTTAATATGATTAAAATCATTTGTAAAATATATTTTCTTGTTTTATTACTTACCTATTTTCCTAATATTCAATAAATATATAGGGTTCAAAAAATATAGATTTTTAGGAAATCTAAAATTTTCTTCGTTTTTAAAATTGTGGTGTAATTTGGTCCATTAACGCAGCCAGAAATTTAACAAGGGGGTACAACAAAGACTGGCTTTAGTTTTCTTTTAAACTTGCATATGAACAAATTTCAATTATTACTTACGTATGCAAAAATTTAAAAAATCTTTTATGAACAAGGAAAATAAAAAAAACAAAGTAAACAGGGGCAGGGGGGTCAAAAATTCTAAAAATAACTTGAAGCGAGGAGGGAAAAATTCAAAAGAATATCTAATGGACGGGGAGGTAAAAATTTAGAAAATAAACCAGATATAAAAATCACAACAATTAATGGGTGTTTTTTTTAGAGGTATAGAACTTTAAATTGCAATAAAACAACGATGGATTATTCGATTGACATGAATTTTTTTTTATTCGAAAGATAATCTTGTGGCATTACATTTTAAATATGATTTCTGGCATAT
Source organism: Liopterus haemorrhoidalis (assembly GCA_963971575.1). NCBI lineage: Eukaryota > Metazoa > Arthropoda > Insecta > Coleoptera > Dytiscidae > Liopterus > Liopterus haemorrhoidalis. The sequence goes on along the minus strand of OZ020612.1, from coordinate 58,524,428 downwards.
GACCGCCAATAGCTGGCTCGGATGTAGTCCAATCTGGACGTCCAATTTTCGATGACTTTTTCCAACATTTGTGGCCGTATATCGGCAATAACACGGCGAATGTTGTCTTCCAAATGGTCAAGCGTTTGTGGCTTATCCGCATAAACCAATGACTTTACATAGCCCCACAGAAAGTAGTCCAGCGGTGTTAAATCACAAGATCTTGGAGGCCAATTCACAGGTCCAAAACGTGAAATTAGGCGGTCACCAAACGTGTCTTCAATAAATCGATTGTGGCACGAGCTGTGTGACATGTTGCGCCGTCTTGTTGGTATGATTTAATGTAATGCCACAAGATTATCTTTCGAATAAAAAAAAAATCATGTCAATCGAATAATCCATCGTTGTTTTATTGCAATTTAAAGTTCTATACCTCTAAAAAAAACACCCGTTATATAAATAGAATGTACTTATACATTTTTTATAATGACCGAAGGCCTGAACAAAGATTTTACGTAACTAATCAATATAAGTGAAGGGACTTACATGATGCTATGCCCCGAGCCTCTTAAGATGTATTTTATCTGTAGTACTCTTTGTTGATTTTCTGCCGAAAGAACTGATTTCGTATGGTGCTAGAAATTTCAAAACAATCTACTCACCACGCGAAAACAGTACTCACTGACAAAAGGTCTATTGACATGACATCATGATTCAAAACCGTTATTACCATTTTCTTTGAAATGAAACTCCTCTCTAGAAAAAAAAAAGCTCAAGCTGTACTAAATTACAGTAGGCCTCGATTATCCGGATTCTTTTAAACGAGGAAATTATTTTACGAATTCGCTGTGTACCGATTTTCATGTCATGGACTTGTCTGGACGCGCGATTTAAATATTTTCTTTTAATATTACCGATATGTCATCGAAAAGAAAACGTGTTGTACTATCTTTAAAAGTAGGGTGACCATTCGTCCCGCATTTTAACATATTGTCCCGCATTAAGATGCGTCCCGCAAAAGTCCCGCATTTTGGATTTGGGAGGTGAGGACCTTTTTTTTGCTCTTCACTTGGATTTTGGGAGATGAGGACGTTATTTTTTTTGCTCTTCACTTAGATTTGGGAGGTGAGGACCTTTTTTTGGCTCTTCTCTTGGATTTTGGGAGATAATGACCTTTTTTTTGCTCTTCACTTTAATTTGGGAGGTGAGGACCTTTTTTTTGCTCTTCACTTAGATTTGGGAGGTGAGAACCTTTTTTTTGCTCTTCACTTGGATTTTGGGAGATAAGGACCTTTTTTTTTGTTCTCCACTTAGATTTGGGAGGTGAGAACCTTTTTTTTTTCTCCGTCCCGCATTGCCTTCTTAAGAAAATGGTCAGCCTATTTAAAAGACAAATTAGATATCATCAGTGCAATGAAATGAGGTGCCTCATGACGTTATTGGTCTGATAAATATGGCGTCGGCACTTCCACAATATCGGATATAAAAAATCAAGTGAAAAAATTACAATTTACTGAACGTATATATATCAATAAAAAAAGATTCATGCTTAATTTACGTAATTTTTCTTTCCTATTTCTCCTCACTTTTTTTCGATTATCCGGATTTTTTGTTATCCGGACTACCTTCATCCCCGACCTAGTCCGGATAATCGAGGTTTTACGAATGGTGACCACGATGGAGAATTTATGTAAGTTCCAAACTGGGGATGGGAGACCGACAGGGGCGTCGAGAAACGGGGGAAGCCGGTACAAATTACCGGGACTGGGATTCCTTTTTTACAAATCACTATTAAATTTTATTATTCGTGATTCCCAGATCCAGGGTCTCGTATCCTATTTGATTGTAACTTTGATTACGTATTTAGCTATTATCAGTTATCAGATTAGTCGGCAACGAAGGATTATTAACAGATTCAAAAGATTAAGATAGTTTTTAATGAGATATGAATTTATTAATTGAAATGTTGGTTATTAAAACTCAGCTAATCAGTTGTGACCTGTCTGTGTTTCAGTCGAGTAGTATCCAAAGATGAAGCACACTTAATAACAAATATGGTTTAAATAAATAATGGGATAGTGTATTGGTTTTCGTTGATAATAAACTGATGTAAACTAATGTAAAAGTGATTGTTGTTTTGTTGTTACATTTGACACCTACATTATCCCATTAAAGAGATAATGATAAATTAACGATGTGGCGGAATCCCGGTATGGTATATACATATTTATTTATTTATACTTATAACATATTATTTTATATTATAACTTTTAGCTGCTTATACTACGCCCTGAGTTTGCACTTTTGCTCTGTTTGCACTGTTTCCATGTTTCAATTCACTTTAAAATTCAATTTATTATTAGGTGGTTTATAAAAAATAAATAACAAGTTATCAATAATAACCTAAAATAGTGCTTTTAAGGTGAATCACTGTCCCTGGCCCTGCATAGAACAGTATGCGTATTATAGGCAGCTAAAGTTACCTTTACCACAAAAACCGTACGAAGTACGGGTTCTCCAGCTAGTTATATTATATTATCTTTTAATTGTAATCTTTATTTATTATTTGTTTTTGTTTGAGAAGTCTCCTTTCTTAAATATCCCCCACCAGATTCGTCCATCATACTACATTTTAGCCTTTTTATCTGTCGCCGGTCCCCTAGTTATCGTTTTTCGGGAGTTCTGGTGCTCGGGCCCATAATACTGGTTTTACCGGGGCCCGGACTCGATCTCGGTGCCCCTGAAGACCGAACATCCGCCTACACGTGACAAAACTTTGCATAAAAATTAAGTTTAAATAGTAGAACAAAGTTCTAGAACAGTGATTTGCAATCGGTGTGCTGTCTAAGAACCACTGGCATACATACAGTCATTAATGTAGCATAAAAAAAATAAATTCTTTAAATGATAAATTCATGATTATGACTTTTTCAAGGGGTGCACGATGATACCCTTTAACTAACACTAGGCGCAAATAGCCTTTGTTGCTGTGCGCCAAAATTTTTAACTAACTAACTAACACGAGCTACAAACAATAATAAATGTTAATGTCACATAAGTTTTTATTTATTATTAAGTTAAAAACAACATAATATTAATATTTCAGAACTGATTTTTTTATGAAGCGATCTTTGCATTTGGCAAAAATATTGTATTTGCGTGATAGTCAAAATGTGTACCACCAACCAAAAAAGCCACATTATTTTTGAAAATAACACAATAATTAGAATATAAAGTATTTAACTTTTAACAGGATCCTACTGTAAGTGCGTTCGGCATAAGCTAATAGTCTACACATTCTGCATAATTTACACAAGAACCGTTTGTCATAAAGTTTCTGTGTGCTTTGTGCTGCACGAAGATCGTGCGGCATATACTGTGCAGTGCAGTTTGTGTTGCACAATCGTCACAAGTTTAACTCGTGCGGCAGTCTGTGCAATGGGGTTTTTCGCGATAAAAATACAAAGTTATTATTTATACAAAACAATATGAGTGAAAACAATCAAGATATCATTGTTTATGCCTGCAGCATTTGCAAAATAAATAGTATTGACATGAAACTCATGATGGAACATGTAAATGCGCTCAAATTTTCTGAATACAAGCGGAAATGTACTTTAAATTGATTTGTAGTTATGGTTGGAACAGTACTCTGCATATTCAACACTTTTTCCAAAATATTTTCTGGTTTGGAAAATACTTCTGAATTGTCTTCCTCATCAAATAAAATTTCTTTTATATTACTTAAAAGCATCACAAAACCTTCATGCGCCATTTATATATTATCGTACAAAACAATTAGCAGGAGACAGACTTGATGTAATCACACACATATAATTCATTTGTTTACAAAAAAAAAAAAAAAAAAGATTAGAATAATAGTTTGAATAACTGTACAATCTGAACAAAGCGTTCGTCTTTGACTATCTTGCACAGTATGCACAGTGGTCACGTGACAAAAAACTTGCACGACACAGAGTTAACACTGCACAGTTATGCCGAACGCACCTACTGTAAACGTAATTAAATCACTACATTTGTAAATAATTCATAAAGGATTACGAATTTATAGTAAATAATGCTACAATATCAACAAAAAATATGATTTTTATATACATTTTTATTAGATTTTGATCGATTGAAGAGCATGAGTAAAATGTGAAGTTATAAAATCTCACTTTTGCAGTTTTTGCCCATACTATGCAACTGATCAAAATCAAATAAAAATATATGTAAAGATCAAATATTATTTGTTGAATCTGTTGTATTATTTTTTTCTAAATTCGTAACTCTTTTTGAATTAATTGCAAATACAGTAATTTCTTTGCGTGCACAGTATACGATCCAGTGTTAGCATACAAGATACCTGAGAAGATATTAATTGAAAAAGACTGATGATTTTAGTGATATCAAAAATTAACCCGAATGAGAACGTCCAGTTTTGTTCTAATATGCAATATTTTTGTTTAAAAAATTCTCACTATAGTCGGATTGCTGATAGGTGACTGTTACATGTATGTATCAAGTAGTGTATTCATATAATAATCTAGTTACCATTTTTCAGCGATTTTAAAAATGTTTTTTGTTATTTGTCTTAGCTGTCAGTGTCTGTTAATAATATTAATTAATAGACCTTGCGGCCAATTATTAAATTCACAAACTTTAAATTTAAATCTGCTGGAATATTTTAATTCCGAAAAAGAGAACAATGTGCCACTTATTTCTCTATCTTGTGTCCATCAAAGAGTAGCAGCTGCCTTAAAGATTTCGGAATCAACAATTCGTAGAATTATAAAATGTAATAAATCTGAAACTTCTCACTGACAAAATCACGAGAAAACGAAGGAAATTAAAATATGACCCAATTTATTTTATTGATACATTGGCACAAACGTATGGTCATCAAGTACTAAGATTACCTCCTTATCACTGCCAGTTTAACCCCATTGAACTAATTTGGGGTATAACAAAAAATTATTATGATAATGTCTATAATATGTCATTGGTCAAAACGGATATAGTGAAAACGAAGTTTTGAAAATGTGGCAAGTAGCCTGTGATCAAATTAGTAGTGAAACTTGGGCAAAATCTGTTAAAAAAAAATTAATTAAGGAATGGTGGGAAAGGGAAAGGATTGTTGATGATATTAATCCAATAATAATAAATACAAGAAATGACAGCGATAGTTCAGATGACGACGATATCATGCATTACAGTGACTAATTTTTTTTAAATAAAAATAAACATTTAAATACAACTTGTAGCAATATATTATATGAATAAATATATTTTGACTTAATATTTTATTACTTTGCACTTAGGGGAAACATAAAAATTTAATTTAATTAAACAACAAATTATAATCCAAAATTTACGTATGAGTATTAGTTTTTCCTTATTTATAATTATGGTATTACCTTAAAATGAATAATTTTGTTTGTTTGAGTACTGCTGTGAATTTATTTTCGCGCTCTAATTAGTAAAGATATGTACGAATCATGCTATTTCTTTCTAATGCTTTGTTTTTTATTAAAATAATTTGGAAGGTTAGTTGTCAACTTGCGTCACTATACGTTACTATGGGTATGCAAATAATTATAATGATATAGACAGAGAAAGCATATAGTATTGTATATCGATACTTGTAGCAACGAACAGTCACCTATCAGCAATCCGACTATATCATTAAAACTTAGTGTAAGTTTAAAATAAAACAGTTTTATAATAATATATTATTTGAACCGAAAATAAACGGTTTAAGAGAACCGATCATTGTATGCGGAAATGATTGCTATTTTCGGAGGACCCAGACCGAAAATTGAATAAAGAAATTTTTAAAACATAACTAAGCATTAGTTTATCTAAATTATACACCTTAAATACACTTTAAAAATACCTAGTTCTGTAAATCACTTTGTAACACTTGTCTAAGAAGTAGAAGGCCTTAAGCCAAGAACTAGACTACTTCAACTAAGTCTAAACTCAACTTAAGTACAAAATCTAAGTCACAGTTCGCAAAATAATTACAAAACAGTATTATTGTCCTTTTAAAAAATCCAAAAACAAAAAGAAAAAGGTTTTGATAAAAACCCTCAAGCTAAAGTGGTGCACTTCCGCTTAGATACTACTCAAAAATAATTTCCGGAAATTTTTTTCATTTCACGTATGTTTCTTTGCCAACATTTTAATATATTATGTTACTTCAACATATCAAATTATGTGGTCAGGGTTTATGTTTCTATAGAGCGGAGAAGAAAATTCTTAGTGAGTATTATCGTGTTGTAATGTTGTCCGCATTGGTTGCATGGTGGTGTTGACAGTTGTCCAAATAAATACTGTTGGTTTTATGTTTAATATTTGTTTGTACAACAACGCAGTACCTGCATGTTGGAAGTAACTTTATATATTGTTAACATATCAAATTATATTGTGTAGATTATAAAGAAAAATTTATATATATATCCATTACTTAACATTTTCACAATCTAAATATCTCTGTAATTGCAGATAGAATTGTTTATTGGATTGTCAAGAAAACATCTTAATTAACAACCTATAAGCAAAAATATTTCGAATTGTTTATTAAGAAATATCATATAATTAAAGCGTGAGAAAATTTTCCAGACCCGACTAAACAGGAAGTTCTTAAAACATTGCGACCCAGTGCTGGAGTAACCTAGTAGCAGGGCCGTGCCGAGCGATTTTGGCGCCTGAGGCAATCTATATTAATGGCGCCCCCCTAGAAAAATATAACTTTGATATAATTTTATTGAATTAGATGAGTTACATCCGTAGATTATAATATTATGAGGAAGTAATGGAATTCGGACTGATCAGAAATTAAAACAATATTTTAACTTCGTTAACGTTTCGATTTATATTTTAAATCTTCATCAGAGCTGTAATAATAGTGTAGATATAATTTTATGTTACATATATGAAAGTATAAAGAATTTTTTACATAATTATTAAATTGGACAACTATATAGTAAAATTATAATAAAATCTACATATGACAATAAATAAATAAATAAAATAAAATAAAATAAACAACAAATTAAAATTTTTACATAACTAATATATAAATCGAAACGTTAGAGAAGTTATCAAGACCAGTCCGAATCCCTATACAATTTTATATTGAAACTTTTTTTTAAAATTTGTAAATGAAAAAAAAAAAAAATAGCGGGCCAATCTTCCATCTTTTAAAATTCTTCTGAATTTCATGAACATCAATCAAAAATTGCTCCCTTTATTACAGTTTTGTTGCCCCTTTTTACGAGGGTTACCTTCTATGTTTTTACAAACGACCACTAGATGGCAATATTGAAATGTGTCATTACTATATTCGTAAAATTTGACATTTGTTATTGTAAAATTTGACATTTGTTATTGTGAAATCAGTGGCAGCTTATAAATTGACCGAGTAGTTTTTTGACAGTGAGCGTAAAAAAAACAAGTTTTGTGAAAAAATGGATATTACTCGTGAAGGTTTTCGTTGGATGATTTTTTACGATTTTAGTAAAGGCCTAACTCAACAACAATGCATAGATTCGCTTCGTTCAACTTTTGGTAATGAAGCACCATCAGAAAGTTTACAATTAGTTTGCTGAATTTCGTCGTAGTCGTGCGTCCGTCAGTGATGAATCTCGTGAAGGACGACCAAAATCGGTTGTGATTCAAAAAAACATCGATGCTGTGCGTAAAATGCTTGAAGAAGATCGGCATGTGACTTACCGTGAGATAAAGGCATCCTTTGGTATATCGCAGACTGTAATACATTCGATTTTGCATGAACATTTAGCTGTGAAAAAGATGTGTTCCTGATGGATTCCGCATAATTTGACCGAAGTTCAAAAAAAGGCTCGTGTTGATTAGTGTAAGGGAATGCTAAAAAAATTCAACCTAGGCGCTGCAAAATCCGTATACAACATCTTTAAAGGTGACAAAACTTGGATTTATTCATGTGAACCAGAAACTAAGCAACAATCCACTGGTTGAGTCTTCCAAGATGAACCGAAACCCACAAAAATTGTTCGTTCGCGAAGCACTTCCAAAAAAATGATCGCTTGTTTCTTCGGTTGAACTGTACATGTTGCAACCATTCCTTTAGAGCAGTGTTTCTCAATCAAAAACGTACTGCGGACCAGTAAAATATATAATTTTCTAACGCGGACCACTAATAATAATTTTTGGTTCATTTTTTGCAAGAAAACAAATATATTTAATGTGTTACTAAATAAATTTATTTATTTGTAGAAAATCACAGAAAGTTTGCAGAAAATAAACAAAATATAAATTATTTACATAAAAAATGTGAATAAAAAATAACAATAAAAACTGCAAAAAAAATATGAAAATTTCGCGGACCACTAAAATTTTTCTACGGACCACCTGTTGAGAAACACTGCTTTAGAGGATCGGAAAACAATTAATGCTGAATAGTATACAACAATTTGTTTGCCTGAAGTCATCAACAAAATCATGAAAAACAACCAAAAACGTCGTTCTTCATCATGACAATGCAAGCTCCCACACAGCACGTTAAACAATTGATTATTTGAAGGAGAAAAACATTGAATTAATGTCGCATTGCCCGTATTCACCTGATTTATCCCCTAACGACTTTTTTTGTTCCCCAATGTCAAACAAAAAATGCGTGGACAGCGATTTTCATCACCTCAAAAGCTGTTGAAGCCTTCGAAAACCATGTTTTTTAGATACTAACTTCAGAATGGAAAAAATGTTTCGAGAATTGGTTTGAACGCATGCAAAAGTGTATAAAACTTAAAGGCGAATATTTTGAAAATCAATAAAACAGTATGTTCCATAAAAAAAAATTCTTAGTTTTTGTAAAAACTTAAAAGGTAGCCCTGCCGGTCGCTATGGCGTAGTGGTCAACTCATTTGACTGCTAACCATGGGGGCTCGGGATCGAATCCCGGTGATGGCATGGATGTTTGTATTTGTCAAATACAAAAATAATTTTAAAAAGAAGTAGCCCTCATAATAGTATAACACCAATTCCATGATACTCCAATACTTTTACAGCTCTGCTGTTAATCATTTTTTACAAATTATTCATTATTTTTGGTAATACTTTTGCTGAAAATGTCGGTAGTTTGCAAAACCGCGTTAAAATCATTTATCAGGCTGTAGTAAAAGAAAGAACCGCACAAAATTTAATTTTTAGAATATGCGCCAGTCAAGAAAATCATATATCAATAATGATAAATGAATTCTAATTTGAAGTGTCAAGAACGTGCCAGTGATTATGAGGTATGAAACTTGCATCTCCTAGGAAAAGAGTTGAAATTAAACAAATAGATGCCTTACGACTTGGCGCCAGAGAACAAACTACAGTTCCTGGCCTTATGTTGCAAAATATTAATTACTTTTACCCGTCTATTCTCCAGACATATTTTGAATTAAATTTTACCTCTTTATGTCTTTAAACATACAGTAAAAAAAATAAAAATAATGATAAAATAAAGTGGTTTTAAAGCATTAATGTTTTAATATGAAAATGGCACTTATTTGAATATCTAAAATTAAATATATACCTTTTATTTCGCAATAGTTACCTCCAAAAAATATTCCTTGGCCGTCTAACGTATCCAAAAAATCACAATTAATTTCCAAACTGCTAATTAAAATCAATTGCAAAAAATTTATACCAGATGACTCACAAAGATCATGATAAACTCACCGATTTCAAACTTTGCTTTCAGTATACTTCAGCCGTTGGTAAACTAAGAGGGGGTACAGTACCCCACATTGATACCTGGATTAAAACGCATGATTAATTCCTATGAAAACTATCCCATTACTTATCTGGTCAACCTTTTTACAATATATAGAGGGGGGAGCTTATTGTGTATTTTTTAACAGTAGGGTACATTGAAATAAGTTTTGAGATGGTGGTGATTTCAACTAGGGGTTGAAATACTTGTGTGTATCAATACTTATTTCTTTAGTGCCTTTTGTTCTGTTTTAGGGTATATTTAGTTTCAAAGACACTGAAGGGTTCTAGTTATTACTGGAGTATGCTTCTTTCATTTAGTATTTAAAATTGCACAGTATTTGCACAAAATGATTATACTGTTCTCTATAATACCATGCCATATATTTGCAAGTAGGGTTTATCATTTCCAGTCAGCACCGGTTTTAACCTTGTTGAAACTGTAAAATGAAACTGGCTTTCGTGGGTTCATATAATACAAAAAAAAATGAATTTTAGGGTTCAAAACCTGAAAAGATTTCCATTTCCAAAGGCAGCCAACCTCGAAATGTCAACTTGACAACCGATTCATCGAAACCAATTCATAGTAGATAGTTTAAAGTCGTTTTGAACGCGTTTTAAACAACATTCACTAGTAATTTTTGAATATGGTTGGAGTTGTACAAGTTTTAGACAGTTGCAAAAACAACTAAATACAGCTGACTAGTTTCGAAATCACTTATTTCTTCGTCAGAGCTACAACAGAGGATATGAAATATAGTATGTACTAAATAAATAATTGTTTTTGCACATGTTTAAACATACTTGATTTATAATGTAAGTGAGGCCATTGATAGATAATTAAAAGTGTATGTGAAATGTGAATTTTCACACATTTCAGGGTTTTGTAGGTATTTCATAAGCGTAAGAAGCTAACATAATGCTGGATCTCTAGGAATAATTGTTCTATAATCACATCAAAATCAACAGTTGTTTGATAATCATTTCATTTCGTTTTTTGAGTACTAAGAGCTTTCATTTAATTTTTTTTAAACAAAATTTAAATAACTTGCAACAATTTCGTTCCAATAAAATTTTAATAAAAAAATCCATGCTTTTTTTTCTGCATTTTCTTCGCATTCAAGTAATAAATAAAATAAAAAATAGTATTATTAAATTAATAAAAAAATATTAATAAATGGCTTTATATAAATATATAGCATTTTTTATCAATTTCAGAAACGCATTTCTCACTATTATACTCTATCTCTGAAACCTGATAGTAATAAATCATTTTTCAGGCAGTTACCAGTGGCGTGCACATTTTAAACACGTTTAAATTGGTTTTGTGTATTTCTATATTACTATTTATCATTTTATTAAACGCACGCCTGTGTCCATATTTATCATATCATTAAACACACCCCTGTGACCATATTTTTCCTCAAAATTCTATGGTCAAATTTTTATGGCCTATTGTGTTTAACCCTAGTTCGTATTCCCATATACTATGTGCGGCACACTCGGTTGTTTTTAACAATATTTCGTTTCGAACTATTCATATTTTGTCGCTTTTGTTTTACCGCTTCTGTGTGATAATACAATAACTTTTTACAAATAATAAATTATATTACTATCAGTCTTTCGGAGATAGAGTATAACAATGTATTATTTGATTTCTAAAAATTTCACTACTATAAATGATTTATTCCTCTTCGATACCTTAAAAACAAAAAAACTAAACTAATTCAAACAATAGGTCGAATCATGACGTATAATAGTAGTCGGAGCTTACTGAATACATGCACTACACTCTACCCAAATGAACTAGGTTCTCAGCTGTTATTTTTTTTTTTTTATAATATTTTTAATAATAAAAAAATACAAACGGAGCCTTAGCCATATATACAAAAAATCTATAACGTTATTATCCATAATTTAGCCATGAATTAAAAAAATAATTAATTTTGTCAAATACACATAAACTGCAATATTTTCCAAACACGAAATATTATTAAAAATTCCTCTCATTCGTTTCTGGTTTAGATCAATGATTACCGAGAACTTTTTCATATTTTTAGTTTAACCTCCTTGCGGGAGAGTAATCATTTTAATACATTTTTGGAAAAAATCATGTTAAAGTTAAAAAATTCTAAAGAACTACTCGTTCCTTAATGTACGTCAATAGTAACCTCTCCTAGCGGTAGCTTGACAATATAAATATAAATTAGGCAACCTGCTGTACTCAAGGGGCAAATGTTTAACCCCATTGCGGGAGAGTAAAATAAATCTAAGGAACTACTCGTTCCTTAATCTACGTCAATAGTAGTCAATAGCGGTAGCTTGACAAAATAAATGTAAATTAGGCAACCTGCTGTACTCAAGGGGAAAATTGCCTTTCCGTCTCCGCAAAGTTTTGGCTTCATAACAAACATTGCTAAGGCATCTATATTATATGACGTCAATGGTTATTGTTATCAAAAACTCCCCGATGTAATCACAGGCATGCACCATGCACTGTAACAGATTTCTTGTTTATTCTGTTCATGTGTCAAGATTTTCTGCTTAGTATTTCCTTATTTCTAAATAATATATTTTCCGAGTTATTAATTTTTATCGCGTGCCCCAAATTACAGATGGCTCTGACACTAATGTATTTACAAACTACGGGGTTTTGAACGTGCCCACGATTAGATTATCTGATAGAACATTTCCGATAAAAATTCTTATTGATATAACACAAATAAATCAACAAACAGCAATTAGGGTGGTATCATTTAGACCCTAAAATATAAATGGTGAACAATGTCATTAACTCACAAATCTATCTTTTGTGACAGTGAATTATTTAAAAACAACCCTGATTTTTGGTTAATTTTTTAGTTAATTACTATAAAATTTCTCTCTCTCTTACTACCTTGATTACTGATCTAATCAAAAACAACATTGAAATCAGAAAATAAATTCTGTTCATATGAACAATAAAAAACTACAAGGACGCGAGAAAATTTAAAAAATTTAAGTTAATACTAATCTACTAAAACATTTATTTCAATAGTAATGTGCCAACATACGTACACCGGTGTGGATGAAGAGGAGTGTCGTTGGATCTGCGATCGTCGAAGTTAAGCAAAGTTTTCACACGAGGCAAATAATTATAAGATTTTCTTTTTGCCGCGGTACAATGGATGAGAACTAATGTACTAGAAAAGACAATAATTATTTTGAGAGTTCCGTTTGTTTGTTATCTATTTATCAAGATAGATTGGGGGCTATATCTAGGGATGTTCCGATACTATTGATACGATACCAGGGGGTCTATTCTGTAACTTCTCGACAGTCACATGCACAGTATCATGTCACCTATGCACACTGCACTGTCTTCGTAGACTGTCCTTTGTGATGTTGTTTTGTATTCGGCATTCGGCATTATCGAAAATAAGTAGCGCCATTTTGAAATTTTGACATATTGCGATAGTCAGAATAGATTTCTAACAAGGGGTAATTTTGGATAGAAATGCCAAAAATCTTTCAAAATATTAATAATAATTCCGGAAATATATCGAATTCCTTCAAGAATGTTGACTGTAAGATAACGTTGTCACTGGGATCACTGGAGAGTATTGCAGATTCCATTGGATAAATTGCGTAAATAGCTTATTTAGTTTAATTAAATTTTATTAGAAGTATCTTCCCAGCAAACATTTTTATACGGGCCATTTCCCCGGCATTGAAAGTAATGGGCCAGTACCCCGGTGTCCCCGTGGCCGTTACTGGCCCATTGATGTATCAGTTGCCGGCCCAACAACGGTAAAGTGCAAAATAATCGCATTAGTTGCAAGATTTATTTCTGATGGTTTTAAGTAAAAAGTATGAGTGAAGAAGAGTGCTTATAAAATGCTGGTAAAGTACTTCGTATAGGCGGAATGCGAAATACAAATGTGAAGTACATTATTAATACTGGCGTTACACTTACTTTTGGTGCCAGAGATTTACCAGCATAAAAGCAGTTTGCCGGCATTCGGCCGTTAGTTGAATGTTTGCTGGGTTATATGTTTAATATAAATTAGTTAAATAACACAAAAAAAAATATATATATAAAAATTACCTAAATGATCTTCTCATTAAATTACCGAGCTGTCTTATCTTCCCCACTTCAAGTACATCTAAAAATTCATAAAACATATATCCCTGGGCCAAACTTAAAATATTTTACGTAAAAAGCAACAAAAATATATATTTCCATATAAAAAAAAAAACACATTTTAAATCACACTAACCTACAAATATATTCAAACATATCTAAACAACAAGTACAAATGTAAAAAAACAATATCACTTTTCAAGGAAGACACGTTCGTATGTAGGTCTCCACTCAAGAGCAACGCAACACTATTAAAAGTGCACTATCAATTAGTTACAGAATACCAACACGAAATGTTGAAAATCGGAACTTTCAACAGGATACTGTAACAACGATTGTCGAAAAGCTTACAGAATAGACCCCTAGTATCGATATTTTTCATTAGATATCGCGATTTTAGTATCGATACTAATCTTCTGATACTTTATTAATATCAATACATTTGACCCAGTATCGTAGCGTTTCTTTTTTTTTTTTTGTTATAACAATATCGTATAATTTTTATTTATACACATATAAATATTTTTGTGATTTATTTCAATAAGAAACATCTAAAAATTGTACTCTTGTAAAACTGGTAGCGCGATATACGCAATCGCAATGGCGCAGGACATAGTACGCCAAGAAACATGCGTTGAACTAAGGTGCCCATATTTTTTATTTCGAAATTCGGGACGGGGCTTATAGACCGTGGCGGGGGATTGTTAATTATTCAAATATAATTGTTTACTTAATTTTTTTAATAAATAATTATAATAAATAAAAATTTCTAATCACAGATAATTAGCTTATATTATTAAAAGGAACATTATTAATATCACAGTATTTTTTTAATTCAATTCAAAATGTTTTCATTAAAATTACTGAGTAGAAATTTTTTATATTTTTCCAAACTATCAGCATCTTTTTGAGCAGGTTTTTTTTGCTTTGAAGCATTTTATTAAAATCCGCACATATTTCTTCTTGGTTATTGAATATAAGTACCTTTTCTAAAATTCGGGACAAATCGGGACGAAAAATCCGAATTCGGGACAAATATTGCCTATGAAAAAATTCGGGACGCAAGGCGGAAATTCTTCCTTACCTGGTTGGCCTTAGTTGGTACAAATAGATTTAAAACTTATAAGAAAAAGGCCCGAAATAAGGCTATTAGAGCCTTTTTAACATATTCGTTGACCAATCTTGAACTCGTGGGAATGACAGCTACAAATCTATTTTGTTGCACTTTTCTTTTCCCATATTTAGGACAGTAGTATTTGATTACATATATTAAATTTCTTATAGTTTCAAATATGAAATTAATATCAGTATTTCATTGAAATTTTAAATATACTTGCACTAAAGCAGCGGTTCCCAACTTATTTTAATAATGGAACCCTTTTCAACTGACAATTTTAACTCATTATATATTAAACAAAACATCCAAAAATATAATAATAATAATTTGTTTAAAACACAAAAAAAAACAGGTTAATAATAGAAAAGCAATTATTATTTTTATAATATTCTTTCAAAATTTTAATATTATAAATAGACCCATTTAAAATTTAACGCGACCCAATATTGGGTCGCGAACCATAGGTTAATAAACACTGCTCTAGAACTCTCAAATCAGATCAATGAGATTTTCATATTCTGAAGTAGATTGTTCCTCTGGTGTTTCTTTAATATTGAAAGGACTGAAATTGAAAATAGTTATTGTCATTTAGTAGAGAAAAATAAATGAAAATGCAGTTCCCCACTCCCTATGGAATATTAATAATTTTTGAAACTTTATTTAAATATTGTTATCATATATATTTTGAACTATTAATTAGAACTCAAAATTAATTTTATTGCGGAACCCTAAATTTTATTGACAAAACTCTAGGGTTCCGCGGAAAACAAGTTGGCTATCCCTGGTCTAATGCAAAAAGATTATAAAATATTTACATTTTATTATGTTTGGTAGAAGCAAGGGGCAACAGCCACAATGGTGGTAGATAAAATGCACGTTATTCAAAGAAATGTCCAGTTTTTCTGTTACTCGTATATATATTTTCTCCCTGTTTCTTGTTCAATTACCATTTATGTAGTTTCCATTATGCACAAGTTTGATAACAATTTGATTACATAATTTTGTATTTTTGCATTGAATAACACGCACGCAATACTAAAACAGGATCAGATAAGTATTTCAAAATTCTCTGACCTATAAAACCAAGAGGTTTTCAATTTTTTTTTTTTTTTATTTATTGTTTTATTGGCCGTTGGTCTTTCGACCATATTAGCCAGCTACAAATTTTATATAATATATGTACAATTATAATTAATTACATTTTTAAATTTGAATTGATAATAAATTTGACCAAAAATATATATGATTTGTAATGTTTTAATAAATTTATAATAGAATGCGGTGGATTTAGATTAATTTTTTCCAGTTCCATAATAAGATCTTTTCTTTGATTACTAAAATTTGGGCAGTGGAAAAAAATGTGATCTAGGGTCCCAATAGTTTCATTGTCGCAGGGGCAGTACGGTGACTTAATTACATCAATTTTATATAAATGTTGTGGATAAAATGCATGGCCAAATCTTATCCTACACATAGTTGTGATTACATTTCTTTTTTCTCCACAAGCATGAAACCAGGGTTTCTTCGGTAGACTATTTTCTATTTGTCATAAAAATTTCCTCTGTCTTCTTGCCACTCTTGTTCCCATTCTGTATTCAAGTTCTTATATACGGTACTTTTAACATCATAATGAGGTGTTACATCGGTGATTTCTACTGTAGGTGATTTTGCTGCCACTTTGGCTAGTTTATCTGCTATGTCATTCCCGTATGAAATGCCTTGGTGTGATTTAATCCAAATAAGTTTTACTTCACTGATATATTTTAAAAGGTGCATTATTCTTTGAATATTAAAATGAAAAGGGAATTTTTTAGAATTTTTTAAAGATTGTAATGCACTCAGACAATCACTTATAATAATAAATTTTAATTCTGGATTGTTGTAATCTATAATGAAATTTAATGCTTGTTCTATTGCATACAATTCAGCTGAAAATGTTGAATAATAATTTGGTAAAGTAAATTTTTTACCGAATTTTAAGAAATGACAATAGAAAGCTGCTCCTACCATGTTATTCTCATGATATTTAGACCCATCTGTATAAATACATATATAATTTGATGCATTTTTTTGCAACTGCTCTTTAAAAATCTCTTTATCTACAATTACATTGCCAGTAAAAGGTGGAATGATGATATTAACGTCATGATAATTATTTTCGTAAGGAACTTTAAATAATGGACATGAGTTATCGAATATTATATATTTGGAGAGTTCCATAATTTTTCCAAATGAAAATATGTAGTCCGGAAGTTTGTGAGTAAGACCTTTAGATGATGAGATGTCCTGAATGTATAGCCATTTTACCAAATCCATAGACTTATAGTCAAAGTATAATTTTTTAGTAATAAAATTATAACCCAATTTTTTCCTTCGATAGAATAACGGTAATTCACACGTTTCAGCCAAAAGAGATCTAATTGGAGTCAATTTCATTGTCCCTAAGCAAGTCCTTAGCGATTTAAATTGCAGTCTATCTATTTTCTTAAGATTCGTAAAAGAAGACGAAGAATAAAAAATAGAACCATAATCAATTTTAGATCGAATATAAGATCTATAAAACATAAGAATTATGTTCGGATTGGCTCCCCACCAGGAATGTGCTATAGCTCTTAATATATTTATACGTTTCTCAACTTCTGTTTGTAGATAGGCAATATGATAATTCCAGGTTAATTTTTGATCAAGAAACATTCCTAAATATTTTGTTGTAGCTTTTATCGATATTGTGTGTATGCCTAGTCGAATTGTGTCATAATTTAATTTAATTCTTTTTCGCGTAAAGAAAACAATACTAGATTTAGAATCTGATAAGGAGAAACCATGATCATTCAACCATAAGTCCAAACCAAAGAAGGAATATTTTAGTTCTTGAATACATTTAGTTAATTTTGAATTTCTATTTATAAGAACAATGTCATCAGCATATTGAACATAAGTTATAGTTTTAGGAAGATAAATTTGTATATCAGCAGTGTACAAGTTGAAAAATAAGGGACTAAGAATGGATCCTTGTTGGATACCTATATAAATTAACCTTGGTGAACTCACTCTGCCTTTAAATTTTACTACAATTTCTCTGAGACTATACATTTTTTCTAAACGTTTTATAAAAATTATAGGTATTTGTAAAGCGGACATTTTTTCTAAAAGAATTGGAATTTGTACATTGTCAAAAGCTTTTTCTAAGTCTAAAAATACAGTTCCAGCAATACTTTTTTCTTCAAAAGCTCTGTGTATTTCATTGATTAATGAAAAAATAGCATCTTGAGTACCTTTTTCTTTACAGGTTTTCAATTCACGATATTTCTTCAATATACAGATGTAATAGTTAGATTCAAGGTTTGTTTGGACTACTTCTCCGAAATGGCTTATATGTCTATACTACAGCCTGAGGAACAGATCCGGCCCTCAAGGTATTTTTTTCTTGCCTGATAGGCATGTACACTTAATAGCAGGACTGTGGAGTCAGGAGTCGGATTGAAGTAATCGAATTCAAGGAAACGGTCTTCTTTTTGGTGGGGCCGGACCCAGATTTAGAGTTGGTATAAAACCCTCGACTCCGACTTACGACATTTAAGCTTTAGCTAACAAAAAAAAATATATATTATTTCTCTCAAATAATTCAAACTTATTCATACAAATTTTTAAGCGCAAAAGGTTTTTTTTTATCAAATTTTTATCAAATTGTTTCTTTATATTCATTTATTTTATTACAAATAAGTAAATGGGATGTGATGGGCGCTTATAGGCACATGTGCTGTACACCAAAAATTTTAACTAACTCAAAGAATAGCAATCATAGAATATTATAAAGTAAAAAGTAAATAATATCTTATTCTATAAGAAAGTTATTAATTATTAAATATTTAACAGTTTCAAATTCCGCCCTTTTGTGACGTAGCTGACCACAGGAGTGTGTTAGATTAATACGTTCGCAAATGACTTCAATGATATCCATTAGTTTTCATTTTCGTTAATTTTTAAAAAAGATGATCAAAATATAAATTGATATAAATAAGAAACTTTAGTTTGACAATAGTTGCAAGTGATAACATGAATGCATAAGTATGCATGCACTCGAGAGTGAGATGATAAACGTATGTCGACACTATTAAGCAGCAAATCCGCTGGCGGCAGCTACGTCATAATGGCGAAAAATGATTTTTTTTTGTCAAAATCATAACGAAATGCACATAATTAAATGTACCAATGTGTATAATAACTGCTTAATATTTATAAAAATATACTAAAATAATAAAAAAAATAACTCTACAGGTCTATTATAATCACAAAATGAAGTTTCATCTAATTTTTTACTATATGCGACAAAAATTATTTCTGTCTACGACCGTCAAATAAATAAATATATTTTAAACATTGTTGTAGGTTACAATCACTGATGCTTCGCTAGCCAACTTGATAACGTCAGTTTTGAAGTTTTACAATTAATGTTCAGAATTTGTGTTTTTAAATTAAATTTACTATTTTTTCTAATTATAAAACTATGTAATTGTAGATAAAATATTCTATTTCAATCGTATATAATGGCTATATTAAAATGGGATGATTACAACCCTCACCTACGGGTCTGATAGTACACTTCATCCTCGTGTAATATAGCCTCTTTGTATGCTTGTTATAAGAAATAGTATTCAGAACTAATACAATTTAAAGTTATATTATTAAAATGGGTTTCTTAACTTTGTTATTAAAATAATTGATGTGAAGTGTGAATTTTCACACATTTCAGGGTTTCGCAGGTATTTAGTAACTGTATGATGATTATTTGGGATGCCAAAAAAATTTTGTCAAAACATTTTTTTATGAATTTTAATTCGAATGCCTAATACCATTATTTAAGTTTCTAAATATGTGCAGTATTTTTTTTATATAGCAAGCTTCATTAAGATTTTGAAAATAGCGACTATGGTTTCCATTGGTTGCTTAAATCATTAGCCCCGCCCTCTGATTTCGTATACATTCAAACAGAATAAAATTATAATTTTAACACTTCCCACTGGTTATTAAATTTACGCTTTCAAACATTAAATGCAACATTTACCAAAATATAACTAGAATTTTGACAAAATAATTTAAATTAAATAAAAATGCAAAAAAAATTAATAAAAATTGGTGGGATTGGAACACAAGTTTCTTCGGTAGTTACAGCTCACTAAGCGACAACGCTATCACTGTACTACGAAGGTTTACTTTGTTAAATACCGGATTAAATATAACGGGTGTTTTTTTTAGAGGTATAGAACTTTAAGTTGGCATTACTGTTCAAGATGGCGACCGATTTAACAGCTGTCAAGTGATTTATTCTGAGTTTGGTTTGGCAATTCATCATGAATAGACTCACGCCTGAACAACGCTTGCAAATAGTGCAATTTTATTTCGAAAATAATGGTTCTGTGCGGAATACGTATCGCGCACTACGTCCATTTTATCGTCGACAAAATCGTCCATCAGAGCAGTTAATTCGATTAACCATGGAACGTTTTCGCACCACGTTTACTCTTATTGATAACTCGCATCCCCAGAGACGCCGTACGGTGCGTACAGAAGAAGCTATTGGTACTGTAGAGCGTACTGATGGCCAGAACGTTACAGTCAATGGTGATCGGTATAGAGCCATGATTACTAACTTTTTCATTCCTGAATTGAACAGCCATGATGTCCAGGAGCTGTGGTTCCAACAAGACGGCGCAACATGTCACACAGCTCGTGCCACAATCGATTTATTGAAAGATACGTTTGGTGACCGCCTAATTTCACGTTTTGGACCTGTGAATTGGCCTCCAAGATCTTGTGATTTAACACCGCTGGACTACTTTCTGTGGGGATATGTAAAGTCATTGGTCTATGCGGATAAGCCACAAACGCTTGACCATTTGGAAGACAACATTCGCCGTGTTATTGCCGATATACGGCCACAAATGTTGGAAAAAGTCATCGAAAATTGGACGTCCAGATTGGACTACATCCGAGCCAGCCGTGGCGGTCATATGCCAGAAATCATATTTAAAATGTAATGCCACAAGATTATCTTTCGAATAAAAAAAAATTCATGTCAATCGAATAATCCATCGTTGTTTTATTGCAATTTAAAGTTCTATACCTCTAAAAAAAACACCCATTATTACATATTTTAGTTAAAAACACAAAAAATGCGTTATTTTCCGAAAACATAATCTGATCAAAAATTCCTGTTGTACTATTCCGGTTCACACCAATGTACATTACAGAGAATTTTTTCATATTTTTAGTTTAAACCATCTGGGCTACAGGGTGTGGGACAAAATTTTTTTTGCACAATTTTGGCAAAAATCGCCTCAAAATAATTTATTTTGCAAAAATAAAATTTGGATCGTTAATCCACGTACCAAGGGCTTTCATTTGATATCCTACACAGAATTGTAAAAAAATATATATTTTTTTCGATGAGCATATATTTGTTTATATTTTTAGGGGGATATGTTTTTTAGATGTTTTAGTATTTTTCCTATGTGCGGGTCAAAGAGTTGTATAAGCATGCCAAATTTCAACTCTCTAGGTTTAGCCGTTTGGCTACTATTTTTATCGAACAGACAGACAGACAGACAGACAGACAGACAGACAGACAGACAGACAGACAGACAGACGACAAAATGACGGTCTAAGGGTTTTTTGGTCATACCTACAAAACCCTAAAAAACTACGAAATAAACAAAATAAATGCAAGTACTTATTCATTTATTTACATTTATATTATACAGTTGAAGTTGGGAGTCGGAGTTGGAGTCAAAGTTGGGAATTGGATATAAACTTTTAAAATTCCATAGTTGGAGTCCGGATTTTTTTTTTTTTTTGCCGACTCCACAGCCCTGCTCGCCAGCATATGTTACAAAAGCGATTGCGCCAAAAAACCTGCGTAATCATAACCAATCAGAGCTAAGCTCTGAATTAATTCGGAAATTATTATTGACTTATAAAAAATATATCTATCCTTTTTTCATTTTTATTTTCCGACGCCCAACGGCTCTTGTCAGACAGAATATGACCCACATAAGTAAACGTTTGACCATACAGGTGTATAATATAGTTCTACAATTAATTTTGTGTCGTGCTATGCAAAATTTTATTGTATTGATTAACTAATTGAACTTAAAACTTTTCGTCAGCTGTAGTTCGCATCTGACCCATCAGAGATGAAGCCGGTTTTAGCAACGTCAACTGCACTAAGGGTGGACCATTGTCGGAACAGTGATTCAGGGCAATAAAATTTCAGCACCCTAGGTTAGGGAATTCAATACACCCTTAGCCCTGTAACTGGTCAAGGCAAGTCTACAAAGCAAGGTTGTAAAATATATTTTTTAAATAAAAATAAACGGTAAATATTTATAAAGCTATTGTGAAAAGGTTTCATAATATCCGTAATCTAATAGTAAGTTATAATGGCGCTAGTAGCCGCATATGCTAGTCAATTTCATTGTATAATGTCTACCCAAGGAGTCTTCCTAGCACACGCATACTAAAGATCCATAAGAACATTATTAATAAATAATGAATTAAGTTTTGAAAGATAAATTTTCTATATCTACACCTTCGGCACTATATTAAAGGTTCGTGGTTAGTGTGACATGTCGGTTGGTCCTATTAACCCTGAATAAACTAGTCATCAACATCATCATCTTTCAGTTGTTCGAATCTACTGCTGGATATAGGCCTCCCTTAAAAAAATCAATTTTTCTCTTGAGCTTTTTCAATCAAAAACGTACCGCGGACCAGTAAAATATATAATTTTCTAACGCGGACCACTAATAATAATTGTTAGTTAATTTTTTTGCAAGAAAACAAATATATTTAATGTGCTACTAAATACATTCATTTTATTTGTAAAAAATCACAGAAAGTTTACAGAAAATAAACAAAATATAAATTATTTACATAAAAATGTGCATAAAAAATAACAAAAAAAATACAAAAACTTTCGCGGACCACTAAAATTTTTCTGTGGACCACCTGTTGAGAAACACTGCGTTAGACCATCAGTCCAGTGAGTGGGCGGTCTTCCGCGACTACGTTTATGTGCCAAGATTTCACAAAACGAGGATAGTCCTCTGATTCATCTTGATTCCATGCAATGTGCTTATGTTATGGATCTAATTTAAACCAGGCTTTACACATTAAATACCATCTCGAGCAAGTTCAAGCACAGGACCGGTTCTAAGGTGCGACAAGCGAAATACTTCCTTAGGCGCAGAGCTGATAGGGACGCAAAGCAAAGTTGACAGCGCAAAAACTAGTTTCCTGTTTTTTTGGTCATTACTTCGATCCGTCTACTTTTCTTGCTCATCACGTTGATTTGTCTTCCTTTTTGTTTCTTCAACTTCAAACCGTCCTTCTCTTTTTTTGTTCATTACCAAAGAAATGGTGACACAATAGGGCGTTCGGCATAAGCTAATAATCTGCACATTCTGCATAATTTACAAAAGATTCTTGTGTAAATGTGTAAATTATGCAAAATGTGTAGATTATTAGCTTATGCCGAACGCACCTAATACTGGTACAGTAATACCCCGCCACTCGACGTTAATTCGTTCTGAAAAAGCGTCGAGTAGCGATTACGTCGAGTGGCGAGTCGAATTTCTCCATAAGAAATAAAGGGAATCATATGTACGTATATACATATACATATAAAGAAATACATATATGTATATATTTTCCCGTTAGCTGTGCTTGCATTGGACTCATAATTATAATTATAAATCACTTATTTTAGCAAAAAACAAAAAGTTCATAGCTGCACTAAATCTGAGTTGTTGTCGTCAAGATATCTTGGCGCAAACTGCTGGCCATGCGTTCATTTTGCTTTGTTTACCAAAATATGTATCACGTGATCGGTACTCGATCACGCGTCGGATAGCAATGCTTCCGTCGACTCTCACTCTCGACATTTACATCGAGTGGCGAAAACGTCGAGCTAAGAGGCAGTCGAGTAACGGGGTATTACTATATTTTATTACTGTATCTTGGACGCAGACAGGGCCTGCGAAATCGGAGGCGCCATTTTTAGTCCTCAATTTCCTTGTTTTTTGGTCATTACTTTGATCTGTCTTGTTTTTTTTTTGCTCATCACGTTGAATTTGCTCATTTGAATTTTGCGTGTTTCTTTTTTTTGCTCATCCCTTATAACCTTTCTAGGGGGGCGCTGTTTATATGATCTGCCTCAAGCGCCAAAATTGTTCAGTACGTCTCTGGGCGCAGAAATACCTTGATCTGGCTCAAGCGCATATGCGCCTAACGAACCAAAATGAACAATCTGAAACGAGTATGAACAAACAAGAATTAATAGCATCTAACAAAAATTGGGCTTCCGTTGATATACAATCACCAGTCTCGATTCCATACCAGATGAGAAGTCCAGGGTCTGAACCTGCATAAAACCAAGCAGCTCGTGAAAAATCATTATCAGCACCTGAAGAAAATGAACTAACATTAATTAAAAATATTTTATTATATTCTTGATACGTCTTTTTAAAAATTACTTTTTTACTTTTGACAATAAAAATGTCGTATAATTTTTAATATATTTACAAACCACATAATTTTATCAAAATGTTACCGGGGTGTAAGTAATCAACATGCATTTTATTTCTTACAAACATAATTCATATTTAAAACGTATCTTTACGTAAATCTGTGACGCCGTGTGGCATGCAACCCAAAGTACTTATGTGTATGGCATTTACATACGCACGCAAGCTTTAGGCGTAAATCATATCTATAAAAATATGAATATGCGGCAAATTTTCAAGTAAAACGATACCATACTAACGTCGGCAAATCAACGCAGTTACGTCGTGTGATGTAACTGCGTTGATTTGCCGACGCTAGTATATTAGAATATAGAGCGCTAAGCGATGTTATTATAATATTACTTTAATAGGGATTGGAGCACTTTCTACATATGGCAGCCTTATCTATTAGAGTGATTTTTTCACGAGAACTGGCCAGTGATGTTATAGTACATGCACAAAGTAATGACATCAAACCAATAGAAATACAAACTGTAGTCGGTTCTATGTCCGTTGCTTAACAACGAAACGACCATACGAATTCTTGTTTCTGCGCAGGTGATATCAATAGACAGTTCTCGTGGGAAGAGCACTCTACGTTTGGGCGAGATGGAGAGTCTGATTCTTGGGTTCGGCAACCAGCGACCCACCGTACGATTTTATACGGCCCACCAGTAAAAAAATATAATATTTACTCTTCTAAACAAGCGCTTTGGGCCTAAAGAGCCTTTCTGCCTCGCTGCTTTAGGCTTCTTACATACTAGGGGTATTTATGTTGATGTAGTATTTACATCGGCATAATTTATTAATACGTGTAAACTGGCGTAAACAAGAACTTAAGATAGTAAAAAATAGAAATTACAGGAGTAAGTATGAGCTGCCAAAAAAAATTGTTACTGAATGCGGCCCGCGCAATTAAAAAGTTTGCCAAACCCTGCCAAAAGCGCGCCTAATTTCTAGCCTACGAAAACTTTAATGTAGCCTTTTCCTACTGATACAGTTCATTGGTAAGACTTTTATTTGGTTCCAACTTTTCCGTGGTTGTTCCCCTTCTTCTCTGTCTGTCGCCATGTTTGTTTAGACTTACTACTTCATCCACATTTTTAGCCAGTTGTATAACTTCATGTAGTGCAGGCATGACCAAACTATGGCTGGCGGGATAGATCCAGCCCGAGAGGTGCATTATGTAGCCATTACTTTTTTTGATCGTCGGATCTTTTGGGTTTCCTTTATTTTATTCTCAAAATCTTTTGTCATACAAAATATAGTCCGTATAGTAAAAGTTTTGGTCATGTCAGTGTATAGTCCATATATAGAGAAAGTAGCACAAACTTTTGTTGGAGTCAACGTCAGATTTATGCTCCAGTGTTTGATTGGCTTCACTGCTGTCAACAGCAATTTTTTTTACTTTCGGTTGGCGAAAATTAAATACTATTATATATATCAGTGGCGCATCCAGAGGAGGGGCCCGGGAGCCTGGGCCCCCCCTAAGAAGGAAGGAAATAAAAATGAAAACACACAAACGCACTGGAAAATAGAGAGACGAGGATCTTTTTTTAGGTCGTCAGTTATATTTTAGAAGTGAGGACCTCTTTATTTAAGTAATCACTTTGTATTTCCGAAGCGAGGACCTTTGTTTTTAGATCATTACTTGAAATTTAGAAGTGTGAACCTTATTCATAATTTTAATAATTTTGTCTTGCGGCTTCCCGCCCCCCCAACAAAAATTCCTGGGTGTGCCACTGATATATATAGTTGGTTTCTTTGATTTAAGCAGAACTAGATTTTTAAAACTAGTAACTGTTAACATTTAAGTGAGGCTTTTGATCATTTAGCTTAGCAAAAGCCCACTTCAATTGTTAAAAAGTCAGCTTGTGACAACTTACAAAAATAAAAATTCCATTTAGTTTATGTTTGGAATATTCTATTTTCTTAACGTTTTACGTTAACTATTTTAATAATTTTTTATTAGTGGCATAATTAATATTGCAATTACTGTTGAAGGGCTAGTACATTTAATATGTTCCAATACTACTGAATTTTATTATCAAACAAACTGTCAACTTCAAAAATCTATCACACTGCCTTATAAATTAATAACGTGTTATCAAAATAAAAATAAATAGTAGTAGTATTAATTTATGCATTAAACACATAAAATAAAGTAGCGCATAGTGGATATGACTGGACCTAAAACGTTGCAAACATAACTGATTTTCAGTGATTAAAACAGTGTAGATAAAATATAACTAAATATGACACATATCCGCAAATAATTTAAAAACAGATTGCGTCTGAAATTGATACAATTAAATCATATGACCGGTATCATACAGTGAAAGCATTAATTCCTGAGCGTAACAGTAAAAAATTCACAGCTGAAAGTCGCAATTTTACAAAGAACCAATCAGATTACTTCGTTGGCCCGAATTCACCCGAGGAACCACGATAATTCGTTGCGAGCTTAATATTTGTGTACAGAAAAACAGTGTTCATTTAATAATTAATTGGTATAAGATAATAAAAAACGAATCTACACCTATGTGTACAAGAGCTTGGAAATAAGTTTGATAATTAAATGTTTCTGTTAGTATTATATAACGCTCAGAAATTAATGATCTCGGTGTATCATTTAAACGTATTACAACGATGCAGCAAATAAAAAATTAGAACAAGGCGGTCAATCATTTTGGATCACTCTGTAAATTTTAAAATATATTTCAAAATAAATAAAAAATTATTTTTGCATGAACACTTACTTATCCTTTCACTAAAATAATTATATGTGTACCACACCGAATAAAAAATGACCGAAAATGTTACCCGGAAACGTATACAATTCGGCGCAGTTTTTTTGCCAATATAACCAGTACCATTTGTTATGTAAGCTTATATAAATTTCTAATTGCTAAAAAACTGGGTCATATTTAAGATATGTACTGTATTTTTCTAAGTGATTGTCAAATAATTTGTTATGCAGATAATATTAGTACTTTCGTTTCATACCATGTGCATATGCATAATAAATGGCACAAATGAAGTTTCATCACTCTTGTGATTGTTGAAGACGAAAATAGATGGCTTAGCAGTATCCGAAAGGTCAGAATTATATATTTTATGAAGTATTTTATGCATCTATCAGTATATTTTAGCCTAGTACTATTCGCGACTGAAACTAACGTTGGCGGCGCTGCGTACAACAGCTTATGGCGGACGAGAAGCGTAATGTCAGAAGTTTTTTCTAAATATTTATCTGTTCAAACAATATTTCGGCAAAAAAGTACTGTATTTAAGTCACTATATATTAAAATACTTCTTAATTCACATAAACTGCAGCACAACACGCTACAAATATTATCCAAATATACGCTTCTGTTTAATTTAGCCAGTCACCACCAGATGTCTCACTGTTATTTGCAATCGCGAATCACCAGTGACAATCATCGAAAATAAAGGTTCCGCATTAATACTCAGGGTCGTTCCTGGGTCGTTGGCCGCCCAGATGCAAAAACAATATAACCTTATTAATTAAATATTATTTAATTAAGAACTTGAGTGTTTACTTTCATAGTGTATACGAGAAGATAACATTCAAAACGTGATTTATCACTAAAGCTAGGACATAGTTAGGCCTAAGCCTACACTGTCGCTTGCGAGCGGCACGTTTATTTTCAATAAAAACTATTAATTTTGTTCACGTGCCGTACTTGTTAAAACCGAGACTCGTACTTTACCAATTTTTAATACGCTAATAATGATTCTTATTTCTTGCATTCCAATTAAATTTAACTGTGAAGACCAGCGTTGCCAGATTATTATTTTACCAAATCGGGATTTTTACCAAAAAATATAAAAAAATCGGGATTAACGCGCAAAAAGCGGGACAACCTAATAAAATGTACAGTTCAAAATATTTCAAAATGTTTATATAAAGACTCTCTCCCAAAATAGAAGTGACAAGCAAAACCAAAAATTTTTGATTAATTCGTGATTTATACTGTCCCGCGCGGGACAATCTATTCTTGTTCAAAAAGCGGGAAGTCCCGCGAAATTCGGGACGTCTGGCAACGCTGGTGAAGACCCTAATTACTGTGTTAGACACCGACCATAGTCACCGTATTGAGGTTTTTCATATATAATTTTCAACTTGAAAATATTAATAAAAATAGATGAACAAAAAGAAAATGTTAGGATAAACATGAAAAAAAAAGTAATTGTATGAACTTATATGAATTTGTCAGAATTGCAAGTTATAATGCACTTTTTCTAAATATTCGTTAGAAAAACTATTTCTGCTTGACGTAAGAATATTTTTAAATCTTGAAAAAGTTCTTTCGACTTCACAAGTAACGACTGAGGCTCTACAAAAATAATTTAGATATTGATTAAAATATGGTTTTAAAAATTCGGCGCAGTCATCGGAAAAAAATTGTGTTAATATACGAAGGTCTAGATTTCTCTGAAGAACTGCGTAAATTTTATTATTTAAAAGAAGGCCGAAGTTACCAGATACATGTTTTTTTTTAATGGCCTTTGCTGCTTTGAATCATTCCATGCCTGAACGGGATTCGAATCCGAGGCCTTAGCACCGCAGAGCGCATATGTTACCACTATGCTACGCCGGTCGGTATTAAAATTATCTTGTAATCCCTCGACGTTAGTTCTATGTATCTTTCCACTGACGTGTTGAGTTAAATGATTTATTTTTGTGCATATTATATATTTTTTACAAAGTATACAAAACAGTTTCTCATTAATAATTTGAAAATCGACTTAAATCACAACCGCCAAATAGTCCAGATTTTAATGTATTGAATCTTGGCTTCAATTCTATACAATTCTTACAACATACAGCTTCACCGAATACAATCGACGAACTGATTGAATGCGTACAAAAAGCCTTTAGTGCATTAAACATACAAACAAACCATTAATAATGTTTTTCTACCATTGCAAACTTGTCTAGAAGCAAGCATGTTGGCTAAAGAAGGGTATTCCCATAAGATCCCGCACATTAATAAGACAAAACTTCATCGTAAGGGACGATTACAAACAACATTATCATGTTCCTTACAAGCTGTGGGGACAGCTACGTCCTTGTTAAATTAAAAGTTTTTGTATTATTCTTTGTTTTACTAGATATTTGTAACTATTTCATAAATAAATTCATTCTAATTAATTAAAATTGTAAATGTATATCATATTTTCGAACAAGAAAAAAATCAAAATGTATACCATATTTCCGGAAGGAGGGAGTAGTATATTATAGTATTTATTAAAATACAAAAGCAATGAAAACGAAGTTTTAAATTAAAACGGCATTTTAGTTTTGTGGCCCTAAATAGGTGAAGTAAACGTATAAATATTTAGCCTTCTCGGCGCCCTCTTACTTCTGGTACCCAGGGCATCACCCCCTGCCCCCATTCGCTACGCCACTGATTGAATGTTCATCAAACAATAACAAACCCAAAAGTAATAATAATTAAAAGACGATCCCGATTTTTTTATTTTAATAATTGCTGTTTATTTTAAATGCATATTAAAAAATTTCATTGTTTAAATATTTACGTCCTTCTGTTAAGTCTTTAAACATTTTAAACAGTATTTTCTTAGTTAACAGTGACATAATACATAAATATTTCTTCATATTTCAACATAAACAGCCAATTATTTTGTTATTTATTTTAATATTAATTATTTAAATCGTCCAATTTTGCCTGGAGACATTATATTAACAGACGAAGATGTCTTTGCTTGAAAATGAATTATTGAAATATTATTAATTTTGTTATTAACTGATGTTTTATTACCTTTGCTTAAAGCTTTGTTAATTTATTAAACAAATTATTTAATGTGATAATAATTATTTAACAAAGTACATATTGTATATTGTTTTCAATTAAAGTTTATTTACCATTACGAAGCAAAATTTTCAAAGCAACGCCTATCTATTGGACTTATGTGCATTTCCCATTTTAAGTCAGCTGTAACTGTGACGCCAAGAACATAATGTAAACTAACTGACGTTAGATGTTCGTCATTCATGGCATAGACATGTTTGGGGTTGTTTTCCCCAATTGTAAAACAGCGCATTTTTTTTGTATTTAATTTTATGCCTCATTGTTTTGTCCAGGTTGAAATGATATTCTGATCATTTTCTAATGTTCTGTGGTCCGTTAATGGGTTGTTAAATATTTTCGCATCGTCTGCATAAAGACTTTTTGGAGAAAATACGGTATGTAGCAAGTCTGCTATGTAAGTTATAAATAAAACTGGACCAAATACACTGCCTTGTGGAACACCATTGAAAATTTTAAACGAAGTAGTTCACAGTTTGAGAAACTCTGCTCTACACCAAACATTTAACTAAATAACTTACTAATCTCTATTTTTTGAACATATCTTTTAAGTATGACACAAGTATTCATGGAAACCATTCTTTGAAATCTCTTTTATACTAGCGTCGCCGAATCAATGCAGTTACGTCACACGACTTAATAAACGATTGCATTGTTCCAGACAATACAGTCGTTTGTTACGTCGTGTGACGTAACTGCGTTGATTCGCCGACGCTAGTATAGCTCCTTTTTATTTCCATAAATTCCAGATCAAACAAGTCTGGTAACAAGTTTAAACAATATTACATAACTTTTAATTAATATATAAAACTTTGCACAACGAAGTAAAATTTTATATTCTGTGCACTTTGAATGTTTATGTACATAAATTTGGTTTGCACACAAATAAAACAATAAAATCATACGTTTACAATTAATTAATGTAAATATTATAAAATATTCCCAATAAATAAATGAAATAATAAACTTAAGTCAAGTAATAAAAATGATAAAATTTGTTATTAAAAAATTGAACATAGCAAAATTATTATGTACTTTATGTGTCATTAATAAAATTAATAACTGGACAAAGTACAATTTAAAAAAATTATCTGTATCTTTATTCTGTTCAATTGCAATATTGCATAAAACAGTAGGTAAATACATAGGGCTCTAGGAAACTTTTGAGATATGGGCTTACTTTTCAAACTTTTTCAAAGTACTGCCATTCAATACACTTCCTAATACGAATAAACCAGGTATTAAAAATTTCTTTCCACTTTTCTGTCGGTATTTCTGCACAGGTTTGGTCCCAGGCTACTAAAATCTCATCATCGCTCTTAAAATTATAGCCATTAAGCTTAACCTTGATGAAAGGGAAGAGTCCAAAATCACAAGGAGCAAGATCTGGACTATATGAAGAATGTTCCAACACTTTTAGTCCAGATTTATTAAAAAACTAGTGCATCCGTTGCCAGCTGTGTTGGCAAACACATTATCTTAATGTGGAACTTGCTTCACAACTCAGACTTCTTTCTCTAGCCATACGCCTTACTTCATCCAATTCAAATTGAATTAACTCTTCGCCCATTATTAAAATCTTGACAAATAATGAGTATTATTCCGAATTATTTATTCATTAACTTTTTAAGATGGGAAAACGATTCATTTTCACTCAGTACATTACATTTATAATGTTAAAACTAAAAATGATTTGAGACGTTAAATTTTAAATATATTTATTAAAATAAATTTTCCAATTACTTATATAATATAAAAATACGCACACGGAAAAAACGCCAACGGATTAATACGCGCACGGAAAACAGTCTACATGAAAAAAGGCGCACACGAAAAAAAGCACACATGGAAAAATATACACACGGAAAAACCGCACACGGAAAAAGGCACACACGGAAAAAAGCGTACTTACACTATCAGTTTTAAATAAATCGTGAGAAACTATTACACAGTAAAATTTAATTCTTTGCCCGCTTTAATATATTGCGTTCACATTGGTATGTAACTATTGAATGTATCAATTTGTAATTTTTAATAAAATATTTTAAATATTTCGAACCAATTTTAAATTTACACAAATAAGTTGTCACCTAGTGGTGCCAGTGGCACACCCAGGGGGGTGCCCCCCCCCAAGAAGGATGGAAATACCAATTTTTTAAATTTTTTATCATTATGGTCTTAGGTAAATGTATAGATATGGATTTAAAAGTAGATATGAGGACTTTTTTTTAGACCATCACTGGTATTTGAGAAGTGAAGACTTTTTTTAGATCATCACTGGTATTTGAGAAGTGAAACTTTTTTTTTTGCTCATCAGTCGCATTTTACAAGTGAGGACCTTTTTTTTTGGTCATCACTTGTATTTCAGAAGGGAGGAGCTTTTTTTATATCGTCACTTTTTTTGTCTACCCCTCCCCCCACATTTCTGCGTGCGCCGGTAATTTTTGGTAAAAATTATTAATTTTTACCAAATCGTGTTTTACTGCATTATATTTACAATTTTGAAAATTTAAACGTTAGATAATTTAAAACGTTAATCGTAGAAATAAAAAATAATAAAGCATGGAAAAAATAATAATAAAGAAAAGTCACATTTTTCTTCTTTCATCAAAACCAAATATTTTTTTAAATAATTATTTTTCTGCTACTAATAATTTTAATTTATATTATTTTTGTGTAAACATATCAATTAACAACTATTGTATAAGGTTTATACCATGAAACAAATAAAATTTATATTATATATTATATTATTATCACGCGTTATATATGTCAATATACACTTCGGTGAGTTTCGGAATATTTCGTTACATTTCGGAATCTCGCTTCAAATTTGTTTTTGACGTCATAGCACGCACCCACACAGGGACACACGTTAGCGTATTATATTAAAGATTTTCTAAAATATGCCTTGATACTTATCCCCTCTGAAAAAAAAAAACTGCGGGCGCCCATGGTAGTAACAAAACATATAATGAAGATATAACGGTTTTTTTATTATGCCTACAAAATCCAGTAAATCGAATGTCTTAAATCTTGTAGCATCCTAGTCTGTTACATGAATTATCTAAATAGCTTTTTGTAATTTTAATACGTTTTGTTTAATGATTTAATTGTTTAACACTCAGTTAAGTCATAAAATTAATTCAAATATTCTCTGTCATTTCACTTGCAGACAAATTAAAATTACATAAACAGTTGCGCCCATAATGGTGTGTTTAAACTTGTCCAGAAGCATCCATTCTTGTCTGACATGTATGTAGAGTAGACCTACTTATTATATAACATTTACCGAATTCGTAGTATTACTTTTTTTTAAAAAGGAAATGTACCGAAAAAGTAAGAGGAATCACGAGATATTTTTTTGAAACGCGATCATATTCTATTAACTTTCGACGATGTTACGTCAGCTGTCAATGTCAAAAAGAACTATAAGGTATTGGAAAATATAGATTTAGATTACTAGAATAAAACTCTAAGATGCAGCTTTCTAAAAGGAATATATTTAGAGGAGTCCCATTGTCCGATTAATCTATTAGCAAAAATAGCTTAAATTATCCTCTAGAAAAAGTAGTGTTATAGGGACTTCATTGGTAAAAAAATAGCTTTTAGGTCCGGTTTCTGAGAGCTTAGGTGAGTTTAGCCATTTGGTTAAACTCGATTACAATATAACAATCCCATAAGTAACCATAGCAACCATTTTCTGACCATTTGGTAGTAACTAAGCTTTCAGAAACCGCCCCTTAATGTACCATAAGTCCCTCGCTTATCATGTTAATTATTTACACTTCTTTTTTGGTTAAATTTAATGTAAAGTTACATGCTGGTTAAATTATAATGTTAGAAAATAAATAGTGTTACAGTGGTGTTAATTTGAACACTGTAAAAGTAATATTTCATAAAAATAACACTATTTAAAGAAATGAAGATTTACACGATGATCTGGTTAAAAATAGTGACTTTTTTACTTTTCGCTTTAGTACTGTTTGAACTTATTATACCCTTTTCACACTAGATCTTTAAGACGATTGAACTTAAACTTCATCGATGTTTAATATCGGTTTGCTTTCACACTTGATGTTTAATTTGAAGAAGAAATCTCCATGTAAAGCTAGTATGTATTGCCAACATAATTTCATATCGTTTGAATTTATTCTGTCATTATTTTGTATATCGAGGTTAGGAGAAGTTTATTTTTTATATTTATTTAAATAATAACGCAAATAATCTTCTCATAACCTCGATATATAAAATGATAACAGCTGAACATAGATAAAAGAAGAGAAGCACAAATTCAAGGAGTATTTTTTTATAATGGAAATTAAGTTGGCAATGCGGGCGAAGTTTAAGACGCAGATCTCTGTCTTAAACATCGGTCGTGTTTAGACGAGGCCGTACGGTTTCACAATAGCGTTTAAAGATACATTCACTTAAACATCCGATCTTAAAGATCTAGTGTGAAAAGGGTATTAGAGTACGTTCAGGATAACTTCATGCCAGAGCATCATAAAATACGTAATCAATCCTGCGCGAGAAAACAGCTAATTACATAGACGTACATAAGGGTTTCTGCCTTATCAATTGTTGTGGATACCAAACAAATAAAATCATTTATTTCAAATTAATTTTTGTTCTCGTTTTAGTACACGGAATACCTGAAAACGTACGAGAAATAAATTTAATATTTTGTGTATAAATGTATCAATTTCACCTTGTAAATGCAAATTATATATAAAACCCATATGTAACAGTTTTTAATTTTAACCTATAACTGTCCAACGGTATACAGACTCCATTTTCTGTCTCATTTTTCATAAATTTAGCGACATTGTTTATGATTTCTCTCGCTTGGCTCCGAATTGACATACCTTGGAAGCCCAATCTTTTTTTTTTTGTCATTTTCACAAATAACAATAATAATAACACACAAATATAACAAAAAAGAAAAAAACAAACAACAAAATTTAACAAAGAAAATAAAAAACAAAATTTAACAAAGAAAACAAGCAACAAAATTTAACAAAGAACATAAACAACAAAATTTAAAAAAGAAAACAAAAACGGAATTAAACAATCAAAATCGCAATATAAGCGTAGTCAAGAACAGATCAAAACAAGTGACGCCACTGAAATGTATCAAACCGACTGTTGGTAATGTCATGGACGAAATTTGGTTTCTGCGCAGGCCAGTCGGTAAAATAGACCTGGCATGAAGGTATCCTGAACGTACTATACATACATATTTCTAGTGTTGAATTTTAGTTGGAATGTCGATAGAAGTTGTGAAAAACTATAAAAGTAGAACAAATTGTACTGTTTTTGGCTGTCATTTAAGACAGAACAAAGATAGGCATCTTAGTTTTTTTCTTTTCATAAGAAAAATGGACGGAAAGTTAATGTTAAGTCCAGGGTAAAGAAAAAAAGTTAAATGCTGTAATTTGATGCCCACCTTCTGTTATACACCTATATACATGTGTAGCGCTTAAAAATTAAAAAAATTGGTAAATATTTACTTGCATTTTCATAAAATAAAAATGTACTGTGCTTAAATTAACCTGTTCGCTATTAGCATATTGACAGCTGAGTACTAGAGACAACAGCCATATTGCCTTGGAGCACTACCGTTTGATAACTCTTTATAACTCATGTAGATTTCCAAATATAAAAACTGTCTTTCTTATCTATTCGTCTTGGGATTACAACTGTGAAAGAGAAAGGCCATTTTCAATACTAAGAAGCAAAATTTTAATAACTCTGATATAAAAAAAATACTTGCACAAATGATATTTGGAAGTAGAGGCCATATATAAGAATTTTGAATAATAGTAACCGATACTATCAGAGAAGAAATTTCTACTACGCGTAATATAACACGTGTATCCTCTAAAAATTGTTATTTAACCAAAATTTGACCTTACAAGGACGTGAGGCAACACTAAATAAAAATACAAAAATTCCAGTTTACTTTCCAATTTAATTATCGTACAAAACGTTTAATCGTTCATATTACTCGTGAGATTATGTTTTATTTAATACACCATACACATAATAATTACATAACAAATGTTACATGATAAAGCATAGTGCATCATGTGACCTAATTACCTGCATATGTTTGGTATTCCATTTAGGTAGAGCCCCAGGTGACTTCGAACAGTGAAAGTTTTTCAAGAGTGCTTCTAAACGATGTACGGAACTAGTGCTCGATACAAGAAACTTGTTCACTTCCAATAAGATGAGTTTTAACCAAAATTGGAACAAAAATTCGTTATTATGTAATATATCCTTCCAGGTGGGTCTTTCTCAGAAATTATTTATAGGTTTTTGCTCAGTTTCATTTATCGTATTTCGCTATTCCTGAAACATCTGAAATTGTTGTGGAAGTTTTGAAATCTCTACCGTTCGATGACTTTTGTTTACTGAGTCGGGCAAATAAAGAATTCGCTTTCGATAAAAAATGTATGTGAAGTGTGAATTTTCACACATTTCAGGGTTTTGTAGGTATTGAAGAAGTGTAAGAAGTCAAAAAAGTGGTGGATATGGATTGTGGATCATTCGTACGTTTCTGGTTCAGATCAATGTGAAAAAATATATAAATTTAAACCGTGTTAAATAAAGAAATTTTACAAAACTACTTTTCTTTCCTTAATCTACGCCTTAAGAGATTTCTTCTGATACTACACAATACATTTAAATGCAACTAGCGCGGAATGCCATATATTCCGCGCGAGAATGAAGTTTGCGAACAAGCCGCAGGCTAGTGAAGCAAATCATTCGAGTTGGAAATATGCATTCTGCGTGTGTTGCTCACTATGCTTTTCCTCCGATTACCATTTTTCAATAAATAAATAATCAAGAAAATATGATATAAATATGGTTAACAGCCATTAATGCGCGCGCAGCCAGTACGGGAATGAAAACTTTCGAAAGCACATGCGCGTTGCTGCGAATTTATTTTTTCCCACACACTGCACATGCGTATTGGGGCGCATTTATCATTCACGCATCGCCTGTGCGCACATGAGGGTAACATGCGAAAGTAAGCTAATTTTCTGTCAACTAACAGTATTGAAATGAGACAGTTCCATAGTGATCGTAAGAAAAATTAATTATTATATACTAAAATTATATTTTTCTAAAAACTTATCTGATCAAAAATTCCTTGATTATTTTCAAGGAATTTTAAGGAAGAATTTTGAAGGAATTTTAATTCATTGAACTATTTCGGTTTCCATCAATGTATATTATTGAGAGTTTTTTCAGAACCCCTCTGTGAAATAGGGTGGGAAACAAAAGTTTTATCCACGAATTAAGATGTTTCATTTGAAATCCATCTAAAAATTTAAAAAAATATATATTAATTTTTCATTAAATACATTTTTGTTTATATCTATCTCGTGGTATGTTTTTTTTTGAACTCTATAAATTTCCTATATATGGGTCCAGGAGTTGTACAAGTATGGCAAATTTCAACTTTCTATATTCAACCATTTGTTCTACCGTACAAACAGAAAAACAGACAGAGATATGGGTGACGTTGTAAGGATGTTTGGTAGTCATACCTACAAAACCCTAAAAAAGATTTTAAGCCATTAATACATTTTCGGACTTCTGTCACTGTTTTAAAGTGCATATCATCCAGATGATTCGACGAGACTGGGTCCGGTGAATACGCCGAATAAGAAAGAACTTCCCAGCACAAGGAAGATCAGCCTCTTTCGTGACATATGTCGCACAATGTTGTTTTTATTGTCAATTAGTCAATATTGTTGAAACTTTGTTTTTTTTTTTGCTCTTTAGTCCTAATATATATGGACCTTTAGCCAGCTACTCTGTTATTTTTATTTTGGATACTTTATTAATTTTTATGACAAATACAAACATCTATGCCATCACCGGGATTCGAACCCGAGTTCCCACGGTTAGCAGTCAAATGAGCTGAGCACTACGCCATAGCGACCGGCGTTTTTCTTTTCAGTTCCTGTAAAAATTTATGTTAATCCTGTTTGTCTGTTAATCCCTAGGCACTGTACCTGAAGCACCTAATGGATAAGGCGTCCCTATACCCAAGAAGAGAGAGGGAAGAAGACAATTTGAAAATATTAAGAATTGCAGATAACAGTCCAAAACTAAAACAACAAATTAGAATAATACCATTTAAACTCTATTTCCTTTTCCGCCATATAATCTTGATCAATAAATTTCTCAATGTCTGGCTATTTTATAACGCCTATAAATGATTCCATAAAATTAAAAAGTTGCAGCATTAATTATAAGATTTATGTAAGCTAATCGTGACTTACCTTCACACACAATGCAAAAATGGAAGATACAGTTGTAAAAGCAGTTAATACAATTTTAAAAACATTTGTTACCGATTTAATCCTTTATTAAATACCTTTCCTTTAGGAAACGTGAAAGAGATACCGCGATAGTCTTAGAAAACGCGGTCTTAGAAAAATATAAGAGTTTTAACAAGGTAAAACTCTTATATTTTTTGGGCCCTAATATTGTATAGTGTTGGAAGCCGGGGAATAACGGGAACTTTAAGGATTATCTTTAATAAAATCTTAAGGAATATCGTAAAATATTCCGAAATACTTTTATTCGTAAGATGATTTATTGTTTAATTATTACATACAGTATAAAAAGTAAAACAAGAATTAGATCAATTATTTGATATTAAAAATTATTTCTAATATTGTAAGAGGGAACACGAATATTAAATTTACTTAAAATATCAAGGCTATCAATTAAGTTATTAAAAATCTTTTATGAAAAACTGATATCTAAAATAATTCTTATATTTTCTGACAGTCTTAAGCAAGTCTTAACACAAGTCTTAAGTTTATATTGTTGAATCTAAAATTGCTATATTTTAACAATCTTTTTCATACATTTCAATGCGATTAATGTATACAAGATAATGTGGAGACCAGTGTTGTAATGTATCTAGCGTTTTTGTATCTAGATACAGTAACTAGATACTGTGCAAATATCTAGTTACTGTATCTAGGTACATTTTAAAATATGTATCTGTATCTGTATCTAGATATTTAAATCAGTATCTAAGTATCTGTATTTCAGGTACTTTTTTCAGATACTTTCCTATTTTGTCTTTTTCAAGGTCTTTTTACAAAATATG
Organism: Liopterus haemorrhoidalis; assembly: GCA_963971575.1. Classification (NCBI taxonomy): domain Eukaryota; kingdom Metazoa; phylum Arthropoda; class Insecta; order Coleoptera; family Dytiscidae; genus Liopterus; species Liopterus haemorrhoidalis. The sequence goes on along the minus strand of OZ020612.1, from coordinate 58,484,902 downwards.
TCCTTACGATTTTTCAAGTTGGTAATACATTTAGCATCATTCAGATATTTGAATTTTAAGTTTAAATTAACCAATCAGCGACCAGTAAACTCTTTTTTGCTTGGTGGGAGTAAAAACTTACTTCAGCCATTTTCAGAGCTGGAAATACAATTACATTTTATTAAAATTTAATAGATAAAAATAAATTAAATAAATAAATTATAAGTTTGAGAATTATGATAAAATACAAGTTCTATATGTAATTAATTAAATTTTGGAAAACATTCTTTTATTTTATTTTTTTTTATTTTTTATTTAAAAAAAATGGAAAAAAATAAAAGGATGTTTTCCAAAATTTAATTAATTATATATAGAACTTGTATTTTATCATAATTCTCAAACTTATAATTTATTTTTATCTATAAAATTTTAATAAAGTATAATTGTATTCCCAGCTCTGAATAAATTTAAAAAAATTATAAATAAAAAAAAATAAATAAATAATTTTATTAACAACGGTTAAGTAAAACAACCATTAAGTAATTATCTAATCTAAGAATAAGAATTAATTTTATAAATGTGAATTAAATAAAGAAATATAATAAATAAAATTGTTGTTTTATTTTTGTCATCCTAAATACTCATTTAATAATCAGTAATTTATTAGCGAACAAAAAATGTTCGAGATATCCGCTGAAATTGGAATAAAAAAGTGATTTTTTTTAAAGATTACATAGGTATATAACGGTGTTTTTTTTAGAGGTATAGAACTTTAAATTGCAATAAAACAACGATGGATTATTCGATTGACATGAATTTTTTTTTATTCGAAAGATAATCTTGTGGCATTACATTAAATCATACCAACAAGACGGCGCAACATGTCACACAGCTCGTGCCACAATCGATTTATTGAAAGACACGTTTGGTGACCGCCTAATTTCACGTTTTGGACCTGTGAATTGGCCTCCAAGATCTTGTGATTTAACACCGCTGGACTACTTTCTGTGGGGCTATGTAAAGTCATTGGTCTATGCGGATAAGCCACAAACGCTTGACCATTTGGAAGACAACATTCGCCGTGTTATTGCCGATATACGGCCACAAATGTTGGAAAAAGTCATCGAAAATTGGACGTCCAGATTGGACTACATCCGAGCCAGCCGTGGCGGTCATATGTCAGAAATCATATTTAAAATGTAATGCCACAAGATTATCTTTCGAATAAAAAAAAATTCATGTCAATCGAATAATCCATCGTTGTTTTATTGCAATTTAAAGTTCTATACCTCTAAAAAAAAACACCCATTAGTTAGTTAATATTTCTGACACACAGCTTCAAAGACTATTTGTGTTTATTTTAAGAGTAATAATAGTTCGTAACTTATTTTTTATTGTGAAAAAATATATTCCTTGCTCTAGTTATTTCTTTTTTTTTGTGGTGTTTTCATTTTTCCGAAAGTATCTTAAAAGTATCTTGAAGTATCTAGATACATTGTAAAAAAAATGTATCTGTATCTAGATACTTTTTAAAATTTGTATCTGTATCTGCATCTAGATACATTTTTCCTCAAGTATCTGTATCTGTATCTAGATATATTTTCAAATGTATCTATTACAACACTGGTGGAGACCAACTAAAGCTGCGTTCCCACCTCAGTAAATCTATACGTTGTACGCTATGGATAATTTTTAAACGAGGTCATTTGGTATGATCGGACTTGCTCGTGCTTTGTCGTTGCTATACTACTGTTGAGCGAGATAGTACGAGCTTGTCCGATCATACCAATTGCACTCGTTTAAAAACTATCTACAACGCACAGAGTGTTAAATTACTGAGGTGGGAACGCAGCTTTACTGAGCAAAATTCCAACTGACTTCTAAATAAAGAAAAATAGAAAGAAATTAATGTATTATGAGATTTTAATTTTTTTGATAACAAAATTCTGGTAACAAACCCCTAAATTTTGTAAGCTTTTTAATAATATTGTCAATATGTATGTCAAATATTAATTTCTGATCAAAAGTTATTCTCAGATCTTTAACGAAAGTAGTTGTAATTAAAATCTATTGTAATTCTAGTTCTAATAAATGATGTTTTTCAACATTTTGAAACATTAATTTTTAATTTATTTGGCTGTAAATACTCGGATAGTCCATTTAAATCAGGTTGAATGTTGTTACAATCACTGAAATTTTAAATTTGCAGACATACTTTTAAATCGTCGGCATAAAGAAGAGTGTTGAATTTATTAAAACAAAAATATGTATCGTTTATAAAAATGTTAAACAAAAGTGGCCCTAGGTGACTACATTGAGGTACACCGGAAATTATTTTTCTGACATCAGATTTATAGCAATTAACATACATTGAGTTCTATCTGCAAGATACGTTTTAAACCAATTTATAAGATTACCATGTACGCTTATTCTGTTTAACTTATTTAGCAATACGCAATCATCTATTGTATCGCACCTCTTATAAAAATTCGTGTAAAATAGGTATTCAGTCATAGCTCCTTATTTGCGGGTTCGCTATTCGCGGAGAAAATATCCCTTTTTTTATTTGTGTCTGATAAATTAGTCATTCGTGGGTCGCACAACAATTTAGTTTTTAAAATATACCTGCATGTTTAAAAAAATAAATGGCATAATGATTAGTTCTTTAAGCTAGTACCTAAAATTGATAATAATTAAATTTGGATGGGTTTAAGTAGGTCTAAAAAAAATATATAATCATTTATCTTTTTTTTTTGTAAGCTTGAAATCCATACAATAATATACATACTACCATCCCTTTTTCACGGTTTCCGTATTCACGGCATATCGACCGAACGTATCTCCCGCGAATAAGAAGGACTCTTTTTTTTATCGGGTTTTAATCGATAGATCGGCATCTAAATTCTAGGCGAGTATAGCTCTAAATGGACAATAGTATTTTTGAGAATCCGTGTCATGGTACAAAAGTTTTTTATTGTATTATTATATTACTAGGCTCAGGGCCAGCCTCAGACTTGGGCGTAAACCATGACCTAGGACCAAAAGTTATTAAAAAAAAAATAATAATAATCTATCAATTCTAAATTTCTTCCGCGTATTTCAATTTATCTCATGGTTGTGAAGTAATGATAGAGAAATATTCTAAAAATTTATTCATATTTTATTACGTCGGATACCTTTAGTGCGTTCCTAAAAAAATCCTAATTCATTTCTAAGTATTTCAAAATAAAAGATAATAAAACATCTGAGAACTGAAATGGCCGGCCTCGATAGTGTAGAAGTAGTGACCCTGTTTCACGTGCCGAAGGTCCCTAGTTCAAATCCCGATCAGGACATGGATATTCGTTCTTGTCACCTCATCCTCATTTAAATTAAGTAAACCATAAAGAAAAATCTCGAAGCTGGCTAAATAGATAACTCCGAAGCCAAATTATTCCAACTTATCATACAAGGTGTGTAAATTAAGTAACTGGACTGGCAACATAACATTTGATCTGGCAACATTTGAGACGCGGGACTTGGAGGGGCTGCAGGTGAACATGTGATAGGCATTCAGTATGAGTTTGAACTCCCTAGAGTAATTTTGTTGTTCGTAGCGATTTTTTTTTGTGAAACAGTTTTTTCGAGTGCGTTCTAAAAATTAGGCACAGTTTTAAAAGGCACAGGCACAGGCAAACTTTTGCAAAACTTCAGCAAGCCTACGGAGACGGTGTTTTGTCAAGGACCCAGGTTTTTTGGTGATTTAAGGCATTTCCAGAAGGAAGAGAGTTGATTGAAGTTTAATCATGCATCGGAAGGCTTTCATCTTCAAGAACCGATGATAATGTCGACAGAATCCGGAATTTTGTGCGTTTAGATCGTCGGTTAACAGTCAGAATTATCGGGGAAGAGTTGATTTTGATTCACACTACCGTTCATCAGATTTTGACCAATGAATTGGGGATGAGAAAAATCTGCAATTTCAATAAACGAGTTTTTGGTCAGTAAAAACATTCCTGTGGTTCCTAAGTCCTTGTGACTTTTTCCTCTTCCCAAGATTGAAAAATCATCTCAAGGGACGTCATTTTGGTACACTCGAAAACATTCAAACGTCCGTAACCGACCAGCTGAAAGCTACTCCAGTATCCGAGTTCCAGCACTGCTATGAGGATTGGAAGAACCGTCTCCATCGTTGTGTGGCTTCCCAAGGAAGTTATTTTGAGGGAGCAATATTGAATTGTAATTCTAACTTTTCATATATGAATAATAAAAATAATTTTTCTGCATTCCAAGTTAAGTAGCGAAATTCAAGTATCAATTATAATGAAATTAGTATGAAAAACTAATAATGATAAACATATGTCTTTGCCAAATGGTTTTTTGTGATTGGGATTACGTCATTAAATTTATTCGCGATTTAAATAATTACATGTCTCTCACGATTAAATGTGGTTGTATTATTTAAAATAAAAACAAAATCCCAACCTAGGGTAAGATAGGATAATGGGGATTTACCCCACAGTATGTTAAACAGTATATTTTTACAAATTACGTCATTTAATAGATATTTAATAGTTATAACCTGCAATTAGTGTTGTGCCGGATCACATAAAAGCCAGATCGCGGATTCAGGTATAGAAAAGAACTACTGCATTCTAACAGTTGAACGGTTTATAGGTACCGAGCGACATATCAAATTATAGCTTCAAGGTCTTCGTTTTTCTACCTGGTCATATCTTCGTTAAATCATTGGTGTATCACTATCAATTTCACTTCAATGAGCGCTCGAGTTTAAACGTTTTGACAACAAACATTACAGTCTTAAAACGTATCTGTAAAATTCTTAGACACTCTCAGTCACTCAGGTTGACTTCACACAAATCTTGGTCTGTTAAGGGTCAGGTTTTTCCAGTAGCTTGTATACCAAACATACAGATTGGAAACTCTGTCATTAACAGCTAAGCCAGCTGAAAAATTAAGAGTTGCCAAAAGATCGATGGAGAAATCAATACTATAGTCCGTTCAAAGGTGAGAATGCAGTATTGCTCTTATGGCAAATGGGAGCGTTGTGGCCAAATGTTGTGAAAGTGTCAAATGTGTCAATTATAATAATATAAAAAACTCCTATGATTTACAAAAATAAACTCTTATAAAACTGAAAATGGTAGAATTAGGAAATAATTTCATTCAGCTTTTTGGACAAAAAGCGTTTATTTTAAACAACACAATGTTTCACCAACAACATTGTTGGCTTCTTCAGGTGCTATAACAATAACATACAATAAAGTAACATTCTTATATAATTATAAATTAATTTACCTATGTTAGTTAAACGTCACTCTAACAACATGTACAACAGTCATCTCCAAGGATGGTGAAATTGCAGAATTAACATTAACAAAATATTTTGTACTTGAAAAATACATAAAAATAGGAAAACAGGAATAAATTTAAATATTATACTATATAAGAACCAATGGTAATGACTGTTAGTTAATTTTTGAATTTTAAACAAAGAGACTAGTGATAAATATAATAATATCAAAGATTAACAAAATTCAAACATTACGAATGATAGTAAATGATGCGGTAGTCGGTTTTACTATCATTCGTAATGTTTGAATTTTGTTAATCTTTGATATTATTATATTTATCACTAGTCTCTTTGTTTAAAATTTAAACCCCACTTGGTGCTCGCCTGGTACAGAGATGTGGTTTTTAAATAAATATTTGAAAAGAGTGTAGGTGTATAAAGACTTGAGATTGACTAGTACAGCAGTTCCCAAACTTTTATGACCGCGACCCGGTACGAGGTTTTAAAATTTTTCGCGACCCACCTTATGAAAAAAAAATATATTTACAAAACAAATTTTATTTTAAAACAGTAGCTTTATAGTAATAAATAGTAATAAATAGTAATAAAGAGTATAGTATAGTAATAAAGAATATAGTATAGTAATAAAGAGCACAAATACACACTATTTTAGTGATTAACTGACGTAAAAAAAAATAATATGTACAAAAAAAATCTTTTTATGTTTTTACAATTTTTTCGCGACCCGGCATAATTTTTCTGCGACCCGGTGCCGGGTCCCGACCCACACTTTGGGAAACGCTGGACTAGTATATATGGATCAATAAAATGAATAAATTACTTTTACAGATATTCTGCGACGGGTTGACTAGTTTTTAATAAAATTCAATTGATTTGTCTGACAAAAAAGTTATAGACTAGAAAATGTTAAAAGTTATCTAACTTTTCACCAGTCCCCGGAATTTTATCTGTTTTTCACGGAACCACAATTGAAAAATGGTTGAGAAACCCTGTTCTAAATGATAATTTCTCACCATCTTTTGAAAGGTCTTATTATTGGTTCTAAATCATCTTTTACCTTGACACCAAGATACAGCAAATTTATGAGAATTAATAATTACAACTAATGAAATAATAGTAATAATTAGGAGTAAAAAAATTCTTTGTATCTAAATATAAAAAGCATATTAGTCGGAAAGTTCCTAGGATTAGACGCACAATTAAAATACTAAAAAAAGTCTGACCTTTGTCCCCATAAAACAGGGGGGACTCAGGGGCTTAATCCCCTTCCACGGTCTCAAAAAAGACGTATTTTTGAGGAACACAATTGAATTTTAGATTTCACGAGCTTTTATTTTAAGTCATCTTTTGAATTTTAGAAATGAAGACATATTTGTTTGGTCAACATTTGTATTTTGTAAGCTAGAACCTTTCTTTCGTCATCAATTCCATTTTATAACATGGGACTTTTTATTTTTTAATTCATCACCTCCATTTTGGAAGGTAAAATGCCTTTAGTCAGCACTTGGATGTCTAGGAATATTGGTCTATAATTACAACAAAAAAGTTTTTTGATAATCACTTTTATTCGTTATTTAACAACTAAGAGCTTTCATTTAATTTTTTTAAACAAAATTTAAATAATTTGCCAAAAATGATTAATAAGAAATATGTTAATAAATTGCTTAATTTTTTTCAATTTCAGAAATGTATTTTTCACTATTAACCGTGTGTTATTTGTTTTATAAGTATTTCATTACTGTAAATGATATATTCCTCTTTAATAACTTAAAAACAAAAATCTAAAGTAATTCATTCAATAGATTGAATCACAGCGTGTAATAGTATAATAAAATAACTGAACACTCCAACACTACACTCTACAGTAGAGTGTATTGCGGTGTGGTGTGTGTAACTCGGTTCGCAACTATTAAACATATTTTATTTATTTTTTTAAATATTTTTAATTTCAAAAACAGCCACGCACTATCTTAGCTATAAATACAAAAAATCCATAACATTATTAACCATAATTTAACCACGAATTAAAAAAAATAATTCATTTTGTGAAAAACACAAAAACTAATATTTTCCAAAAACGCGATCTAATCCAAAATTCCTCTCGTACGTTTCCGGCTTAGATTAATGTACATTACTCAGATTTTTAGTTTAAAACCTGACTCTTGTCCCACCCCTTTTACCCCCTTTGGGTAAAAAGGGGGTGGGACAAGAACTTTTTTAACATCTTATTGGCTAAAATCGTGTTAAAAAAAATATTAAAAAACTACTTTTTCTTTATTAATATAATATTACACAATAATTTTTTTTTAATATTTTTTTTTTACCAACGACAAATAAAAAATCGATGTATTTCAATAAACTTATCTGATCGAAAATTCCTGTTGAACTATTCCGGTTTCCACCAATGTTCACTATGGAGATTTTTTTAGATTTTAAGTCAACCCCTGTGGGAGATAGAGCTGGGGACAAAAATTATTTTTTCAAAAATAATTCACGCATTAAGAGGTTTCATTTGATATGCCACTCAAAATTACAAAATAATATTAATTTTTTTTATTAAATACATATTTATTTGTATTTATCTCGAGATATGTTTTTTTGAACTCTCAGTATTTTTTCTATATGTGGGTCAAAGTGTTGTATAATCATGCCAAATTTCAACTTCCTATGTTAAGCCGTTTAGCTGCAATTTCTACCGTACAGACAGACAGACACAAGCAGGGCTTCGAACCGTTATTTTTTTCGTTTTGGTTTTCGTTCCGGTTTAATTAAAAAAATATATATCAGTTCGGTTCCGGTTTTCGTTCTGGCAAAAATAACGTTTTTTTCGGTTTTCGGTTCAGTTCCGAGTGAAAATTTTTTAAATGCTTTTATTTGTATTAGAAATTTATTTTCTACTATAATTTAGAAGAATATTCTATTCCTTATTTTGTAATAATCATACCATGCCACTGCCAGGAAGGGGGGGGGTGAACACCCGTTCACCCCTCCCCCGAAATAATATAAGCGCATTTTTTTTTTACTTGTCAGTTAAAAAAATTACGATTTTTTTCTGCTCATCAGTTGAAAAAATAATTTTAAGTAAAATGTATTTTATATTCTCTCCCATAAACATTATCTGAACCGAAATAAACCGATATTTTTTTTCGGTTCAGTTCCGGTTCTAAGCCCTGGACACAAGAGTGAGGTTATAAGGGTTTTTTGGTGGTTATACCTACAAAATCCTAACAAGTTATGTTTTGGATCTGAAGCCGTCTTCAAATCCAAATCATCTACATTCGCCCTAAGCAATTGGTTTACCACGAAAACGCGTCAACATTTTTTATGAAATGATATTAAATTATTTAAACTTTTGAATTTTAATCTTTCCGTTCACTCTGGCTGACATTTTTAACCTTGTGTACTTTAATGTATCTTAATTATTTAGGAATTTATAAGCAAAAAGTACAGTTTATTAAGTAACTATTCTGAAAAACTTCTAATTAACATTAACTTATCAAGCAGACCATATTATTAAACATTGTTTTCGTAGTTTAATTTGATGTACTACCAGCATCTATTACATGAATAAGATATAGATCTTATATTAAATACGTAATTGTACTTTTTTAAAGTTTTCACACATTATTTTCATTGTCTGTCACTTAATTATTTTTTCTAGTTATTATCTAGATTACTTAAATACAGGGTTAAGAATGACGTATTTAAAAATTCTGATGGACAAATTCAGATCTTCTCGTGCTAAAGACAAACATTGCAATGGTGTTCCGTAAAATTTTGAACAGGTAAGATCTAGATAATTGTTTCTCAACAGGTGGTCCGCGGACCACTGGTGGTCCTTAGCCAAATTAGAGCAGTCCGCGAAAAGATTATAAATTATTATTTTTGAGATTTTTTGCTCGTTTTTATGATTTTTTGTTCATTTTCTGTGTATTTTGTTCATTTTTCATTGATTTTTTAGGGTTTTGTAGGTATGACAAAAAAACCCTTATACCGTCATTTTGTCGTCTGTCTGTCTGTCTGTCTGTCTGTCTGTCTGTCTGTCTGCCTGTTCGGTAAAAATTGTAGCCAAACGGCTAAACCTAGAGAGTTGAAATTTGGCATGCTTATACAACTCTTTGACCCGCACATAGGAAAAATACTAAAACATCTAAAAAACATACCCCCCTAAAAATATAAACAAATATGTGCTCATCGAAAACAAAAATATTTTTTTTAAATTCTGAGTAGGGTATCAAATGAAAGCCCTTAGTACGTGGATTAACGTACAAAATTTTATTTTTGCAAAATAAATTATTTTGATGCGATTTTTGCCAAAATTGTGCAAAAAAAAATTTTGTCCCACACCCTGTAGCCCAGATGGTTTAAACTAAAAATTTAAAAAAATTCTAAGTAATGTATATTGGTGTGAACCGGAATAGTACAACAGGAATTTTTGATGATTGCAGATTATTTTTTCGGAAAATAACGCATTTTTTGTGTTTTTAACTAAAATATGATAACTATTTAATACGTTGTGTAACATACCACATCAGTAGCTCTCGTGGCGTGGTTGGATTTGTCGTACGCTTAATAATATAAGAAACTTGCAAACTAGGGTTCGAATCCTGTTGATTTTATTTTTTGTTTTTTTTTTGCATTTTTATTTTGTTTAAATTATTTTATTAAAATTCTAGTTATATTTGGTAAATGTTGCATATAATTTTTAAAAGCGTAAATTTAATAACCAGTGGAAAGTGTTGAAATTATAGTTTAATTCTATGTTTGACGAAATCAAAGGGCGGGACTTATGATGTAAGCAACCAATGGAAACCATAGGTGCAATTTTCAAAATCTTAATGAACTTTGCTATATAAAAAAAAATACTGCATATATTTAGAAACTTAAATAATGGTATATTAGGCATTCGAATTAAAATTCATAAAAAAATATTTTGACATAAAATTTGTTTTGGCATCCCAAATAATCATCGTTCAGTTACTAAATACCTGCAAAACCCAGCAATGTGTGAAAACTCACACTTCACATCAATTTTTTATTACTAAGTTGTATGTAGAGTTTACGTATACAATTTGTTTAATAGTACATTTATTTTTATGGGTGCGCGGTAGAAAATTAAATATTTTACTGGTCCGCGATACGGTTTCAGTTGAGAAACACTAATCTAGATTCTTAAGTACCGGGTGATTAATATTGATTGTCTTGGCCGCTCCACCGCAATTGTTTTTCGGCCGTTTACCAATAATAGTGAACTAGACTAAATGCATAGACATGTGTGATACATACGAACATGTAAATTAAGTAAACGGATTGATTTTTAATATATTTTTTTTTTCTTAGAATCGAATTACAATTCAATATTGTTTACCTTAAAATAACTTCATTGGGAAGCCACACAGCGCTGGAGACGGTTCTTCCAATCCTCAAAGCAGTGCTGGAACTTGGATACTGGAATAGCTTTCAGCTGGTCGATTAGGGACGTTTGAATGTTTTCGAGTGTCCCAAAATGACGTCTCTTGAGGTGATTTTTCAATCTTGGAAAGAGGAAAAAGTCACAAGGACTCAAGTCAAGCGAATAAAGAGCCTGAGGAGCCACAGGAATGTTATTACTGGCCAAAAACTCGTTTATTGAAATTGCTGTGTGACAAGGTGTATTGTCAGATTTTTCTCATCCCCAATTAATTGGTTAAATCTGATGAACGGTAGTGTCAAATTCAACTCTTCCCCGATCATTCTGACTGTCAACCGACAATCTGAACGCACAAGATCCCGGATTTTGTCGACATTTTCATCGGTTCTTGAAGATGAAGGCCTTCCGCTGCGTGATTCATCTTCAATCAATTCTCTTCCTTCGGAAAATGGCTTAAACCACCAAAAAACCTGGGTGCTTGACAAAACACTGTCTCCATAGGCCTGCTGAATTTGCAAAAGTTTCCTTTGCACTGTTCCCAAGTCTGAAGCAAAACGGTGCTCGAAATGAATGTCACTCATTTTTAGAACGCACGAGAAAAAACTGTTTCACGAAAAAAATCGCTATGAAAAACAAAATTACTCTAGCGAGTTCAAACTCGTACTGAAGGCGTCACATATTCACCTGCCGCCCTACCAAGTACAGCGTCAAATGTTGCCAGATCAAACGCTATGTTGCCAGTCTGGTTACTTAACTCTTACGGAGCTGTGCTACTTAAAATGTACCCCACAAAATTTCAATAAAATAATCGATCTTGAGTTTTATAAATACCATAAATACTTTATTTACCTACTTATGAAACAATGTAGGTAAATATTTTATTAATTTTTTATTTTAAACACCTAATATTAATTAATTTATTTTTCATGAATTTTATTGGTTATTTTTAAGTAAAGGGCGGGGTCAACTCCGGTGAATTCCCTGAATTTTGCAAATCAGCTACCGCCTAAGTACCCGCTTCACTCTGAATCTGGACTTTGGATAGGACGAACGTATCAGGTGGGATGCCAAAACAAATTTTATGTCAAAATATTTTTTTATGAATTTTAATTCGAATGCCTAATACCATTATTTAAGTTTCTGAATATGTGCAGTATTTTTTTTTTTATACAGCAAGGTTCATTAAGATTTTGAAAATTGCGCCTATGGCTTCCATTGGTTGCTTAAATCATAAGCCCCGCCCTCTGATTTCGTATACATTCAAATATAGAATTAAATTATAATTTCAACACTTCCCACTGGTTATTAAATTTACGCTTTTAAAAATTTAATGCAACATTTACCAAAATATAACTAGAATTTTGACTAAATAATTTAAACAAAATAAAATTGCAAAAAAATTTACAGGAATCGAACTCTAGTTTGCAAATTACAGAGCAACGACGAAACGCACAACGTTACGAGGGCTTACTTATCTACTGTGTTACATAGCGAATTAAATATTTATATTTTAGTTAAAAACACAAAAAATGCGTTATTTTCTGAAAACATAATCTGATCAAACATTCCTGTTGTACTATTCCGGTTCACACCAATGTACATTACTTAGAATTTTTTCAGATTTTTAGTTTAAACCATCTGAGCTACAGGGTGTGGGACAAAAATTTTTTTGCTCAATTTGGGCAAAAATCGCCTCAAAATAATTTATTTTGCAAAAATAAAAATTTGATCGTTAATCCACGTACTAAGGGCTTTCATTTGATACCCTACTCAGAATTTTAAAAAAATATTTTTTTTTTCGATGAGGACATATTTGTTTATATTTTTAGTGGGATATGTTTTAGTATTTTTCCTATGTACGGGTCAAAGAGTTATATAAGCATGCCAAATTTCAACTCTCTAGGTTTAGCCGTTTGGCTACAATTTTTACCGAACAGACAGACAGACAGATTATTAAAAAAAACAAATTATTATCAAAATCAGCGGCAGCCGGTGAAGCATGTTTGGGAGCGCAATCAGCATGATCGGACACATTCGGGCTTTGTCGTTGCTATACTACTGTTGAGCGATATAGTACGAGCTTGTCCGATCATACCAATTGCCCTCCCAAACATGCTTCACCGGCCGCCGCTGATCAAAATACTGTTGATTTTGATGTGAATATAGAACAAATATTCCTAATATATTTCTTATTAATTTAGTGAAGACTGGAATACAAAGCAAATGCAGAAAATACGCAGGAATTTTTTAATTTAAATTTTATTGTGACAAAATAGCAAATTATTTGAATTTTATTTAAAAATTAAATGGAAGCTCTTAGTACTCAAATAACGAATAAAAATAACCATAAAAAAAAAACTGTTGATTTTGATCTGATTATAGAACAAATATTCCTAAACATCCAGCATTATGTTGGTATCTTACACTTATTAAATACCTACAAAACCATGAAATGTGTGAAAATTCACACATAATTTTTTAATCCTGCTTTCGTAGGCCTTAAGCACTCTGCCTAAAATGTATAACTGTGCCTAAAATGTATTTACCTTTCTTATCCAGCGTAGCCAACACATTACTATCCCGCTGCTTTAGACTTTTTACACATTTAAGTCGACATAAATACGTGTAAACCGGCGTAAACAAACTTCAGATAGTAAACAATAGAAATTATAAAAGTATAGCCCGTAAAGAAATTTTGTTAACGAATGCGGCCCGAAAAAAGGTTGCCGACCTCTGGTCTAATGGATAAGACGGTTCCGTCTCTATTCCAATTAAAGGTATTATAAAAAGATACTTGCGCACGAGACTTTTTGTGCATTTAATTGTGCAATACTGCAAAAAAATTAGCTAAAGGTCAATAAAATTATTAATTTTTTGTACAATTAATTTTGACTCTTCAATTTAATAATGCATATGCAATATACATAGTAATATAGTAATGAATATCCTTTTTTTTTCAATTATTACAGGTGACGGGCTTTTTCTACGCAAAAAATGACGTAATACTGAAATGTATAATTAACAATTAACTTAGTACATAGATTGTCAATTACGAAATACAAAGTAACAATAAATTTGATAAGTATTAGTTTAATATTTATTTAGAAGAAAAGAATTGGCGCCTAAGACTAATTTTCTGTTTGCGCGCTTAGTTCAACTACATATTTTCTCGTGTATTCTTTTTAGGGTTATGTAGGTATGACCAAAAAACCCTTATACCGTCATTTTGTCGTCTGTCTGTCTGTCTGTCTGTCTGTCTGTCTGTCTGTTCGGTAAAAATTGTAGCCAAACGGCTAAACCTAGAGAGTTGAAATTTGGCATGCTTATACAACTCTTTGACCCGCACATAGGAAAAATACTAAAACATCTAAAAAACATATCCCCCTAAAAATATAAACAAATATGTGCTCATCGAAAACAAAAATATTTTTTTAAAATTATGAGTAGGGTATCAAATGAAAGCCCTTAGTACGTGGATTAAGGATCAAATTTTTATTTTTGAAAAATAAATTATTTTGATGCGATTTTTGCCAAAATTGTGCAAAAAAAATTTTGTCCCACACCCTGTAGCCCAGATGGTTTAAACTAAAAATCTAAAAAAATTCTAAGTAATGTATGTGAACCGAAATAGTACAACAGGAATTTTTGATCAGATTATGTTTTCGGAAAATAACGCATTTTTTGTGGTTTTTGGTTCACAAAGTACAAAAGTTATACCAATGTAAAACACTCACATGCAAGGCGTACGATAGCGTTATTGGTTAAACCACTAGCTAAAACTCGCTGGTAAACGAAGGGTTTCGAGTTCGAGTACGGAGTGAATTTTATTTTTTGTTTTTTTTTTGCATTTTTATTATGTTGAAATTATTGTGTCAAAATTCTAGTTATATTTTGACAAATGTTGTATTTAATTTTTAAGAGCGTAAATTTAATAATTATCTTATTATATGATTAACAGACGATAAATTATTTTAAAAATATCGTTCATTTTGCCGTGATTACTACAAAGTAAAATTTGTCCTACACACTCAGCATACCGCCTTCACTTATTATATACCTGCGAAACCCTGAAATGTGTGAATATTCACACTTCACATCAATTTTTTCTGTCGTTCTTAAAATGTAATATGTAGTTAATAATCCTTATTTTGACGAGCCGAATAATGTAACCCTTTCTTCTAGCCCGCAATTGCTTCTGTCCAACAGAATATAGCCCGCGATCAGGGGAGGACTGGACCGGTGTTTGAAATTTTTATCGGTACCTTTTTCAAAGTGAAGAGCAAAAAGAAGTAAGCCGAAGCGAAGTGATGAAAAAATAAGGAAGTCGATTGACACTTGGCGGCCCGAAAACGGTCCTTGCCCAGTCCTGTACTTCAATTGGACCGGACACTTATATGGTGAGTCCACCCCTGTACATGATACCTGGGTTGACTTATACCTTGGTTTAAAAAATACGATGGTGGAATTATGTGAAGTCAAAAGTCAACACACCGTACCCAAGAGAGAGAAAGACTATTTCACAAAAAGATATTTTTAAAAAAGACAATATTGCAAGTCACTGTCATAAAATATTTGAAAGTCTAATGAGTTACTTCCATCAAACGTCATAAAAATTCTCCAAAATCAGTTGAGATGATTTCAGGGAATCCCCATGAAAAATCAATTATCGCATCAGTATTTTGTTTATCTTCAAAATCAATAACATATTTTTGGTAAACAATCAACGATATAAATGTTTGGAAATACCACATTATTTGAGATTTTTCAAATTTACAAATACTAATTTTGCTATTAAACTTAGGGAAAGATTGTTAATGTAGCACCACTTAAAATATTTTCTAAAATTTCTCAGAATAAATATATTTTTAATTTTTCATTCCTAATTATTTCCTAAAAAAATGTTTTGCTCTTATTTTCTTGTTTTTTCTTTTTTCAGCTGTGGATTAGAACACAGTTTTGATATTTTTAAACTCATTTTTTCTGTTATGTAACTGACAAGAAATTATGATCGCACGGTATAACCTCATTGGCTCTATAGTGCGTTCGAAGGTGAGTTTGCAGTATAGCTCTTATGGCAAATGTTAGCGGTGTTGCCAAATGTTGTAAAAGTGTCAAATGTGTCAATTATAATAATATGAAAAACTCGTATTATTTACAAAAATCAACTCTTATAAAACTCAAAATAACACTCAACAAAAACAAATGGCCATTTGTAGAATACTGCGTCTTCACAGATCAGCGCGTTTTAGAGCTGGCAACGTCGACTAGCAAGAAAAGGATAGCGGCATTCTGTAAACCCATTAGAGAGTATGAAAAAGAACTACTCCATATGCCCTGTACTGCAAACTCACCTTCGAACGCACTATAGTTGATACGAAGGGTGCTCGCCACGGATTGCTACATACTGCATTTTATTTTATCTGCTGGCCCAGAGTAATTTTGTTTAATTGGAAATTAATAGACATAATTGGAAGTGAAATGTATTTATAACAGGTATTACTGACCGCGGTCTGACTGATCGAGTGCTGTCGATCGTTTGCTGTCGAGCAAATTTCAAACACACGTTAACTAAGGGCATGAGTCGCACTGAACCATCGTTTGCTGTCAAGTAGCATCAAGTTGTTTGTATTTCAAACCGGTTTGAATTTCACACGACGCTCGACGCTCAACCATATATTATTTGACAGTTGGAACGTCAAAAAAAAAACAAAATTACAATATAGAGTAAAATGGACTCGCTAATTAGTATTAACTGTTTGATAGTATTATTTTAGGTTGGAATATGCACTATTTGACAAGTGAGAAACAAATTTACTTGACACTGAATGATCGATAATACTCGACAGTACTTGATCAGTCAGACCAGCTTTTAAATTTTTAAATGACACTACACGACTCGACGCTACGTTACACGACGGCGCTCGATCAGTCAGACTGCTGCTGTAAGCTATGCAGTATGTTCTATTTTAAAATAAACGCATTTTACATTGCTGTCAATCAACGGTTGTTATAGAAATGAAACCTCTATGTTCTATGATATAGGGTACATTCGATTTGACGCTCCGAGCGTTGCGAGCACTTTCTGTACACTCAAACGTGTTCGATTTGACGCTGGGAGTACACTCAATTGCATTCGTTTTGCGATCGAGCGAGCATTTAGAGTGCGCTCTAGGTGTTCGGGGTTTTAAGACCGAGCATATGGAGCATGACTTAAAAAAGTGGGGGAACGGCGGGAAAAAAATGAAAGTTTAAAATTAAATTATAAATAAAATAAAAATAATAGCCTTAGACAAATAACAATAGACAAATAATATTGTTATTTGTCTATGGCTACAGAGTACGGCCATTTTATGTATTTGTGACGTTCTGTAAACAGCAAAAACTTATTAAAATACACCGTGCATAAAATTAATATGGAAAAAATTCATTAAATTAATTCATTAATTATTATTTAATTTTGGACAAGACTTACAATATCCCACATCAAACTCTATACAGATAGCAACACATAACGACTACACTAAATAATTCAAAAATTATCAGTGGCTCTAAAACAATGGTTTCTGGAAGCGAACTACCCATCTTCTAGTTTAATGACAAAACACTATCTTAGGTTAGTAAGTGTTTGGTTAGAAGAAGCCGAGCGAAGCGAGCTACCCATCTTCTAGTTTAATGACATAAATAAAAGTTCTGCACAGTCCCACCTGTTTAGAATCTCTGTATATTTAACAAATGACGTGTCTGTGACGCATGCACAGTGTGCAGTGGAATGTTGTAAATCTACACCTTAATTTTTAATTAATTTTACTTCTTTTTCATTGGAAAAAAAAACATCAAGGAAAAACCGAGGTATATAATTTTGATTCATGACTGACGTGAACTAATCTGACAGTAAAAACGCCGCATGAAAATGTAGGGTTAGATTTTATAAACATTACGTCAGAAGAACGCTCGCTCCGTTAGTGCTCTATTCATGACGTCACTATCAACTGTTCGCTCAGCGCTCGCTCTACTCTGCGCTCGCCCAAATTTTTATTTTTGCAAGATAAATTATTTTGAAGCGATTTTTGCCAAAATTGTGCAATTTTTTTTTTTTGTCCCGCACCCCGTAGCTCAGATGGTTTAAACTAAAAATCTGAAAAAATTCTAACTAATGTACATTGGTGTGAACCGGAATAGTTCAACAGGAATTTTTGATCAGATTAGGTTTTTGGAAAAAAACGCATTTTTTGTGATTTTTGGCTAATAATGTACACAAGTTATAGCTTTGTAACACGCCACACTGTAACGTGTATGCTGGTCTAGTGGTATTTGATGCTGATTTTTCACCCAAGTAACCCGATCCGAAAGGGACCCTGTGAGAAGAGACTATATTATTTTTTGTTTTTTTTTTTTTAATTTTTATATTGTTTAAATTATTTTTTCAAAATTCTAGTTATATTTTGGCAAATGTTGCATTTAATTTTTAAAAGCGTAAATTTAATATCCAGTGGAATTGTTTAAATTATAATTTAATTCTGTTTCAATGTACACGAAATCAGAGGGGCGGAACTTATAACAACCAATGGAAGCCACAGACGCAATTTTTAAAATTCTTAATGAACCTTGCTATATAAAAAAAAACTACTGCACATATTTAGAAACCTAAATAATGGTATTAGGCGTTCGAATTAAAATTAACAAAAAAAAATATTTTAATATAAAATTTGTTTTGGCATCCCAAATAATCATCATTCACTTACTAAATACCTGCAAAATCCTGAAATGTGTGAACATTCACACTTCACATCAATTTTTCTAAGGTGACTTAGACCATAGTTACATATTACAAAATGAGACAAATAATATAACAGCTATGGATGTCCTTTAAATTAAACAAGTATAAAAATAGCCTAGATCATTGTGTCCTTAAATTTAAATTTTATAAGTAAATGGCAGACCTAATACAGAGTTTCTAAAAACGTATGCGTAGTTCGATTTACGAACCAGTGTGAAATTGACAACCTTCTACTATTAAATATACACAATTTTAATTTCGAGAATTAATTACAATGATGAAAATTAACTTCAAACCGGAAATAGCCGCAAATTATAAAATATAAAAGCCTTAACCTAAACCTTAACTTACGTAATTAATTTGCATATGACCTATTTAGCTGTCAATCATTTCAAGAACTGGCAGGAAATTTTTCACACAAAAAAAAAAAACACGTGTGGAAATAATACATATAAGTTTTGATAAACAATATACAAGGTGTCTCAAAAGAAATTTTATATTTATTTAGCTTACTGCGTGAACGCAACGTATCCGAGGGGCGCGGGGGTTATGTCAATCGGTAGCCTGGCTCTTGGGTATTTAGTCGCTATGGAGCGTTTCTCGGGAGCAGACCGCGCGTTATGCGTGCGAGAGTTTTACAAAAACAGTGATTCGGCGACTGTAGCGCGTAGAAAATTCTGCAGTATTCGAGGTTTTCGCCACTTAAATGATGCGCCAAGCATTCCTCTCATTCGACATTGGGTTAAAAAGTTTGAAGAGACTGGTACAACGCTGGATAAATCAAAATCCGGGCGACCTAGGTCATCAAGAACGGTAGAAAACGTGGAGAATGTTAATCAGTCTGTTCGTGACGACCCGAACCTTTCAATTCGGAAGTGCGCAAGTGCTTTAAATGTACATAGATCATCATTACATCGCATTATGCACAAAGACCTAAAGCCTGCACCTCTACAAAATTCAATTGGTGCAAGAATTAAAGCCCCAAGATGCCAGTCAGAGGCTTAATTTCGTAAATCGGGTGATTGAGCGATTTTCAACGTTTACCAACATTTTGTTTTCGGATGAAGCTCATTTTCATCTTAATGGCCACGTAAATAAGCAGAACTGCCGCTACTGGAGTGCAACGAATCCGAAACGCAAACATCAGAAACCCCTACATTCGCCTAAAGTGACCGTATGGGCTGCGATGTCGGCGCGAGGAATTATCGGCCCTTACTTTTTTGAAGACGAAAGGGGGCGTGCAGTTACAGTGAATTCAGAGCGTTATGTGGAGATGGTAGACAACTTCTTGGTACCTGAACTGCAAAACTTTCCTGGCTATAACTAAAGAACATGGTTCCAACAGGACGGAGCAACTTCACACACGTCCAATATGTCTTTGCCACGTGTTCGTGAAATTTTCTCAGACAAATTGATCTCCCGGAGAGGTGACATAAATTGGCCTCCACGCAGTCCAGATTTAACCCCTATGGACTTTTTCCTATGGGGTTATCTTAAATCTAAAGTTTACGCCAGTAAACCGACTTCACTGGCGCATTTGAAAGAAAATATCCGTCACGAAATGGCAGCCATCCCTGAGTCCACCTGCCGAGACGTCATAAGTAATTTTACGGTTCGATTAAATGACTGCCGACAACGCGAGGGTCTACATTTAGACGATATTATTTTTAAGAAATAAATCCCCAAAAAGTGTATTTTAATAATTAATAAACATTTTTTCTATATACGGCTTACTTTTTTTTTTAATTGATCCACTAAATATAAAATTTCTTTTGAGACACCTTGTATAATAACTAATCCTACATTTTTTTAGCGATTTGTAATTACAAATGACGTTTCTGGATTTACCAGGGCCAATAAACTATGATTTATTAAAGATCTGTGGCCTATAAAAAACAATATTGTATGGCCTTTAAATATGTTGACTCAATGATAGACGACAACATCCGTTTTTTGTTTATAAAAGTTAAGGAAAATTTAATACAAACAATAAAAAAAATTAGGCAGCCTGGATTTTGACCTCACTCACATAAATCCTCCATCTTGCTCTGTTAAGTGCATCTTTACAAGTATCTTCAATATCTGAGGTTGGAAATTTTCTGAAACAAAAAGTCAATCCAATAAAACACTATAAAAAATAATATGTAAGCAGGAAGTTTAGTACAACTTTTCACCGGAAAATTTTTAAGAAGTTGAAACTTATAATAAGCAAATTTATAATTGAAGGGGTCTTAACCAAAGTGGTGTAAGCCACATTTTCAAAAAAACACATGTGGCAGGACAAACTAGAAATACAAATCTGTCAAATGGGTCATTCCAAGTTTAGACTTGAATAATAACTCTAGCGTGATAAGGCCTGTTTGAATATCTGTGTCGCAACGCAGTTTAATGGTCGCAAAATATTCAAAGTTGTCTGTAACTCGACAACCAACGCAGCTGTTGATCTGAAAATGGGTATTCTTTTTACTGTAAATCAGAAAAAAATATACTGAACATCAAAAAATATTGCCTTTGGCAGGATAAGGGATGAAAGGGACAAAAAATTATTCTTTAAATATGAACGAAAAACATGAATTTCGTATTACCTACGCGTACAAATTTCATTATAACTTTGAAAATACTAAACCGATTTTAATATAACACAGCCTAAAACCTGACCAGATGATGTAGCTACATAAGAAAACCGAAAATCGGATCAAGAATTCTTGAGTGATGGGTAGATCGAAAATATGCATTTTGATTTACCCGCGCGCATAATTTTCTTTATATCTTTGGAACTACTAAACAGATTTTAAAAAATCTTTAAATTTTGATTACTGTATAAATCGTGGACCAACTTTGTCGCTAAAGAAACCTATTTTGTCGCTGATAATTTCAAGGAAATGATGTCAATTATGAACGGAAAACATGGATTTCGTTTTATCCGTGCGCACAAATATCATTATAACTTTGGAATTACAGAACCGATTTTAATAAAACGTAACCGAAAAGCTGACCAGAGGATGTAGCCACGGATAGAAAAAATCGGATGAAAATCGGATCAGCAGGTATCGAATGAAAAGCGCACATATAGACGGACAGACAGACAGACAGGCATAAAGAGAGAGACGTTGACTTTTATACATATAGAGATGAACTTATGTGTTTTTTATTTCTTGCCAACGGGATTCACACTCAAAAAAATAAATTAAAAGAAACGGCATTTTCAGTAATTGCGCCTTCTTTAATACCTGATGTGTAAAAAACAATATTGCAAGTCATTTCATCAATTTTTTGTTGCTAAAATTCAAATCAGTTCAATAATATTCCAATCATATATGAATGTTAATTCATTTTTTGAATTAGGTTGTTATATTTTTTTTTGTTATTCGAATATTGCGATTAATATTAATGAACAAAATTGTATTGTAATATACTAAAAAAAAACTAGAACATTAGTGTAATATATACATTAATCTTCTTTCCATCTCTCTCTCTAATCTCTTGTTAAACCCGGAAAAGCTTGCAAAAGCAGGAGAAGCAGGTTCGTGCCGAGGGTAACGTAAGTGAGGCACCCGTCTCACCTTTACTAGCCAAAAAGAGCCCTAGAAGGCATGATTTTTCAAATAAATAGATATTTTTATCTATGATCATCAAATAATAAATGCATTATGTGTCCAACTGTAAAATACATAATAGCATATTCCAGGGGTCGGCAACCTTTCAGTGACAAAGAGCCAAATCTATATTGAAAAAAAAAAACACAATAACATGGAAGAGCCGCTAAAAAATATATGCTATATTTAAGAAAAAAAACGTAAAAATTGTTTATTTGTTTTAAAATAATCAAGTATTACAATAAATTAATATTTACTTATACATTTAGTTTGTGATACCTATTGTAGTTGCCAGTATATTACATAATAATTTTTTTAATGGGACGTTTGCTCCTGTATAGTGTTCTATAAGACTTCAGTATTTGGTGAATATTCAGTAATCTTTAACTTAAGGCAGCACTCTAGTTTCAGCTCAGTAAGATTACTTCTTAACTGACTCTTTATTAATTTCATATGTGAAAAGATTTGCTTACAGTAATACGTGGATCCGAAAATTGTCACTAGCCCAAAAGCATAATTTTTTAAAAGATGGAGCGATTCTGGAAGACTTTTCCAAACTTCGAAAACAACTTTATCTACATTTTGAAGGTTGCGAATTTCGGTCCACTCATGCTGGGAAGGTAAAATTCACTTTTTTCTTTCTAAATTTTCCAGTTCAGAATTAAGTTTTAAGAATATGTAAATCCATAAACCTTTGGATTTCAAATCCACTAATTGAAGGTGATAAATGTAATTGCTACATATCTACTTCAATTGGTTTTGTCAAAAAAGCTAGTGTAGCTTTATATTTTCTAAACTCATTAAATCTATCTCGAAAAGCTTCTTGCAAGTTAACAATAGTTTGTGCAAAAAAAAAAATTGCAGTAATAACATGTTTTTGTAAATTAATAAAATGTAAAAATGTTTTTGCACGTAAATCATTCACAAATACAGATAACTTTTTTTCGAAACAAATAACTTGTTCTAATAATATATAGTAGCTCGGGGAATTACCGGGCGTGAATTGCACCGTAAAACATTCTGAAAAATACCAAACCTGTATAGTACAGGCAGAAAGTTGAAAATTAAAAAATAGATTATATTAAAATAAAAACCAGCCAATTTTCAAAGAGCTACAAAATTTCCTAAAAGTGCCGCATGAGGCTCCGGAGCCGCAGGTTGCCGACCCCTGGCATATTCTGTAACAAGGTTGGAATGAGAAAATTCGATGCGAATGGAATATTAAGAGGGCGAGCTGCAGGCGAGCGTGAGGAACCACGAGCATCGAATTTTCTCTTCCAACCGAGTCACAGACACTACTTTCTTCACGACCACCAAAAAGAAAAAAAAAATAATTATTATTTTAAAAAACATTTATATTAACAAATAATTTATATCACATAACAAATTAATCAATAAATTAAAATAATTTTTGGGGGGTGCTTCGTTCAATTAAATGAAAAAGGTGTCGAGTTTTTTTGAGCCTTTGGACGGGCTTCAGTCCTCGAGCCGCTGGTCACCATGGCGTAGTGTAGCGATGTATTGACTTATAGGCCATGAGGCATCGAATCCAGGCTATGGCATGGATTAAAAAAAAAAAAAAAACACATCTACTGAATAATGGCCTTAAGCCAGGGCCCGGCAACCTGCGGCTCTTTTAGAAAATTTTGTGGCTCCTTGAAAATTGGCTGGTTTTTATTTTAATTTAATTTATTTTTAAATTTGCAACTTTCTGTCTGTACTATATAGGTTCTGTATTGTTCAGGATGTTTTACGGTGCAATTCACGCCCGATAATTCCCCGAGTTACTGCATATGCCCTTTTAGAAAAATTAATTTGTTGAAAAAATCTGTATTTGTGAATAATTTACGTGTAGAAACATTTTTACATTTTATTAATTTACAAAAACATAAGGACAATAACAACGTTATTAATGCAATTTTTTTTGCACAAACTATTGTTAACATGCAAGAAGCTTTTGGAGAAAGATTTAAAGAGTTTAGAAAATATAAAGCTACACTTTTTTGACCAAACCAAATTAAGCAGATATGCAGCGATTACATTTATCACCATTCCCATTGATTAATCAGGCACAATTTGAACTTCAATTATTGGATTTGAAATTCAAAGATTTATGGAATAATATATTCTTAAAATTTAATTTTGAACTGGAAAGTTTAGAAAGAGAAAAGTGCATTTTATCTTCCCACCATAAGTGGACCGAAATTCACAATCTTCAAAAAGTAGGTAAAGTTGTTTTCAAAGCTTGGAAACGTCTTTCAAAATCATTCAATCATTTAAAAAAAATTGAATTATTTAATTATAAAGTTTTAACCATGGAAATAATAATGTTTCAAATTATTTTTTAATTTAGAGCCCTTTTATAACAAATTACTACAAGTCAATAACTTTATCCGGCAATGCGTTGCTCCCTTCTCTCTGTTTTGTTCTAGATCTATTTTTTTGATCTTGTAATGCTTAAATAATCCATTATAATTTATAATTACTTAAATAATAACAATTTATGTTTGAGTATTTTAATTCAAGGAGTTTTTTTGTCCGCACGCAATAATTATTTTTTCCGGAAGCTGGTCAGTCGCAATTTCTTCCTATTACAAATAAATAAGAAAAGGTTACAAGTAATTTATATTGATTGAACTTGAAAACAAATATTTAAATTTGTTCTCTTCAAGGACTATTAATTAATAGTTACATAGACTTGAAACTGATACATGTTTTTTTATATATTTTTTTTTTTGCCGTTAGTCTTTCGATCATATTAGCCAGATTCGACCTTTTATTAATTATTTCATACAAATCAACCTTAAAACTACAATAGGGGATACGCATAAAATTTGTATTTCCTTAAAACTACATTATTTTGATATGTTAATGTTAGTTATGTCACCTAACAAAACAAAAATTACATTTTAATTAATATTATAGCCAAATTTTTGAATTAAAATATTGTAAATTTGAAATAAGCCGACCACGGAGCGAAGGTTGCCGAGTAAAAACGACTGAGTATGACGTCAAACGATAGGGGTTTCACATCACAGATACAGCTACAACATAATCTTTACACGTGTGTGTATTGTATTGTTCGAGAGTTTTGTATTTGTTTTTAAACAATTTTTCACGCATTTATTATTAAAATGGCAGATAAAGATTTTGTTAGGGCTCAGAGTGATAATTTACCCAACATTGATGCATTTATGCTCATGGAATATATGAAAAATAATGAATGCTACAGTGCTGAAGAAAAACGTGGTGTCAAAGCAGACCTGTAAGTAATTTTTATTTTATATTCTATAACTTTATGTAAACAAACGCTGCAACTCTGTAAAATGTAAATATTTATGTAATTTAGATGTCAGAATTTTACTACATTGTTTACAAGAAGTTACAAAACGTTAGAGGGATAATTGAAATACTGCAATATAAGTTATCTATTTTAATATAAAATTTAATTCGGTAAACATGTATACATTGTTTTTATAGAATTAAACTTTATTTTAATTAAAATCACTCTAACTTTACATAACCTATAAAAGTTATACAAACAAATAAGTTCATAACAGACTATGTACGCCGGTAAGCTAGTAGTGTCATGCGTCAGTTAGAAGGGGTATGACGTCACACGTCGTTTTCGCGCGCTACATACATTTATGATTTTTTTAAGCCTTCAAATTACAAAAAAAAAAAAAATAAAAACTGTTTTTTATGTTTATATGCAACAAGAGGAATATAATAAAAAAAATTAAAAAAATCATGCCTATCCCCTATTATAAACGTAAACGTCCATGACATCGCCGGGATTTGAACCCGAGCCTCCCTGGTCTAGCAGTCAACGCACCATCTACACCAGGGGTGGGCAAATCTTTTGGCTCTCGGGCCACATTACGGATGAAAATATAACCGCGGGCCACATGGCGGATGAAAATTTTACCCCGGGACACAAGGTGGATGAAAATTTGTCCGCGGGCCAAATAAATTTTTTTTTTGTGATTTTAAATATTGTTTTTGTTACGAAGGTTATTTTATAAATTTTAAAAGCAATATTTTTAAATCAATACATGTATTTATTATGCAATTTAAGAAAAAAATTAAAAGAAAATATGAAAGAATGAAAATTTGAAAAAATATTGGACAGACAGTAACGTTTTTGCAGGACACAATAATTTATAAAACGCTTAGCGGCCCGGATAGAATTTCAGCGCGGGCCGGATCCAGCCCGCGGGCCGCCATTTGCCTAGACCTGATCTATACTGACCATTGCACCATGGTTGCTAGCAAGAAACTGAATTTCAAGAAGTTGTCTAAAAATGGAACAGTAACAATATTGTTCATTATTATTATTTTATTATATATTAAATTTTTTAAAAAACTTTTTTCGTTCCTTAATTTACATCTCAAGAGCTTTCTTTTGATATGACACAGTAAAATTTAAAAAAATTATAATTTTTTTCTACGACACAAATAATTTTTACTGACCGCCAACATATATAAGGGAGGTATTGTGATCATACCGATTTTGACATTTCGAGATTTCGATGGATCTCCACGAATTGACGTCCCTACATAACGTATTGACTATTTTTAGCATGATATCTGTCGGTCTGTCTGCCTGTCTGTCTGTCTGTCTGTCTGTTTGTCTGTCGGTCCGTGTACACGTGCAGAGCAAATTCAGCTGAAAGGATTTTTATGAAACTTCATATTTAAGCTTTTGACATCAATGGCACAAGTTGATCAACTTTTGGCAAAAATCGGTTAACTAGAAATGGGAGTTTACTCGTGTCAGTTTTAAGATTTTTGCGAATATTTCACAACAGAGTATATTTCGAAAAAATTGATTTAACAAAAGTTGCTATAAAAGTAATAACTAACAACTTTTATTTGAGACATTTTTACTTGCCATTTTACAATATATAAGGGGCAAGTATTGTAATCGCGAAAATTTTCGATGTCGAGATTTTGACTGATGACCACGTTTCATGGTCCAGGGAATCCAAAAAACCTATTTTCGAAGTGCCGGCCGTATGTGTGTGTGTCTGTGTCTGTGTGTTTGTGTGCCTGTGTGTGTGTCTGTGTGTATACACGATAACTCGAGAACGGTTTAACTTAGAGAGTTC
This sequence comes from Liopterus haemorrhoidalis, assembly GCA_963971575.1. Taxonomy (NCBI): domain Eukaryota; kingdom Metazoa; phylum Arthropoda; class Insecta; order Coleoptera; family Dytiscidae; genus Liopterus; species Liopterus haemorrhoidalis. Next base: position 58,457,715 of record OZ020612.1, on the reverse strand, counting down.
GTTCTGGTACTAAAAAATTCTCCTGTTAATTGGGAAGAACCCTATTGTTTTTTATGCAAATCCGAAACCGGAAACGGAAGTTATTAAACTTTAAAATTTTAAAAAATTCGTATCTAGTAAAGCAAGCCTTGGACAAAAATTTGTGTAGAACATAATTTGATGTATTTTAGAAGATTTACCTAAAACTTTTTTAAATAAAAAAAAATATATATTATTTTTATTTTTTTATGGGAGGGCAAGTCTAGCGGAGGTCTCTCTTCGCCACTGGTTTAATAAATCTTCGAGCGAGTAGCGAATACAGTAGCACAGTCTTCACCTTTACGTACTGGAGCCAGGGCCGGAGGAACGCACTCCGCAGGTAATGCAAAGCATGCTAAGGGCGCCTAGTTTATAATCGAAAATATTATGTAATTATAATAACAATAATTCTAGGGCGCTATATAAATTCTTGCATAAGAGCCTCAAGTACCCTAGCTCCGATTATAACTGGAGCAAAGCGAGTGACGAGTTAACTACACAGAGATTTATACTGAGCGAGTTTGATAGCGACTGAATTCACAATCGAGTAGCTAGTAAACACGTGCAGTGTAATCAAGCCTAAACATGCTAAACTGTTCAAATCTAGACTAATGATTCATTTAATACAAGTTTATAAACATGTATATCTATTAAAAACATATATTAATTTCTTTGCAAAAATATATTGCCACATTTCCATATCAAAATATTTATATACTTTCCAAAAAAAAGTTTGTATCTCTTATGTCATAAAAATATATAGCCTAATATGTAACATTTAGAGATATCTATAAATCATTACCTGATTAACCAGGTATTTTGTGAGATTGACCTATTTACTGTCAAAAACAAATGCCAAATTTTTGGACCCACCCAAATCAGTGGAAAACAGTCCCGTCTTATGAAATGTAAGAGGTCTAGGTCATGGGGATTTAATGGGCCTCAGGAAGCCCCCCAAAGTAATTTATAAACTTGTACAACATGCATGTAAAATAAACAAAACTATATTTTTTTGAAATCATCGGTGAAATAACGTCAAATCGTCAGTGAAGTAAACTTGTTTGCACTATTTCATGTATGCCCGGTTGCATACCTAAACATTAAAACCAGCAAATAAATAAATGTCGGACGTAGTTAAACATGAATATTTCTATCGAATACATTAAAAAAAAGTAAAGAAAATATTAGTTAATAATATGGATTTTTGCTTAATAATTGCTGTTAAAATACACATAGATAGTCATCAATTATATGTGTAAAGTACATCTAACCTAAAAATTTAATATTACATTTTATACAATTTTAGAATATCAGAAGAAAAAAAAATGTGCACCTTAGCACTGAAGCTCTTTTTAGGGTTTTGTAGGTATGACCAAAAAACCCTTATACCGTCATTTTGTCGTCTGTCTGTCTGTCTGTCTGTCTGTCTGTCTGTTCGGTAAAAATTGTAGCCAAACGGCTAAACCTAGAGAGTTGAAATTTGGCATGCTTATACAACTCTTTGACCCGCACATAGGAAAAATACTAAAACATCTTAAAAACATATCCCCCTAAAAATATAAACAAATATGTGCTCATCGAAAAAAAAATATTTTTTTATAATTCTGAGTAGGGTATCAAATGAAAGCCCTTGGTACGTGGATTAACGATCAAATTTTTATTTTTGCAAAATAAATTATTTTGAAGCGATTTTTGCTAAAATTGTGCAAAATTTTTTTTGTCCCACACCCTGTAGCTCACATGGTTTAAACTAAAAATCTGAAAAAATTCTAAGTAATGTACATTGGTGTGAACCGGAATAGTTCAACAGGAATTTTTGATCAGATTAGGTTTTTGGAAAAAAACACATTTTTTGTGATTTTTGGCTAATAATGTACACAAGTTATAGCTTTGTAACACGCCACACTGTAACCTGTATGCTGGTGTAGTGGTATTAGACGCTGATTTTTCAACCAAGTAACCCGATCCGATAGGGATCGAATCCTGTGAGAAGAGACTATATTATTTTTTGTTTTTTTTTTTTAATTTTTATATTGTTTAAATTATTTTTTCAAAATTCTAGTTATATTTTAGCAAATGTTGCATTTAATTTTTAAAAGCGTAAATTTAATAGCCAGTGGAAATTGTTTAAATTATAATTTAATTCTGTTTCAATGTACACGAAATCAGAGGGGCGGAACTTATAACAACCAATGGAAGCCATAGGCGCAATTTTTAAAATTCTTAATGAACCTTGCTGTATAAAAAAAAAAAATACTGCACATATTTAGAAACTTAAATAATGGTATTAGGCGTTCGAATTAAAATTAACAAAAAAAATATTTAAATATAAAATTTGTTTTCGCATCCAAAATAATCATCATTCACTTACTAAATACCTGCAAAACCCTGAAATGTGTGAAAATTCACACTTCACATAAATTTTTTATCACTCACGTGGTTATTTACCTCGGCTAATACCCTTTTCACACTAGACCTTAAGATCGGATGTTAAAGTGAATGTATCTTTAAACGCTAATGTGAAACCGTATGGCCTCGTCTAAATACAAACTATGTTTAAGACAGAGATCTGTGTCTTAAACATCGTTCGCATTACCAACTTAATTTCTAATATAAAAAAATACTCTTTGAATTTGTGCTGTCAACATTTTATATTATCATAAACAAGAATACTGTATTATATCGACGTTATAAGAAGTTTATACTTATTGTTATAATAAAATTATTTATTTTAATAATGTGTTTAATAAAATACAGAGCTACAATAATTGAGATAAAATGTATCGACTTACGTGTTAATACAGGTGTAATATATTCTTTATTGTAGTGTCTTTATTGTAGAATGAAATGAAATATCCATATTTGTTTATAATAATTCAAAATGTGCGTCTGCGCAGACAGTTCAAAACTAGTAATTTCATGACGGTAACTTAAGGACAAAATTACTGTAGCTGATGACAGCACCGGAGATTTAAACATCAAGTGTGAAAGCATACCGATGTTAAACATCGGTGAACGTTAAGTTCACTCGTCTTAAAGTTCTAGTGTGAAAAGGGTATAATGTCTCGGAACCACAATTCGCGATAAAAAACTCGACTTCATTGCCTTGGTACACAAAGAACTTTTTTGTAAAATTTTAATCTTTATTTAATTTTCTTGAGAACAAAAACATAAACTAAATAATTAAACATGAACGTTCTTGGACTTAGCCGAATCAAATTATTGATCTATTATGTCATTGCAATCAAATTGTTGAGCAGTGTTTCCCAAACACTGGTCCATCAGATATTCTTGCCGGTTGTCACAAAAGTGACGTGTAGTCACGGCCTTTAACCCCCCCCCCCAAGCTATAAAACATGTGGTTTTTGTCAAAATACAAGTGAAGACTTTTTTTAGGTCAACACTTGCATTTTTTAAAATAAAGTGATTGTGCCAGCACTTGTTGCCGAGTAATTTTCCTTTTAAAAAAATGTCTTATGAGCCCCCTACCCCCCGCAATTTCCGGGTGCGCGTCAGTACTAAAGCCTGGAACAGAATGCACAGCGCGCTACGCCGTCAGCGCGCCGTCATTTGCGACGGCGTTGCGTAGCGCCGTTGAGAATTTTCGCCTGCACACAATGCAATAATTTTTAACGCCGTCAAGTGTCACGTGAAAACCTATATCTGTGTTTATACGTGCGCTTTCTTTTATTAAAAGTATAATGGATGATGAAGACTTGTGTGTGATGTTATTTATGTTGTATGCAAGTTATTTATACATACAAACACTTTACCATTCAGTAAAAACTGAGGTTAGGTGTTCTGCGTCAACGTTCAACGGCGTCAAAAGTTGGAAGTTGACGAACATTCAGTATCAACAGCATTCGAACGCTGTAGGACGTTGTTCATTCTGTGCACTTGCGTAGTACAGCCTTGCTTTTAACTTTGCGCTGACAGTTTGCGCCGTCCAACGGCTTCAACGCGCCGTCAAACTCGTTGCATTCTGTTTCCCACTTAACTGTACACACTTCTATGAATTGATAATTTATGTTCTTACTATTATTTTCTTTATTGTAATTCTTATTACTACAAATTTCCTTGTCCAAATAATCTGATATTCTGCTAGTGTGTCTGACTAGTAAATCAAACATCCATTATTAAGTTTTGGAAGAGCCAAAGGCTATTCTATATTTCACAAAAAAAAACAAAAAAGTGTTTGTTCTACAACTTTTTGTTTTACAAAATTTTACAAAAACTTGTTTGTTAAATTAATAACTGTGTATAATAAAAATAATTAGCTTCAATTCTTGATTAAAATCGGCAACTGGTCCATTGTCAAAGCAAGCCCTAGGCCATGACCTCGCTTGTCTACCGGAAAATCAATCCTGATGGAATAGAGAAGCCACAAACAGGTGCGGACTGGCAACATTTATCGGCCCAGGAAAGTTCTTAGCTCCGATCTCCTACACTGAAATAAATCAGTTAATTTTGTGGCATCATCCACACACATTTTCTTCCTTTCGCGGCCCCTTCTTTGTATTATTTTTTTTTCGTATTCTTTTGAACTACAGAAAATACCTTGAGTTAATATTTTATTAATTTCATATGTTAAAATTCAAAATTTGTGGATAGAAAAATACAAATTAGAGGTATAAAATAAATAGTAAACAATCTACTTTCGTTTTTAAGCAAACACAACACTAAACGAATTGTCTAATTAAGATTATATGACTATATGAATAACACTATTCCATCACAAACTTAAGACTAAATATTTTCAATCAAATAATAAGTGAGCATCATGTATAAACATACCAGGTCTACAAGTATGAAATGCGGATTTTTTTTTAATTAAACACATTAAACTCATAAGAACAGTAAAAGTTTATTTATTCAAAGTATGCTCCATTAGAAGTTATACATTTTTCCCATCTTTCAGGCAATTTGTGAATACCTCGCCAGTAGAACTCTTCCCATTTCCCCGCAAACCATTCATCAAGCCATTCTTTCACATTTTCATATGAACAAAAGTGCTGCTCGGCAAGTGCGTGACCCATCGATGCGAACAAGTGGTAATCTGAAGGGGCCAAGTCTGGTGAGTAACCGGCATGGGGTAGCACTTCCCACTTGAGTGCCTCCAATGTGTTGTAAACTGCTTTTTCCTTATATGATGAAGCGTTATCGTGAAGAACGATTACCTTGTGCTGTCTTCTTTCATATTCTGGTCGTTTTATGGGCAGTGAATGGTTCAATTCGATCAGTTGTTGTTGGTAGCGTTGGGTATTAACTGTTTGACCAGGTTTTAACAATTCATAATAGACCATACCCTTTTGGTCCCACCAAGTACAGAGCATTGTCTTTTTGCCAAAGCGATTCGGTCTTGCAGTTGATGTGGATGGTGAGCCTGGGTTCACCCATGATTTTTTGCGTTTAGGATTTTCAAAATAAATCCATTTTCATCGCCAGTAATGATACGATGCAAAAAAAAACTTTCTTTTGTATCGTGCAAGCAAAATTTCACAAGTATTTTTGCGTTTTTCCATCTGCCTCTCATTCAATGCATGTGGAACCCATCTGCCGACTTTCTGGATCTTACCCATCTCTCGTAGGCGATTGGAAACAGCTTGTTGACTAACGCCTAACTGCTCTGCTAGTTGTTTTTGTGATTGTCTATCGTCTTCCTGTAGCAATGTTTCCAATTTTGTATCTTCATATTTTTTTGGAGGTGGTCCATGTTCTTTGTCTGTAAGATCAAAGTCACCACTTTTGAAACGCCGAAACCATCGTTCACACGTATCTTGCGATGGAGCATATTCACCATAAGCTTCTCGAAGCAGTCGGTATGATTCAGCAGCAGTTTTTTTCAAATGAAAACAAAACAGTAGTACTGTCCGCGAATGCTCTTTATTTGGCACAAAATTTGACATTTTTAACACAGTAAAACAAAACTATATGATCACTTTTCAAATTATAACCTATACGCATTTGACACTTAATGATAACTTAACAAAACGCCATTTGTGTTGAAACTTTGAACATACACTATGTTTGCGCGGCAAGTCTGAAAAAAATCCACATTTCATACTTGTAGACCTGGTAAAGACTTAACATTATTTAATAAATTAAGAAAAGTGCGGAAATGTGCAACGACCTACGATCTGTGCTAAACTAAATTAAAATAGGATATTTAATGGAAATGTATGTGCAATTTACTTTTAAGTACTTTGAGTAGTATTGATGTAAAAATAAAATGTGTCACACAATACTCCCTTCAAACTTTCAGTACTATCCGACTAGAAAATGTTTAAAATACAGTAGCTACATAAAGTGAATTGTTTGTTTACTATTAACCCGGCAAAAATGTTAGATAATTCACTTCTATAGATTTTTATTTATTTAACTTGTTCATATATTGCAAGAGCCGTATTGAACGAACGACCGACAACTGACCGACTTGTGTCTCGTGTCTCGCGAACAAGTGTACAGTTCATATAATGCAAGAGGCGACTGAGCGACGTTCTACCTACATAGTGCAAACCAGCAACCGTATTGAACGAACGACCGACAACTGATCGACCTGTGTCTTGGGAACATGTTTACTTAGCCGGATCAATGAGCCGGCTCAGCAAACTGAACGACCTTCACTGATCCGGTTCCGAAAATTGAGCCGAAATTCCCATCTCTATATCCGACATCCAACACATCTTTTGAAACTATATCTAATAGGATTGTGTTTGAAGTATCGCTACTTTTTCAGACCTACCAACTTTTATTTTTACACTATACTCTTACTTTTTCTGACATTTTTAATAATCCTGATTAAATTCTAGACTTGTAGATAAAAACTATATTGGTTAATGGTTTCTATAATTAAATATAAACTAGCATAAATCAACGATATATATATATATATATATAAATTGGTTACTATAACCAAAATGCTATTTGTCACATCTAATAGGTAAATTGGCAGTGAGAAATAATAAAAGAGAGAAGGGGTTGATGCCTGTTTCTCTCGCACTGTACTAAAGAAAAAGTTTAAAAAGTTTGAAAGTGTAGTAAAAAGTAAAATATAAAACACTCATGATACGATTTGATACTAAGCCAAATGTAATAAATGCCATTGAAATCAAGCATATGATTCAGTCTAAAATATTTTCAAAATCCAGTTTTTTTTTGTTCATTTAGCGAGTGAGTAAGAAATATCTTTCATGAAATTGGCGCATATACAAAAACACATAAGTTGATGTGAATATATTCAAATCTAATAGACAAAGATAAAACAACGGACGTACGTGATATGGCCAGTTCAAAAACGTCATAGAAGACGACATGGAAATGTTGGAAATAGATATATATTTGTTGATCGTCTTCACAGCATCACGATTCTCGACGAATATACCACTTTGTCGCATTTATATCGCTGAGGCCAATATAATTTTTTCAGATACCGCAAAAAACAAAAATGCACTGATAAGTTTTATTTAGGTTTGGCTTGTCCGGCTCACCGGGATAATTCCCGGTGGGCCTACCTGCGCCTGCTTTAAGTATGGTATATTTGATTAAATCTACTGCCCATTTACAAGTACACATTTTTTTCAAATGCAATCCTGCTAATTTCCTTCAAACTTGAGTTATTAGTGACAATTCAAGGAATTTCATTTTTTTCTTGTGTTTTTACCGATGTTGCATAGTCATCACATGCATAGTACCTTACGTGAATTCTAAAGAATATCTTTATGTTTTCTTTGCGTAGAAATATAAGTATACCTTAGGAATAAACAGGGAATTCCATAAACATCTCAGAAAAGGTATCGTCTTCACTGACCTCGCTAGATATGAGACATACTCATAGGCGGTCAACATTAATTTTCATTAAATCGTGAAATGTTAAATGATGAGTTACACGTTGCAACAAATTTTTAATTTTGTTTTGATAGTAAGCGTTATTTCCTAATTACTTATACTGTAAGTATAGAAAATGTCTATTATTTCCCACAAACTTTGTTATGTGACCGTAGGGCGGTGATATTCTGAAATTTACCCATTTTCAAAAGCAATTAGAAGTAATTTTTAAACAGCTAGAATGGTATAATTATGGTATTAATAATGACAGGAAAAAACTGACAAACCTTCGTTTTTCCGACGACATAGTACTGTGTTCGCAGAAACTGCAGAACATCTAAATATTATGCTGCAAACTTTGAAGAAACTCAATAAAGAAGATGGTTTTAGCTTGACTATAAACCTTTCGAAGACAGAAGGTATGACTAGTGTTTATGAAACGGTTATAACCGAACCGTAAAACAGCGGTTTTCAGTGCAAAAACCGAAACCGCAAAACCGCAAAAACGTGGTTTTCGGTTTATCCTTAAGAAATTAAGGAAGAAAATCTCTCAAATGTGACAACAAATGTATTATTTTTGAATAAAGGCTTTATTAGATTTAAAAAAATATCAGTAGATAGGTGCATAATATATGCTTCCAACTAGACTTTTTCTTTTTTATTAGATACCAAATGTAAAGAAATGTATTGGCACCAGACGCAATGCGCATGGGAAAATCAGTGCGCCAGAGTGCACTATCCACTATTAAAGCAACATCCACTTACACCGATAGAACATTTTCATTAAGCGCCAACTTCTGCACCAAATTGCGTTCACGTTTAAACGATAAACATTTAAATAGTTTAGTGTTTTTAAAAGCCTTTTATTTAAATTTAAATAAACCTTAAGTTGTATGCTACGTAGGTTGTAGTGTATAATTATTGTATGGTTTTTTATTAGTATTAGTTTTTTTATTGTAAAGTACAATAGTGTATTTCAGCACATAATAAAAATTTATTGATTTATTTTAGAGTATCTATAGTAGAAAAAATTAAAACTTGAAAAACCGAAACCGAAACCGTGGTTTTTGATTTTTAAAAACCGAAAACCGCGGTTTTCAAAAAATGCGGTTTTCCCGATATTCTAGATATGACGAACCACATACAAAATAACATCAAACTTAAATATGAAAACTTGGAGTATGTCGATAAATTTATCTACTTAGGACAGTTAATAATATTTAAGAACAGACAAGAAGAAGAACTAAATATAACAGTAGTTCCCAACCATTTTTCTCTCACGTACCCCTTGATTAGACTTTTCATTTATGAGTACCCCCTATCTTCAATACCCGCATTCATCCTTTAATTTATTCGGTGACTGGAAATAAATATTTTGTAATATATTTTTACTTGCCCGACCTTAATATATAAAGGTGCGTACTGACTTGAGCATTTGTACGCGCACGGATTTTCGTGCGCGCAAGGATTTTCGTGCGGGTAAAAAAATTTGCACACACAACTTTCTAATTTGTGCGCGTAAAATCTCGCTCCGTGTATTTCAGCTATATCCAGGAACATATTTATTTAAAATAAGTAGTGTCAACGATGGCGGAAAGAAATGTTGTTGGCTTAACAAGTGTAGCGTACATAAGTCGCATTCAGCAGACTCATCGGTGTCTTATCGGTACAAACTTACCGGTGAATTTGACTAAATGCACATTTTTTGACAGCGTTGTCGAACGGCGTATATGAAAACTACAATATCTAAACAATGACAGATTGTAATGACAGTAAATTTTGATTGTAAGCTTTTACAGTAATTTTAAAAGTACATGTGCTTTATATACATCTCCTCAATATCTAAGTAAACTGACTTAACACTCAATTCCACAATTTTTTACTTGCTTTGTGCTTGATTCTTTGTTACTACAGATATAACTGTCAAAATGTCCACCAGTGAGCAACTAATCGTTAATGAAATCCGGTGAATAAAATGGCGACCGGTGAGTAAGTACGGTAACTCACTGGTAGATCAACGTAGGCATACAGGAAAAAAATTTACCAACCGGTAACTCACTGGTGAGTCTGCTGAATGTGGCCATAGTAGACTTAGTAAAAAAAAAAAAAAACGGTGGTGGATGACAGAACTATATAGAAGCAGGGAAATATACAATAGTTTAAGTTTGCTAGCAGAACTGCAAATGCAAGAGGTTAGTGGACAATTTCAAAATTTTGTTCGAATGTCAGCGGCAGATTTTGAACTACTTGTTAATAAAGTTGCTCACAAAATTGGGAGAAAGACAAGTTTTATAAGGGCTGTTCCCGCGAAAGAACGATTAGCCATAACCCTACGTTTTTTGCAACTGGGGATTCGTTTACCAGCATACAATACATTTTTACTCCATTCCATGTTGAATATTTACTGGTGTTTACTTAAATTTACGCGCACAATTAAATGACTGTATAAACCCGTACACACTGAGCGCACAAGTTCTTTGATCTTATCGGTGGGACCGACAAGCTATGGATAGCATTCGTGGAAGGATTACTGTACGCGCACACAAATTATACCTCGTACTCACCTGAGCATTTGTGCGCACACATAATCCGTGCGCGTACAAATGCTCAAGTCAGTACGCACCTTTAGGGGCAAGTATTCGCGAAAATTTTCGATGTCGAGATTTTGACGGATTACCACGTTTCATGGTCCAGGGAATGCAAAAAACCTATTTTCGAAGTGCCGTCCGTATGTATGTGTGTGTGTCTGTGTGTCTGTGTGTATACACGATAACTCAAAAACGGTTTAACTTAAAGAGTTCGTTCTGGTACTAAAAAATTCTCCTAATAATTGGAAAGAACCCTATTGTTTTTTATTAAAATCCGAAACCGGAAACGGAAGTTATTAAACTTTAAAACTTAAAAAATTCGTAACTAGTAAACCAAGCCTTGGACAAAAAATTGTCTAGGACATAATTTGATGTATTTTTGAAGATTTACCTAAATATTTTTATAAATTAAAAAAAAAATTATGTATTTTTTTAATTATTTTTTTTTTATGGGAGGGCAATTCTAGCGGAGTCTCCCTTCGCCACTGGTTTATTTGTGTGTCAGTACTAACTTGTTGTATTAAAACCCTTCAGGTAAAAAATTACAACTACGCCTATGCATAATATATTTATTCTAATCCTTACTTAATTTTCATAGCATGTATTGCACAGTTTATGGTGTTTCCCCTTTCAGCACACCTCAGTCTCATTGAAAAGAACTTCCTTGGCCTTCTCAATAGAAAAATCAAAAGCAAATACTGCATCAACTCGTAATATTGAAAAGCGTTTTGCAAATAAGACGTTTATACTTATAAAATTAAATGTACGGAACTATTAGATATTTGAATTATTCCAAAATCTTTTTTTTTGTAATTTTAACAGCTGTCAACTTGCATGAGTAAGAATTAACTTAGGATTCGTTGACCTATTCAAAAAAGAAAAATAAAATTCAATCAAAAATTGTAATTGTAAATTCTATTTAATTTAATTGTACTTTTGGTGTCACCATTAATCGATTTCTGGAGCATAATATAGTCAAAAATGATTTGCATATTTTTTAAAATTTAAATTAATCTTAATCTAAATTTTAGAGCAAATTATCAGTCCTTAATTTAGGTCAACTTGCTAATTTAATGTTTTAAAAAATCATTCGCTACATATATAGCCACTATGAAGTAGGCGAGTACCTAGGGTTAGGGGCTCACGAGCTTAATCCCCAACGCCTAATATTAAAATCTATCTTATTATGGTTAATTTTGCATTTTTTAAGCATATTTTTAAGAACGATTTGTGGAAATCTGGTAAAGGTAAGCTAAATGGGTCTATCTTAAAGAACAACACTTGAAGAGTATTGCGTTAAATTTTTATTGAAAAATATTGAAAAATGAGCCATTGGCGTCATTTTTTAGTAAACACTCCAAAAAAAAAAGTTGATTTGCGGTGTACACGATATCTAGTGACACAATCATCTGAAACATATAATTCAAAAAGTTTTGGTTAGTTTAAAAGTTTCTTCAGGTAGTGACGTCGAGTTTTTTTTTATTAAATTGAGTTTTAAATTTTTGGTACGACTTTAAAGTCAAAAAATCGGGAAAAAAACGTAAAAAATCGTGTTTGGTAATCGGAAAAATGGTTATAAAAAAAAATATATTCAAAATAAAAGCAAAAACTCAACGTCACTACCTAGTAAAATGATTTATAAAGAAGTGTGCAAAATTTCAGAAAGATCCATTCATTAGTTTTTGAGTTATGATGTACACCGCATCAAAAAAAGCTATTTTTCAGAAAACGCGTTTAAAAATAAAGAATGTGTATAACTGCTCAAAAATAATATACCGGTACAACACACATATATAGCTTATATACAAGTATATTTCAATATATGTATCAAAGATATTCGTCACGAGTCCCCTCTCTAAGAGTATAGAACAGCTGATATCGATATTAAAGCCTGATAAAGCTGATATACATACGATAGACGCGAAAAAACAAATAATAGGTACTAGTATTAAAATGAGTATATCTCAGTCAATTTTGCTCCGATTAACTTGAAATTTTAATGGGATACTCTTGAAGATATATACAATCGAATAAGCCAATGAAAAAAAATTGAAAAAAAAATCATCAAAAATACCATACCCCCCCCCCTCCCCCTTACATATCTTAGTACCCATACCGTATTTATTATCCCAAATTTGGAATTGTATCTTAATTCCTTTATTCTGTTGTACTGCTCTTGTCCTAGCACATCTCTAGTTTTCTTTAATTATTATGTTTCCTATCATCTCTCCTTATATTCTCATTCTTTCTATTTCCATGGTCCAGTAAACAGCACTTTGGTAAAAAGCTTTTCTTTTTCCTTCCCATTGACTGCTTACTTTTCCCTGTCTGCCTCTCTGCTCTCTTACTCTACAACATCCATACAATATTTTTGTATTAAACTCTATTCTTGCTTTTTCTTCGAACTTAATACCACTTCTGCTTCAACATATATTTTATTTCTGTTTGTTTCTTCTAGAACTATATAGGTGGAAGTGTTTCTATCCAATCCTAAGACCCATTATACATATTTTAATTGCAGTTTTTCTGTCTCCTGTTATTCCTTCGAGCCCCATATTTCTGCGCCATGAAATACTATACTGTCAAAAAGTAGCATTTTTTTTTGAAGTCTCCTCAAAATTTTTGCTCCCCTATACTCTAAGTTTATTTCATTGCAGCTGTAGCTTTCTTAATTACCTTTCTCATGTCTTGCATTTCCATGTGTTCATAACTAGACTAATATATAAACTTTGTGACGTAATTCCTCTGTTATCGTGGACCACCTATAGTTTCATTCTTAATTGACAAAAACAATTTTACACCTTTTTTTCAATAATTAATTTCTAAAATGTAGCCTATCTGTTGTAAATTGCATAGATAATGTTGGGGTACAATTATTTTAAATTTATTAAATTTTCATTTCATTGGCCTTTAATGGGGGGCACGTGCTCTCAGTTCCCCCCCTGAATACGCCACTGATGTATGCTACCAACATGTAAAATCCAAACAATATAAAACCAGTGGCGAAGGAAGACCTCGGCTAGACTTGCCCTCCCATAAAAAAAAAATAATAATAATAAAAAAAAAATACATAATTTTTTTTTTTTTAATTTAATAAAAGATTTAGGTAAAAATAAAATACATCAAATTATGTCCAATACAATTTTTTGTCCAAGGCTTGGTTTACTAGTTACGATTTTTTTAAAAATTTAATGTTTAATAACTTCCGTTTCCGGTTTCGGATTTTAATAAAAAACAATAGGGTTCTTCCCAGTTATTAGGAGATTTTTTTAGTATCAGAACGAACTCTTTTAGTTAAACCGTTTTTGAGTTATCGTGTATACACACAGACACACACACACAGACACACACACACATACGGACGGCACTTCGAAAATAGGTTTTTTGGACTCCCTGGACCATGAAACGTGGTCATCAGTCAAAATCTCGACATCGAAAATTTTCGCGATTACAATACTTGCCCCTTATATATATTAAGGTCGGGCAAGTAAAAATGGTACAGTATGTAATCTAACATTAAAAATCACAAAATAATGTTATTTTTAACCTTGCCTAGTAATTTAATTACCAATAAATTATAAAAATGTAAAGAAAATATTAATACAGTTTACTTGTAAATTATATTTTTAAAACAATTATGGCCGGTTGCTAAAGTAAGAATTATCCCTAACTCAAGTTAAAATCATTTGTTTTTGTATGTTGTAAGATATGAAAACAAATGATTTTAACCTGAGTTAAAGAAAACTCTTACGTTAGCAACCCGCCATTAGTGGTTTAAATTATATTTTTCTTTTTTATATAACTTTAAAAGAAATGTGTCTACAAATGTGGTGGACGGTGGATTTAAGACGGTGTTAGAAGTAAAATTAGTTATCCTGGGATCAATACTAGGGTAATTGATCCTAAAATACTTAGGGCGAGAACATTGGGTCTTCATTGCGTGTTTTAGGGTGAATTAGATTATATATAGCTTTGAATATATTACCTAGACAAATTTAGAAAAACAGATATACCTATAGTAAAACGCAGACTTGTCGCCAATAACGTAAGACTAAATCTTGTACATACACCTCTTTTATAACTAGACTACTATACTTATTATATACAGTGTAATTCAGGAGGTTGGTATCGTTATAAACAACACAAGTTCGGAATAGTTTTGGCAATGAGTATTTAGAGTTTTGTAGGTATGACCACCAAAATTCCCTTATCTGTCTGTCTGTTGGGTAGAAATTGTAGCCAAATCTGCTGAACATAAAACGTTGAAATTTGACATCCTTGTACAACTCTTTGATCCACATACAGTATTGGCCATAAAGATAGCAACTTTTGATAATCCTCTTTTATTTTTATTCTATTCAATATTTTTAAAATTAAAAAATGTAATTCTTACCTTTAACAATCCTCTACATATATTATAGTAAAAAATTAAATTTTAACAGTAAATTCTATTTTTTTTTATAGTATTTATTATTTTTACCTGGAAATAATTATAGCAACTACTCTTAAAAAAATCTTTTTTTTTATTAATTAAGAAAATGAATTATTATTAACAGATAATTTTTAATATTTTGTATAGTAACCACCAGTATTTATAACTTCCCGACATCTTTTCGGCATTGATTCTAATAATTTCGTGATCATTTCATTATCAATATTAGACCAGGCACCCTGCAAAGCTTTAAACAAATCTTCAATATTTTAATGCGTTTTGTTTCTAATCTTTCTGTCGAAAATCTCTCAAAGGTTTTCTATTGGATTTAAATCGGGTGACTGTGACGGCCAAGTCATTACGTTAATTTTTGAATCCTCGAACCATTCTTTGACCAACTTCCAAGAATGTTTTGTGTCATTATCATGCTGAAAAATATGTTTTAAAGGCATGAACTCATCAGAATAAGGTTCCATAACATTCTGAAGGATGTCTATATATTTAAATCGATCCATTATTCCTTCAATGTGGTGTAGAGGACCCATACCATATCCCGAGAAACAGCCTCATACCATCACACCACCTCTGACATGTTGAACTGTTAGCAAGGTGTATTTTTGAACTAATCTTTTATTAGCAGGCCTCCTAACGTAACTTACACCATCACTTTTAAACAAATTGAACTTAGATTCATCACTAAAAATAACTTTTTTCCATTGATCCATAGTCCAGTCAATATGATTTTTAACAAATTCTAATCGGGCCTTCACATTCTTTTTAGTGGTTTTTTAGCAGGACGGCAACTAAAAAAACACTCACTAACTAATCTTCTGCGAATAGTTCTTGTAAGGGGTTATTGGTAGATAAATACATAATTTTTTTATAAGTTCATTTTGTAGTTTTTCGTGGCCGTCCTGGAATTTTTTAAACTTCAAACGTACCTTCTTCTCGAAATCGTTTTATAATTCGCGACACAGTAGATTTATAAACATTTAAATTTTTTGAAAACACATTTTGCAGCAGCCCGTCTTTAAAATCAGAAATTATTAAGTTTCTAATTTCAATTGAAACAGTTTTACTACGACCCATGATTGACAAATATAAACTGAAATATTACTTGTGCACAACATATTATTTATGGATAAAACCTGCATATAACAAGAAAATTCAACTAGTTGCAATATTTTTGTCCAAGCAAAAATGAAGAAATAATTTATTATTAATCTGTGAGTCAGATTATTTGACTATTGATTGATGTAACAGATAAAATATGATTAAATTATAGAACTAAGAGTATTTATTTTCCAATATTATTATTAAAATTTGAAAAATTGAAAAATGTTAAAAGTTGCAATCTTTTGGCCAATACTGTATATGAAAAATATAGAGTTCAAAAAATACAGCGCGGGATAAATATAAACAAATATGTGTAATTAATGGAAAAATATATATTTTAAAAAAAATTTGAATGGATTATCAAATTAAACCTCTTAATGCGTGGTCCAACAAACAATGTTTTATTTTTGGAACAACTTTTTTTATTGTTTTTTCGACAAAAATATGTCAAAAAACTTTTGGCGCCCACCCTATCTCCCAGAGGAGTTGATCTAAAAATCTGAAAAATATCCATTATGTACATTGATGGGAACCGGAATAGTTCAACAGGAACTTTTGATCAGATTAGTTATTCAAAAAAAATTTTGTCGCTGAAGAATATAACATTTAAATAAAAAATTATTAAGTGGTATCAAAAGAAAGTTTTAAGACGTAGATTAAGGAACGGAAATTAATATATTTAAAAAAAACTACTTCCCGTTCTTTTATCCACGTCTTAAGAGCTTTCTTTTGATACAACACAACACATTTTTTTTTTAAATATATTTTTTTTTCGACGAAACAAAAAAATCAATATTTTGCAAAAAACTAATTTGATCAAAATTTCTTGTTGAACTATTTCGGTTCCCATCAATGTACATTATTGAGATTTTTTTCAGATTTTTAGTTCAACCCCTCTGGGAGATAGGGTGGGGACAAAAGTTTTTTGCCCTTATATTGACAAAAATCCCATAAACAAAAAGATTTTCAAAAATAAAAATTTGTTTGTGCATCTGCGCATTAAGAGGTTTCATTTGATACCCCACTCAAAATTTAAAAAAATATTTAGTGGCATATTTTATTAAATACATATTTTTTATATTTATCCCGCGCTGTATTTTTTTGAACTCTATAGTTTTCCTATATGTGGGTTAAAAAGTTGTACAATTCTGCCAAATTTCAACTTTCTATGTTCAGCCGTTTGGTTACAATTTCATCCGTACAGACTGACAGACAGACACATTATAAGGGTTTTTTGGTGGTCATACCTACAAAATCCTAAAAATTATAAATTCATAAAAATGGCTGTATTTCCATTTTTAGGGTTTTGTAGGTATGACCTAAATACCCTTATACCGTCATTTTGTCGTCTGTCTGTCTGTCTGTTCGGTAAAAATTGTAGCCAAACGGCTAAACCTAGAGAGTTGAAATTTGGCATGCTTATATAACTCTTTGACCCGCACATAGGAAAAATACTAAAACATCTAAAAAACATATCCCCCTAAAAATATAAACAAATAAGTGCTCATCAAAAAAAAAAATATTTTTTTTAATTTCTGAGTAGGGTATCAAATGAAAGCCCTTGGTACGTAGATTAACGATCAAAATTTTATTTTTGCAAAATAAATTATTTTGATGCGATTTTTGCCAAAATTGTGCAAAAAAATTTTTGTCCCACACCCTGTAGCCCAGATGGTTTAAACTAAAAATCTAAAAAAATTCTAAGTAATGTATATTGGTGTGAACCAAAACAGTACAACAGGAATTTTTGATCAGATTATGTTTTCTGAAAATAACGCATTTTTTGTGGTTTTTGGTTCACAAAGTACAAAAGTTATACCAATGTAAGACACTCACATGCAAGGCGTGCGATAGCGTAATGGGTTAGAGCACTGGTGTCGTAAGCTAAAATGCGCTGGAAACGAAGGGTTTCGAGTTCGAGTACGGAGTGAATTTTATTTTTTCTGTTTTTTTTGTCAATTTATTTTGTCAAAATTCTACTTATCTTTTGACAAATGTTGTATTTAATTTTTAAGAGCGTAAATTTAATAACCAGTCTTATTATATGATTAACAGACGATAAATTATTTTAAAAATAACGTTCATTTTGCCGTGATTACTACAAAGTAAAATTTGTCCTACACACTCAGCATACCGCCTTCACTTATTATATACCTGCGAAACCCTGAAATGTGTGAATATTCACACTTCACATCAATTTTTTTTTTTGCTACACTAAATTTAAACAATATAATATCACAATATAGCAATATGTATTACTAAATGTTGATAAATAACTCATAAAAATTATATTAAACATTAAATGCCTATTTCACACGTTTCAAAAACGGGTTTGCTTGTCCTACAACGCCATTTTTAGGGTTTTGTAGGTATGACCAAAAAACCCTTATACCATCATTTTGTCGTCTGTCTGTCTGTCTGTCTGTCTGTCTGTCTGTCTGTCTGTCTGTTCGGTAAAAATTGTAGCCGAACGGCTAAACCTAGAGAGTTGAAATTTGGCAAGCTTATACAACTCGTTGACCCGCACATAGGAAAAATACCAAAACATCTAAAAAACATATCCCCCTAAAAATTAAACAAATATGTGCTCATCGAAAAAAAAAATATTTTTTTTTAATTCTGAGTAGGGTATCAAATGAAAGCCCTTGGTACGTGGATTAACGATCAAATTTTTATTTTTCCAAAATAAATTATTTTGAAGCGATTTTTGCCAATATTGTGCAAAAAAAATTTTGTCCCACACCCTGTAGCCCAGATGGTTTAAACTAAAAATCTGAAAAAATTCTAAGTAATGTACATTGGTGTGAACCGGAATAGTTCAACAGGAATTTTTGATCAGATTATGTTTTTGGAAAAAAAAGCATTTTTTGTGTTTTTTTGCTAATAATGTTGACAACTTATAGTTATATAATACGCTAAACAGTAACGTGTTTCTTGGTGCTGTGGCTAAGATACTTACGTTCTGTCCAAGAATTCGTAATCGGACTCATGCTCGAGTCCTACGTGAGGAGACAATATTATTTTTTATTTATTTTTTGCATTTTTATATTGTTTAAATTATTTTTTCAAAATTTTAATTATATTTTGGCAATTGTTGCATTTAATTTTTAATAGCGTAAATTTAATAACCAGTGGAAATTGTTAAAATTATAATTTAATTATATATTTGAATGTACACGAAATCAAAGGGGAGGAGCTATGACTAAAAACAACCAATGGAAGCCATAGGCGCAATTTTCAAAATCTTAATGAACCTTGATATATAAAAAAAAAAATACTGCACATCTTTAAAAACTTAAATAATGGTAATAGGCATTCGAATTAAAATTCATAAAAAAATATTTTGTCATAAAATTTGTTTTGGCACCCCAAATAATCATCATTCACTTACTAAATACCTGCAAAACCCTGAAATGTGTGAAAATTCACACTTCACATCAATTTTTAATGTCTGCAGGTCACGTGATTAAAATGATTATATACTATAATGTAACAAAGTTGTATAACAACCACGAGTATCGAGGACCCCGAGCATTGCTTCGATTGTCTAGGCGTAAATCCGACTGCAATGAACCAATATAATTCTTCTTTGTAGTTCAGTTGATAATTAGTTACAGTTCAATAAAATTTAATTTCCTTAGCGATTATTTGAAAATCACTTTCATTTTTATTTCCCACATTTATATTACACCTAATTTATAATTATACCTAATAAATTATTATTAATTAAATTATTTGTTCATTCAGTAATCAAAAAAACTTATTGCGCACGTCCAAAGTCATATTTAAATTATGACATGTTAGAAAGCTTGATGCAAATATGCTTTTTTTCTACATATACCCAAAATGTAAAAACAAAACCATTTATTAAAATGCAGTAATGTAACCATTAACTAAAAACCAACTTTAATAACATACTAACATTAAGCAAAAAGAAAATTGTTTCAAAAAATTGTTCCGTATGGCGTCTAATTATTTTGAAGGACAAAAAAAATACCGGAAAATATTAATTGGCAAAAAATTGGTTCAAAAAATTAACAGGTTTAGGTATTAGATACAAAAAATGTCTGACGTCATTTCAAATCATAGATATGTAATTTAAAAGAATTCATAATATTAATAATACGTCGAATATTTTGCAATTTTTTGTTACATTAATTTTTAAGACCTTAAATTTGATCATTTTATAGATACGCTAACATTATTAACGTAATAATTCAAGGCGTAATACTTAAAAAAAAAAATGTTTTTAGTTCTGGTGGCTTATAATCCGCATACGTATAGGCCTTCAAAACCAGGGCCAACGAGTACAGGTATTCAGGATGTGCATCGCAAATGGGCAACTCTTCAAACGGGGCCTTTGAAGAGTGGTCAAAATTGAATTTTGTAGATTCAAACCGCGGGTCAAATATATAATGAGTAAATAAAAATTTGCCGCTTTATAAACCTTTCTGTTGAATCCCTGCTAATCTCGTTAAGTCTACCTGAGCTAACGGCCTTGTATTTGACGTGTATAATACAGGTAATAGTTGAATTACATCTCGCTATTATTATCATATTTGTGAATTTCTCTCAGAGAGCCGAACCGGAACCGAACCGAAAACCGAAATTAACCGGAATTTTTAACAGAACCGTAATCGTAACCGGAACGTAAAATTGCTAAATTTAAAAACCGAAACCGAAACCGGAACGAAATGAAAATAACGGTTAATTTCGGTTAGAACGAAAAAACATAATAACGGTTTATTTCGGTTCAATTTCTTTTTTTTAAATTAAATTATTCATTAATCGCTTTCTTTAATTCTCCCTGATGAAATGTAATGCTTCTATAGGGGAAAAATTTTAAGATCGTAGCGCCACGCGGATTTTTTTGAAACCATTCTAAATCAGATACCACTTGACATTTACTAGTAAATAATAGCGAAAAGTGTATCAAAAAACGACAAAAAATAAGTAATTGTTTGGGATTTTCTGATTTTGTGAAGTGACATTACTTGTAAACATCTAAAATACTACATTTTGTGATCTGGTTTTAAGTTATGGCGGTTTTCCATTGTCGATTATTTTAACTATATTGGGGGAAATAATAATTCCCGTGTTGTTTACCAAGGGGTAGAAATCTACAATGCTGGGCATATAATATTGTGTGGAGTCACTGAAAAAAACAGAGAGTTCATAAAGATTTATGCATTATGCCTACAAACTTGTACATTATAAACCCACACACAATAACAGGAATTTTCAAGATATGCGATAATAAATACAAAATTGAAAATATTTTTTGTAGTCACTATCATTAAAATGTAATGAGCAAACTTTGATACAAGGGTTCACTTTTTTTCCAATTTTTAAATTGTTTATCTAAACATCGCGTCGATTCCTAACCTCTTGCTTTCCCAATTTTGTTTCGAACCCAGGGCCGGCTCAGAGGTCGGGACTTCGGGGATTTTTCCCGAGGCCCCGCGCTTAAAAGGGCCCCGCGGTTTCATATTTCTAACAATTATTAGTAGCTAGGGTAAGTTTTTGACACCAAATGCAACGTTTTCCCGAGGCCCCGCAAAACCCACAGCCGGCACTGTTCGAACCATACGGTGTCTGATATTAGTGGAAACAAATGAAACGATATTTCCGGGTTTCTTCTTTTCAATGAATTGCACATAGGCACACAACAATATGTATTATACATTTTTCAATGATTATAATAAAACTTTAAAAACAAACTTCATACAAAACCAATACACAAAACGAAATGTTATATGATGTACACAAGTTCATGAAACGCTCACCAGATGGTAGGGTGCTTAGCTGCAAATCCCTATAGTAAGCGTAAGAGTAACTCCTACTCCTTCATTTGTGGTGCAGCATTGCCTGAATTATTTTTATTATTAGATTACCTGAAAAATTATATTTCTTCGATGGTAATGGTTATTACGGTAATAAAAAAGCTATATTTATCAGAATATCTGAAATTCACTTCAGAATTTACTAAAAATTAAGACCTGATAATTATGTGACAACTGGTAACTCTATACGTTCATTTGAACAAAGTTGGTCGTTTCTTATCGTCTATAAAATCCAAAACCGCATCAGCTATAAATGAAAATAGGCACGAAAGTGCTCGTTCGCCAAATAATTCATCAGATCTTGAAATGTATCTTCAAAAGAAAAAAGAAAAAGAACTAGGAATGATTGTAAATAAGAAAGAAGGGAATTCACAAACGATTTTCAATGACTCGATTAATTTGTCACACCAAATTAATAACTTCAATCCTTCTAGAGAACCAAAGAACACTAAGGTGCTAAAATACTGGTCGGAGAACAGTATTATTTTCCCTGAATTAGCAGATCTTGCAAAAATAATAATGGCAGTACCAGCTACACAAGTTAGTGTAGAAAGAAAATTTTCGGTACTAAAACTTATATTAACTGACAAAAGAATAAATTTATCAGAATCTAATTTGGAGAATATATTAATGTGTCGATTAAAAATGAATTTTTAATTTTATTTTAATTTTAAATTTCAAATGTAATTTTTTCAACTGAATGAACTGTGATTAATTTTAATATAATATTATTTAAAAAAATGTTTGTGTTATTCTGTTTTCTTCCTTATAATATTACGATTCTACGAACTGTTGTTTTTTATTTTTATAAGAGAAATGTTCACATTGTTTATTAAAATTCAACTGGTTATTTGAACCGGAACCGAACCGGAACTGAACCGAAATTTTTCGACGAACCGAAACCGGAACGAAAATACTTTACTTGGAACGTAACCGAAAACCGGAACGAAATAAATTTCGGTTCGACTCTCTGATTTCTTTACACTTTCGCGTGAATGTGTTTGCTTAAGTCCATTCTACATTATACTTTTTTCAATACTTTTTTCAATACTATCCAACTCTGACGTCATTTCAACTTTTGATACCACAGAATATAATGGAGGAAAAAAATAAGAGACAGTGATATATTTTATACCTTCCATCTCTTATTACTTTTCATTGCCAACTTAAAATTTTTTAGGTTCAGATGGCAGACAACAATTTGGTTATTTTAAACTAATTTATAAATATTATTTAATTGTGCTAAGTTTATATTTAATTATATGATCTAAATAAACTTCTTATCAACTTAATAAACTACTAAAAGTTGTAAACAAAAACTAAAAAGTTGGTGTTGGTACGACTGAAAAGTACAGAACTGTCAACCAAAAATTTGACCGGAGGTAGTTTTGGATAAACCTAAACTAAAACAAATTATCCAAAATGACCATATTTACTGTTCGTCTTGGTAATTTCGGGCGGGATTTGTTGTAATCGGCGCGATGACATTGAGATAGGCAATATGTTTATATGTCTGTCTCATTAAAACAACGCCCTAACAACAAAGTTTGGAAAACTGGCAACAATCGACAACGTATAATGTATTAAATTTAGATCTCCAAACGCTTGCTTTAAACCTTATGACAAACTTGTTATTGACAATCAATAGTTCATAAGTCATAGTCTATAGTCGACTAATTTAAGAGCTCTGAACGCAGTTAGTTTCAGAGTGGGGGGGGGGGTATAGAGAGAGCATTGGAACATGCCGTGATAAACACAACAATAATTTCTGTTTGTTTATGTTTGGACTTTTGTCCCACAAAATTTGTACCCTTCCATTATTACATCATTACGATAAATTTAAAACTACCTCTTAAATGTTCCCATAATTTTGAAAATTAGATTTTCTTGTTCTAATAAAACTATTAGGTATTATTATTAAATAAAACTAGGTATTTTGTCAAACAATGTAAAGTACTGAAAACTATTATTAAGTTAAAATCATCTACTTTTGTTTATGAACATGCAGACAACGATTTTGAAAATGTTAATTATTGGTTATTATTGGTTATATTATCTTGCATATTTACATTATTACAACATCTACATACGTTCTTAGTAAAGTTATTTTGGGGCAAAATAATTGAAAAAATTTATGGGAAGTGTGAATATTCACACATTTCAGGATTCGCAGGTATATCACTTATTATATACCTGCGAACCTGTTAAAAGTTGCAATCTTTATGGCCAATCCTGTACATATGTCACATCACCCTTTTTATAAATATTACATAAACACTTATTTAATATTTACATCCTACCGACTGCGCCATCTAATGGTTTAGGGTTTTTATAATAAAATACAAGTTGTCAGGTCGAAGAACAGCATAAGAATTTATTACACACTACATAAATGGTCTAAACATGTTATTACAGAAATATTATACCCATATGTCACAACATGACATATAAAAAATTGATGTGAAGTGTGAATATTCACACATTTCAGGATTTCGCAGGTATATAATAAGTGAAGGCGGTATGCTGAGTGTGTAGGACAAATTTTACTTTGTAGTAATCACGGCAAAATGAACGATATTTTTAAAATAATTTATCGTCTGTTAATCATATAATAAGACTGGTTATTAAATTTACGATCTTAAAAATTAAATACAACATTTGTCAAAATATAACTAGAATTTTGACAAAATAATTTCAACATAATAAAAATGCAAAAAAAAAAAAACAGAAAAAATAAAATGCACTCCGTACTTGAACTCGAAACCCTTCGTTTCCAACGCATTTTAGCTTACGACACCAGTGCTCTAATCCATTACGCTATCGCACGCCTTGTGTACCAATGTAAGTGTCTTACATTAGTATAACTTTTGTACTTTGTGAACCAAAAAACACAAAAAATGCGTTATTTTCCGAAAACATAATCTGATCCAAAATTCCTGTTGTAGTATTTCGGTTCACACCAATATACATTACTTAAAATTTTTTTTAGATTTTTAGTTTAAACCATCTGGGCTATTTTTTTTGCAAAATTTTAGCAAAAATCGCATCAAAATAATTTATTTTGCAAAAATAAAAATTTGATCGTTAATCCACGTACTAAGGGCTTTCATTTGATACCCTACTCAAAATTTTAAAAAAATATTTTTGTTTTCGATTAGCACATATTTGTTTATATTTTTAGGGGGGTATGTTTTTTAGATGTTTTAGTATTTTTACTATCTGCGGGTCAAAGAGTTGTATAAGCATGTCAAATTTCAACTCTCTAGGTTTAGCCGTTTGGCTACAATTTTTACCGAACAGACAGACAGACAGACAGACGACAAAATGACGGTATAAGGGTTTTTTGGTCATACCTACAAAACCCTAAAAAGAAAAATGAAGAAGGAAGTACCTTGATCTGTGAAAAAGATGACTTATATGAAATAAACAAGGATGACCTAATTCTGGTTTCATCTGAGCTGAAAGTAATTAGTGGAATGAAAAGATAATCTCAAAAAATTTCCTTAGTCACCAACTTCACAGGATATAACGTTTCATAATAGGCTTAATGTTTTATAACAACGCCCCTTGGTACAAACTTAGGGCCGGTTTCTGAAAGCTTAGTTAACTATAACCAAATAGTTAGAAAATAGTTGCCATGGTTACTTATGGGACTATTATATTGTAACCGTAGTTGACCATTTCCTTATAGTTTCTCTAATACTGCGGCCATCTTCCTATAATGGCGCAGCTCGTACAACGTCTTTCGACCACATTTTAATTTAATTGCACAAGAAAAGGCTTGTAGGATCTTAGAAATCTCTAAGGTGAGTAACTAAAGGCAAAATTTTATTTTAACAATAAGTTATTTGTGTTAAAACTTACGTACTTAATATGCGATATTATCAAATCGTCAAGGATAGAATTTGTAGTTAATAATATTGCCAAGTTTCACAGCTTATTATTTGACACTGGCTTAATATTTTACCGTACTGTTTTTTTTTTTTTTGGTAAGTTACACATATCGTCTGTATAAAGAAATCATTGTATGCTCTAACAATATCATTAATCTTTTTTAAAAAAATAATTTTGTTGAAAAGTCGCACTATTATGAAGTATGAGTTCTTATGTGGAACCACGGCATCGCAGACCGCGTGAAACATTAATAGTGTATTTGGCTCTAGTGTTACTACGCAGCAGACTATATCAAATTGGTTCGCCAAATTTCGTACAAATAACTTAAAAACCAACAAACAAAAAAAAACTGTATCATCGATCACAGCAGAAATATACTGCAACCAACTGGACGAAATGATGCAAAAAATTAAAGAAAATCAGCCTAGATTGGTCAACAGATCGACTATCTTATTGCATGATAACGCTAGACCACACACTGCATAAATGACTGTGGCAAAACTACAGTAATTGGAGTTGGAACTTCTTCATCATCCTCCATACTCACCAGAACTAGCCCCCACTGACTACCACTTCTTCCGCAATTTGGACAACTTTTTAATAGGAAAACAGTTTAATTCCGACAATGCTGTAAAACTGGCCTTCCAGGAATTCATTGACTCTCGTCCGCCAGAGTTTTATACCACCGGCCTGAACAACCTGCCGCTTAAATGGCAAAAGTGTATAGACAATATGGGTGCATACTTTGATGAATAAAATAATTCCTTATATTTGTAAGTTATCAACCAACTTTGCCTTTTTTGAAACAAAAAATCAATTAATTGATTAATTACTTTTTATTGCCATCTCTATACCATGGGAAAATTTTTATTGTAAAAGATTAATTATTTTTGGTTAAGCAATAAAAATGTAACTGCAAAAAAAAATTGTACAATTTTGTTGTTAAACCTTTTTATTTTTACATAGAAAGTTTTTTGAGATTATAATCAAATTATCAAACAGGATAACAATGCGGTTTTTGGTATCATCGGTAACTAAAATATGACATTAAAAGCGGAAAATAAATCATAGTTTTGGAATTTAATAATAATAAATAAGCAAAAAGATTATTCAAATTACTAAAAATCGTAAAATACTTCCCTAATAATCAAATTAAATTATATAAAACTGCTATACTTCTTATAAACTTTTTTTCCAAAATTGTTTAATGTGATTCAATTGATTTTTAATTTAAAACAAAATTTAATACTTTCGGAAATAAAAAATAATGTTTTTAATACATAATTTTATGTAAATTACAGTGACCTTTTATTAATGTGAGATTTTTTTTTTTTTTTTGAAGTAAATTAACATTTTTACTTTCGTAAATTTGCGATTTTTTTCTATTTATTTAAATATATCGTTTTTTATTTCCAAAGGTTTTTGTTCTTAGTGCAATATTTTTTTTTGCTTAGGACAGTGTTTCCCATACTTTTAACATTCGCGGACCCCTTTTGACCATTGATTTTATGAGCGGACCCTTAAAAAACTAATACAGTAGAACCTCGATTATCCGGACTAGGTCGGGGATGAAGATAGTCCGGATAACGAAAAATCCGGATAATCGAAAAAAAAAGTGAGGAAAAATAGGAAAGAAAAATTACGTACATTAATCTTTTTTTATTGATATATATACGTTCAGTAAACTGTGTAATTTTTTCACTTTGTTTTATTATATCCGATATTGTGGAAGTGCCGACGCCATATTTATCAGACCAATAACGTCCTGAGTCACCTCATTTCAATGCACTGATGATATCTAATTTGTCTTTTAAAGATAGTACAACACGTTTTCTTTTCGATGACATATCGGTAATATTAAAAGAAAATATTTAAATCGCCCGTTCAGACACGTCATGACGTGAAAACCGGTACACAGCGGCGTAAAACAACGAATTCATAAAATAATTTCCTCGTTTAAAAGAATCCGGATAATCGAAAAATCGGATAATAGAGGTCCGGATAATCGAGATTCTACTGTAATTGTAAGAAGGCAGCAGAATTTCTAATTAGTATAATTTATGGTTAAAACGTTTGTAAAATTAAAACAAAATAAAAAAAACGCCGCCGAGAAAAATAAAAATATATTGCAATTTTTTATTTTTTGTAACAGTTTACGACTTTTTATATATTATACAGTCCACGCCGCTTATTGGAATCACGGATAATGGTATGTTTCGGATATTGTAATCACTTTCGTGAAGGACGGGCTAGACGTATACGGCAACGTAGAAAAAATGTCGTTTATAGTAATCATGACTTCGGTTTATTTTATTAATTTTTTCTTAAGATTGTTTTCGACCACGAGCAATAACCTTGTTTGCAGGCATTTTTTTGGTCGTATGTATTTTCAAGTTCAAGTGGGTACCAGACCTCGGTTTAACAGATAAACGCCTGCAGGCTGGTTGGCAGTTCTCCTCTCTTCACGCTTTTTGATACACGTCTAGATGACCAGAAAGGGGAAGAACTTGCAAAAAAAAAATGGGAAAAAACATTTTGTTGCTACGGAAGGATGGTTTCACTTTATAAAAACAAAACGTTGTAAACAAACGAACTCACGGCAATAAGATGTTTTTAAGAGTGACTGGATTGAAAATGAATGGACCAAGATTGCTTTGGAATTTACTCTTAATGATATTTTTAATGCAGATAAGATTGAGCTTTATCATCCCGCACTCCCCGATCATACACATGTTTAAAAAAGACGTTAACTTTTAACCATTCAATGAGGCTTTTGATTATTTTGTTTAACAAAAGCCCACTTTAATTGTTAAAAAATGAGCGCGTGGTAACTTAAGAAAATAAAAATTCTATTGAGTTCCGCTTAAACATTTGGAAAAGATTTACATAAATATTTGAGCTTGGGCTTAATGGCTTATTGCCATAAGTAGGGACATGTCATTGGCTTATGCCAACATGCCGGGCTGCATGCTTGTTGTAAACTGATTGATAATACTTTTCTTACTTGCTGTAAATGATATAGTATCAAATTCTCCAATACATATAAAAACATCATTATTTGCGGATGATCTAGTAATTTTTTACAAAGATAAAAATATTCACACTATACAGCGGGAATTACAATCGGCCATCACACTTCTTGAAGACTGGTCCAGACATACTGGTTTAAAATTCTCATGTACAAAAACTAAAGCAGTAATGTTCTCAAGATTACATAATATTCACAGACCTACCCTTAACCTTAATGGTGATATTATATCGTACACAGATGCAATCAAATTTCTTGGCGTTACACTGGACACAAAACTAACGTGGAAAAACCACATACTAAATCTCAAAAGAGACTGCAACCAACGACTCAACATACTTAAAACTTTAGGACACCAAAAGTGGGGAGCACAACGAGAAATACTGATGAGCATATACAAAACTGTTATCAGGTCAAAATTAGATTTCGGATGTATCAGTTATGGAAGCGCTAAACCTAATTTACTTAAAGTATTAAATCCAATACAAAACACAGTTCTAAGAATATGTACCGGGGCATTCCGCACAAGCCCTGTTAATAGTATACTGGTGGAAGCATCGGAACTACCTCTGGAGTACCGAAGAAAACAACTAATGCTCATGTACATAACAAATTTAGCTAAAAATCCACAAAACACATTATATAATAGCATCTTTGAAACCAGCCAAAATAGTCAAATCATACCAAATAAATCCAGACTCCAACAAATTATAATCCAATACCAAACATTACTAAACATGCCACAATTACCCATAGAACGTATATACCATGAATCTGTCCCCCCTTGGATTAAACTAAAACCTAAATTAGACATTTAGCCTTTCGACCTATCCCAAAAACTCTACATCCCCTCATATATATAAACAAAATTTACAAAGTATTCGAAACAGAGAGGAAGACACCGTAGAAATCTACACCGATGGATCCAGGATGAACAACTACACTTTTTTCGTAAAAGAAGAGACGTACAAATACCGTCTGCCAGACCACTCAAGCAATTATACTGCGGAAACATTTAGTTTGCTACAAGCCTCCAAATTTATTCTAGAAGATCCCGGAAACAAAAAATATGCCATCTACTCAGACTCGTTAAGTATAATACTAGAATTGCAGAAGATTTATACAAAAAATCAACAAGCCAAACTTATCAGTGAAAACTTCCACTGTGCAATAAGCCAGGGGAAACAAATCTCTCTAACATGGATACCATCACACGTCGGAATACGCGGAAACGACTTAGCTGATAAGGCAGCAAAAGAAGCAACCGAAGATGCAAACATATACCAAATAAGAATTCCCGTAGATGACATTAAAGCCACGATAAAACTTAAAATGGGACAATTGTGGGAGCGCGAGTGGCGTGACACGGAAAACAATAAGTTAAGAAGCATAAAAAATACCACCAAGCTTTGGAAAACGATCGCACAAAGAAGACCTCAAACCATCATTACGCGTCTGCGCATAGGCCACACCAATATGACGCATAAACATATATTTGAGCGGACAAATGCCCCAATCTGCGACTCATTTAACGAACAGATAACAGTCCAACACATCATCATAGATTGCAGAAAATATGCCATGGAAAGAAGAAGGAACCAAATTCCACCAACTCACATACCCACACTTACCCACATCATTACCAACATATTTACTTGTATATTTGACATACATAAAATTTTCTGTACATAATCTAAAAAAGTATTATAATGTATATGTATACAAATTGTAATTATATGTAAATCAAAGGGTGCTAATAATCTTAGAAATTGAAGCACCAGAAACAATAAAAAAAAAAAAAAACTGATTGATGGCGGTCTGGGTCATAGAATTCCTCGCCAACACTCATAGTGTAAACGTGCGAACTGTGCCAAGTGTCATACAAATACAACTTGGGCTTACAAAACGTATTTCACAAGCTATGCTGAACAGGCTTGATAACAGACTGATGCGCTCTACGCTAAGCTGACAGTGTGGAGTCCCTGCCAACTGGTAAAGCCACTTATCTTTGACAATTGGCATATTGTGGATGTAGCTTTACACTGCTGTATAACTTAACATATCTTGATATCTTGGTAAAAGGTTCTTAAATGAAAAACTTAGTAAAGTTTCATAAAATAATTTATTAGTCATGCTGACTGCGGTTTCGGTGTTAATCATTATCAAAGCTACTGTCTTTTTTGTCCCTCAACCTATTTCCCATAGAGGTTGGTCTAAAAATCTGAAAAAAATCTCATCAATGTACATTAATGGGAACCGGAACAACTCAAAAAGAATATTTGTTCATATTAGTTTTTCGATAAATATCAATATTTTTGTGTCGTTGACACAAATAATTATTTTAAAAAATATGTTGTGTGGTATCAAAAGAAAGTTTTTAAGGCATAGATAATTCTCAAAAATGTATTTATTTTAAAAAGAATTTTGTCACAAACACCTTGTATCCCGGGGTAAATCTAAAATGATGAAAAAAAATAAATAAATAAAATTTAGTACAGTAATACCCCGCCACTCGACGTTAATTCATTCTGAAAAAGCGTCGAATAGCGATTTCGTCGAGTGACGAGTTGAATTTCCCCATAAGAAATAAAGGGAATCATATGTACATATATACATATACATATAAGGAAATACATATATGTATATGTTTTCCTTTTAGCTATGCTTGCATCTCTATCCTTCTTTGGACCCATAATTATAAATATAAATCACTTATTTTAGCAAAAAACAAAAAGTTCATAGCAGCACTAATTCTGAGTAGTTTTCGTCAAGATATCAAGGCGCGAACTGATGGCCATGCGTTCATTTCGCTTTGTTTACTAAAATATGTATCACGTGATCGGTACTCAATCACGCGTCGGATAGCGATGCTACCGTCGACTCTCACTCTCGACATTTACGTCGAATGGCGTAAATGGCAAGCTAAAAGGCAGTCGAGTGGCGGGGTATTACTGTAATGTACATTGATGTAAAGCGGAATAGACCAACAGGAATTTTTGATCAGATTATTTTTTTCAAAGGTTTTTACAATACCGTGCTAATCTTGTTTAACTGGCTAACGTTTCTAAAGAACGAGTTAAATGTTTAACTCGAGTTATCCTTAACTCGTTTTTTAACAACCAGCTATAACTAGACTATTTTTTTAATTGGCTAGCTAAGATTGATGCACGCTTGCAACTCGTAATTAGTTAGATTTGTAAGTTAATAGATAAAAGCATTATTGAATTTAATTATTTTAATATGTACCTACAGTTTCTTGTCACTTACTAGATACCTACAAAATCCTGAAATGTGAGGTATGTTTTTTCAAGTTTTATTTGCTTTCAGTCAACACGACAGACTAATTTCCTACGTAAATTAGATGCGCTTGCTTGAACCTGAATACAATGTGTTAAGTTATATCATTTAACTGGTCTTGTTAATAGGTAACTTGGGTAAAATATCAAACTGAACAGTGATTCCGCTGTGGTGAAAGTAAATTCTAGGAGAATAACTAATTAAAAGCGTTAATTAGTGACTGCGACAACAATTATAACAAGAAATACGTAACACTTTCCACGCAATGCAACTATAACAACGTAACTTAAATATGTTTGTATTGTAAATATAAATAATGTAACCTCATAATCTAGTTGTAAACTTCAGAGGGGGATAATATGAAGGCTTATTTTTGAAAATATTTAGTAATTTATTAAATAAACTTTCATAAATACAAAGCATTATTTAAATATAAATTGAAGGCGTTTCTTGCAAAGATCATTGGCGATTTGGAAATTGGCATTAACGACTTTTTCTATAAAATCTACTCTATTATTAATAATTTTTCCTTGTGTACGCTAAACATACTCAAACATAAATGATCATCCGTCTTAGTTGACATCATAGATAATGACATTGACGTAATAATTATTGATATAATAGTGTTTATAGGTCTGGGCTAGACTCGATTTCAGTGGTGTAGTGGGGCGGGAGGGCAAGGATCTTATTATATGAGGCGGAGCGCGCCGCCGGAATTTTTATTCCAGGTATTTAAAAAATCAAACGGCTAAAATCGCTCGAAATCGATAATACTCGTCTAAAACCACCCTTTCTTTAATTACTACTTAAATTGAAATGCGCAATTCGCGCACATTACTGGGAATCCCCGAATAATATATTGTGTGTTTACATAATTACATTCATTGACTACAAATATTCCTTCAGATTTAAATCCAGAAACAAGACTTAGTTGTATGAATTTAATAATAACTGAAGCTAGATCACGATTAGTAATAGAGCATATGTCTATAAAAAATCAGCACGTTATGTTAAAATATCTTATATATTATATACAGAAAAAATAAAGTTCAATTTATATCTACGCGCAGTTTTTTTTTTATGTTATTAGGCCCGTAATTATGATGAAGGTGGGGTGGAATTATTGTCTTCCCGGGCCCAGAATTATGGTTTTACCGGAGCCCCCTCGGCGCTCTTGCTTATGGCCCGGTTACACGATGCCAGTAACTTGTGCAAGTACTGGCACAAGTACTTGTGCCAGTACTTGCACAAGTCGTTTTGTCGTTTACACGTATTCCAGTATCTTATTTAAGTAACCTTGCAAAGAACCCGAAACACACTGCAAAATGTAGATGCTTCCAATTATTTTTTATGCGTAAAACCGTCTTTTTAACGCGCCAATTTTCGATGTTTAACTTAATTTTATGTATTTTATGCGTACGTCTTTCCAAACAAAAATGAATTGGTGCCAAAAACTACATTTATTAAAACCAGTGGCGAAGGGACACCTCCGCTAGACTTGCCCTCCCATAAAAAAATAATACTAAAAAAAATACATTAAAAAAAAAAAATTTTGTTTAAATTTAAAAGAAGATTTAGGTAAATCTTCAAAAATACATCAAATTATGCCCTATACAAATTTTTGTCCAAGGCTTGGTTTACTAGTTACGAATTTTAAAAAATTTTAAAGTTTAATAACTTCCGTTTCCGGTTTCGGATTTTAATAAAAAACAATAGGGTTCTTCCCAATTATTAGGAGAATTTTTACTCTTTACGTTAAACGACGTTAAACGTCTTACGAACTCTTTAAGTTAAACCGTTTTTGAGTTATCGTGTATACACACAGACACACAGACACACGCACATACGGACGGCACTTCGAAAATAGGTTTTTTGGATTCCCTGGACCATGAAACGTGGTCATCAGTCAAAATCTCGACATCGAAAATTTTCGCGATTACAATACTTGCCCCTTATATATTAAAGTCGGGCAAGTAAAAAGGTATGAAAAAGTTTGTTTTTGTAACCACGGAAATACATCAGTTGTTCACAGCGGCCATTTTTAAGTCACTGGCACGGCTACTTGTGCCAGTAAATAGGAACGGCTTCTATTCACTTGACTTGCATGAGATACTTGTGCCAGTACTGCATGTACGTTTACACGATGCCAGTGGCTGGTGCAAGTACTTACTGGTGCAAGTTACTTGCATCGTGTAACTGAGCCATTATTCTTTCCAAGACCCGAGGTGCTCCAGTGTTGCAAGGACCCTTAATGCAAACTTGAAACGGGTAAATGCATATCAACTAAAATTAGTTTAACATTTTATACCAAATATAAAATAGGCATAATAAAAAAAGTTATGATATAAAATAGACAAATATAAAAATAAATAAATTTTAGAATAAAAAAAAAAACATAATGGTTTGGACTTGGGATGGGGGGTGCTCCCTTCCTTCTACTGCGGGCGCTCATGATTATACACACTCGTATTTAAGCAACGCTTTTGACATTTGCACGTTTGTTATCTGCATGGCCGTATACAAGAAGTGGACACTTTATGGACGCAAAAAAATAATCGCTGATTTTTACGAGATGCTGTACCAGACCCCTACAAAGACAAAATTTATTTTACGTTTCACGTCTGACTTATGAACACTTTAAATTCTGTATCCATAAATACATTTAAAAAAAGTTCATTAGCAGAAAGAACAGAGTTAAAAGACGCCTCGAGATCACTCTTCCTCCTTTTTCTTTTTGACGCAGAATACGTCTTTGTCCATAGCTGGTATGGGGGGGGGGGGGGGGGAGTTGTTACAATTTATTAATATATTCAATAATTTCACAAACCGGAAGAATATTTCCCATAATTTCAGGAACCGGCACACCCTTCCGATTTGCTCTGGTACATGTCGAGCCCTAATACCCTTTTCACACTAGAACTTTAAGATCGGATGTTAAAGTGAATGTATCTTTAAACGCTAATGTGAAACCGTACGGCCTCGTCTAAACACAACCGATGTTTAAGACAGAGATCTGCGTCTTCTTAAACTTCGCCCGCATTGCCAACTTAATTTCTATTATAAAAAAATACTCCTTGAATTTGTGCTGTCAACATTTTATATTATCATAAACAAGAATACTGTATTATATCGACGTTATAAGAAGTATATACTTATTGTTATAATAAAATTATTTATTTTAATAATGTGTTTAATAAAATACAGAGCTACAATAATTGAGATAAAATGTATCGACTTACATGTTAATACAGGTGTAATATATTCTTTATTGTAGTGCCTTTATTGTAGAATGAAATGAAATATCCTTAATTGTTTATAATAATTTAAAATGTGCTTCTGCGCAGACAGTTCAAAACTGGTAATTTCATGACGGTAACTTAAGGCTGCGTATAACCCCTACAGGCTACCAATTTTTATACAAAACTAACAATCTGAAATAAAATTAGTATCAATCTATACATCAAATTTTGCACCGAATTTTTATCTCTCTAATAGGATATTTTTAATTGTAGAAACATTTATTGTAAAAATATTATCGCTCAATAACTTAATACATGACATCAGCAACATTATTCTGTAATTTTTTAAATCTATTTAAGGGTTTTAAATAATTTTTATATTTATATAGTTTTGTGTAGAAATGTTCAAATAATACGTCAACATTTTTTTCGACTTGATTACTTAGGGCCGGTTTCTAGAAGCTCAGTAAACTATAAGCTAATGGTAAACTACGGTTGCCTTAGTAAACTGTTGCAGGAACAAAAAACAATCCAAAGTTAACCATAAGTCAACTATGCATAGTTTACTTCGAGTTTGACGTGAGTTCAACCAAGGCTTCCTTGGTTAAGCGTTGCACAAACGTTGGTCAGGACTTGAACTCGAGTCAAACAATTGAATTTTTCTGACTATACCTTGATCACAGTTTAACTGCGATATACGTCAATATTCGGTTTTTTTATAAATTTTATTTTCATAATTTTTGGGCTAAATAAGAGAAAAAAGTAATTTAAATAAAAAGACGGTAAATTAAATTCTTAATTTGTGTTTTAAAATGAAAATGCACCTAACTATTATTAATGAATGTGACTTTAATATAACATAACCTACAAAATTTCCTTATAAATTCAAAATCAATTTTTAATTTGATATTTCAATAACGTTATAATATAATTGTAAAAGAAATATTAAATACATGAATAATTTATATATATTTATTTTGTACCACTGTAAATAAATATTAAATACATATATAATCATTATATATTTACATATTTTGATTATTCGTACATAATTCTAGGTTTCTATAATTATTTTTTCCTTATCCTATTCGAGCAATAGAAAAATTTCAACTTCCAGCCTATGTTCTTTGCCCGCAACAGAAGATATGGAATAAGATTCTTCAGACGGCGAAAAAAGGCTTTAGTAAAGTACTAATTTTATATCATACAAGTACTCGGAGCAATAGATTATACACCTATTCCAATTCAGTCAACTGGTGCACTTATCAACAATTTTTCCTGATACTACCTTTGAATACACATACAAGAGTAGAGAAAAATTCTAACAGGGCCCATGTTGCAACAGGAATGGCAATTAATATTGACCGTGTTCTAACGACAATTATATCTTGTGCCGTTTTACATAATTTTTGTATACAACAGCATGATACGATAGAAATTCCTGTAGAACTATTGCAGAGCGATGAACCAAATATTTGAGAAGGTAATGATACCAATGTGGCTGTACGTAGTGCATTAATCCAAACAGTTATTGGTGTACCCTAAAAAAATTAATACAATATAATGTAATAATTAAAACAAAACCACTTTATTATTTTTTATAGTTTAATTTTTTTATTAATTCTAATTCAATTTATATTTAAGTCATAATTGTACAGCATTCTTGCTTTATTTTTCTCTATTAGCGCAGCCTGGTATTTACCCTTATAATAAACTTTTATAATGTGTTATTATTATTATTTTTTTAAATTATGTTTCTTGCTTGTCTTTTTTTTGTTATGATTGGAAGGTTCAGGATTAGCTTCTTGTTGCATTTCAGGTTCTGGTTCTGGTTCAACTTGATAAAAAATATGAACTAAAGCCAGTTCTGAATCAGTTAGGTAGGCAGGAGGTGGTGGTAAAATATATAGGCTAAAATACAGTTATCGACATATTTTCAATAATTTGTTGTTTCCATCGGTATCGACACTATATCAGTACTACATCGAAAACTGTTTTTTTCAAGAAACCAGCTCCTAAACAGATACTGAAGAGCGTACATTTAATTCACAAATGTTCTTTTTAGTTTATTATTTTTTTTTAAATTAAAATACAAATATTTAATTTGTTTTGTATCTCTTCACGCAACTTGAGTTAAATTCATCTGTAATCTGGTACCAAATTTTCTTTTTTTTGAATTGTTCAATTATCACATTTTTGTCTTCAGTAATATGGGAATATCTGAAAAATGATAAATACAAATTTTAGGTTATGTTTTAAGAATAATTTAAAAATATTTATATTTCAAAAGAAATAAAAATATATGTATACTTACTTACCGAAAATATCTAGAAAAATGTTTTTATCGGTGTTGGTAAAGTTTGGTGTTCGTGAATTAATTTTTTTAGTTCATTTTAAAACGTTTTAATTTTGACAGCTGATTACTGTCACGTGAAGTACAGTTCACATTAGCAAAAAATATATGTGCATAGTAAACCAATTGTTCCACTGACCAAGCTTTAAAAAATGTTTATGCAACGCAAAATAAAACTGACCATCAGTCAGACTTGACCATTAGTCAGTCGTTACCATAGTTAACTGACTTTTCAGAAACCGGCCCTTATAGTTTAGATCCCTCGTCGAAAAATATTATACTTGATGATAATGGAATTCCACTTGGTACACGTATTCTTCACAAAAATTGAATCATTTTTACCCGTTACACCTATTTTGAGAACCACGGCAGATTCAAGATGGCGGCAAATATAGACTACCAAGTACAATAAACTATAAGTAGTTTTCACAATAAAACATAATAGCTAAAACCCTTTTTGTAGACTGAAGCTTTAGCTACAATTTGCCGCATCGTACGCAAATATGCGTCGATTGGTTTACAAGATGGCGTCTATAATGCAATTTGCTTAATTACAATTGTATGACAGTTTTTTCTAAAATTTAAAATATCCTATTAGATAGATAAAAATTCGCTGCAAATTTTGATATACAGATTGTTATTAATTTTATTTCCGATTATTAGTTTTGTATAAGAAACTATATGGAACTATAGGGTTGTGCGCCGCCTTAAGGACAAAATTACTGTAGCTGATGACAGCACCAGAGATTTAAACATCAAGTGTGAAAGCATACCGATCTTAAACATCGGTGAACTTTAAGTTCACTCGTCTTAAAGATCTAGTGTGAAAAGGGTATAATGGCAATAATATCACGTCATAAGCTATAGATGTATGCGTGATACTGGGACCAAGTAGTCCTGGGCCTAGTGCCCCGCAGTTTTGTGGGTTCGAAGTCCTCGAGGGTTTTTCGCTCATTGATTCCACTTCTTTTCTTTTCTCATCACTTTGATTCGACATACTTTATTTTTGCTCATCACTTACTTTAGGCCAATTTTATCCATTTGGCCTAGGACTCATAAAAACCTTAATTTTAATCCGTGCGACTTATCATGACCATAAGTTTTAGACTTCATCGTGTAAGCACTTGTGACCAAAATTACGCAATTCCGCGGCAATTCAGCAATCATAACTCAGCAACCGGAG
Organism: Liopterus haemorrhoidalis; assembly: GCA_963971575.1. Classification (NCBI taxonomy): domain Eukaryota; kingdom Metazoa; phylum Arthropoda; class Insecta; order Coleoptera; family Dytiscidae; genus Liopterus; species Liopterus haemorrhoidalis. The sequence goes on along the minus strand of OZ020612.1, from coordinate 58,418,900 downwards.
AGGGTATAAGCGTGTTTAACCATTCAAACGATTCATAATAATGTGTTCTACAATACTAGATTGCAAAAACAGCGAACTAATATCCGTAACAGTGCAAAAGTGACAAAAATTTCGAAATATCGCAATATTTGCAAAGAAAATATGTAAAACGGTATAAGTTTTGGATGTTGAAAGAAAGAAGACAAAATATGCGAATGGCATACATTTTTATATTTATTACGTCCTTGAATTTTACAGAAATTAGTCCACACTAGTTACATATAGCAATTCTAATAAAATATACAGAGCAGAAAATATTAATTGGAAATTATAATTTAATTTTTTTTTTCGTAATTCAGCAAATGGCTAAAAATGATGTAATTTCTACACGAAATCTTATTTTTAAGGATGCTCTGTAAATACAGGCTGTAACAGCGAAATCCACCACTGCTAATATTAGCTTTAATATTATAGTTATAAAAAAATACTATGCAACGAAGAAAATATTTTTCTCCACGACCACTATAGAATTTGCCAATTCTAAAACCAATTTTGACTACAGAAAGTTAATATTCTAACACAAGAGTTGGAATGTTATTCTAAAGCACTTATGTTCTTATGCATTTTGCGTGTATTTCATTCCATCACTTGTTATGGAATAACTATTCCATGCTTGTTGTCTTTTGTTTTTGTAGGGTTACATTAAGATATATGCAACGTTTACATTAAATAAATGCAGGGGCGGATTTAGCTTGTACGGAGCCCCTGGCTGAAAAATTTGTCGGGGCCCTAGTATTAAACTTTCTTAGTTTTTTGCCCTAGATTTTTGTTTACAATTAAAAAAGGTTATGTTTACTAGTATAATCATATTCTTGTCATATATATGTACATACTTATATCGTTCAAATACAGACATTACAATTTTGAGACATTATAAGAACATAAAACAATGAAAAAGAAAAAATGTATTTTATAAATGTGATTTTACAAATTTTTTCTTCTTAAACTATTATTTTGCTTTAACAAAGCCTGAAATGTATAAAAATACATTTATATTTTTTTTATTGTCTAACATAAGCGCCCTGCCACTTTTTTTTACGACTACACCCTTGATTTTATTCTTATTATGAATCTACTCAAGTTAGTTAACGGATGTATTGTTTACAAGTATAAAATTTATTTATTTAAGAAAAAAAAATAATAATAATCATCTCTTAAAGTCCATCCCTTTCAACTATTAATGAACTTTGAAGTTATTTTTCAGGTAAAAAAGCTAATTATATAAATTAACAAAAACTCAAATAAAGTAGTACTTATTCTTAAGACAATTTTTTTAAAAGTCTGCAGTATACTACTACTGGCATAAAGTGACTGAAAAAATGTCAAAAAAACGTAATTTTAAAAGTAAACAACTTAAAAAGACCCAAAACTGTTTTCTTTTACTACTGCACAAATTCTAGTAATATAAATCAAAAACTTACCTTTTTAGGTCGTCTAAATCCAAAACCACAAATTACCACCACATTAAGTGTAAATAAAACTGTAAAACTAATTTTTTTTTGTATTTGACGCACGATCAACAGCAATTTGTATATCAGTGCCTAAATGTGCCGTTCGTATTTGTAACATTCCAAATGTGACCTTGCAATCTATAGTGCGTTCGAAGGTGAGTTTGCAGTACAGGGCATATGGAGTAGTTCTTTTTCATACTCTCTAATGGGTTTACACAATGACGCTATCCTCTTCTTGCTAGTCGACGTTGCCAGCTCTAAAACCCGCTGATCTGTGAAGACGCAGTATTCTACAAATGGCCATTTGTTTTTGTTGAGTATTATTTTGAGTTTTATAAGAGTTGATTTTTGTAAATAATACGAGTTTTTCATATTATTATAATTGACACATTTGACACTTTTACAACATTTGGCAACACCGCTCCCATTTGCCATAAGAGCTATACTGCAAACTCACCTTCGAACGCACTATACGGCCTAAGCGGCGCCCAGCGACGCAGTAAATGCAGTAGAGCCATTCCAAACAGGCTGATCGAACATCTTCATAATTTCACAAATTCTGTTCTTCATTCAATTGCATATAAATTATTTTCAGCATTAACTTTTCAATTGTAGTATATTATTTTATTACATTATTTGGGGGCCCCTAAATATCGGGGGCCCCTGGCTGCAGCCCAGTCAGCTAACATTAAATCCCCCCCTAAATCCGCCACTGAATAAATGCAACATAACTTCCTAACCTAAAATAGTGGCCGATGTGCGGCAAATTAAATTAAAATTAAACAAATAATAAATAAAAAGATTAGTTTAATTAATTGATTAATTTGTTGTGTAATATAAATTATTTGTTAAGATAAAATGTTTGTTAAAATAATTATTTCTTAATTTTTTTCTTTCTGGTGGTCGTGGAGAAAGTAGGGTCTGTGACTCGGTTGGAAGAGAAAATTCGATCATTTTCTCATTCCAACCTTATTACAGAATATACTATTTTATACCAGTGGTTCTCATGTTGGAGTACATACTAAGCTATATTTTTTCGAATGGGATTATGCATATTTTTTATACCTACTCAATAGCGTATTTTTTCTAAATTCAACCATGTATTAGTTTAATATCTTTACATAAAACATCATGAAATTATTGAAATTTAATTTTTTTAAAATTTTTAATATTAATATCTGATCAATAATGAAAGCTACTTCTTCTGTTTTAAGTCGAATAGTATTATGTTTATTTATTTATTTATTTATTAATGTTACATCAGGCTATTTCTGCAACGAGGCTAATCGCCGATGCCAGGGGGCGAGCTCCTACACCTAGATGATGGGTGAATGATTGTGAAATGAAAGTAATGTAAACATATTATTCTCGCCCGAATAATAACACCAAAGGAGAATCGAACTACTGACCGCACAATCCAGACTGTTTTTACCAGTCCAAACTGCACGACTTAATGCGCTCGGCCACTCCGTTGGCCAGAATTATGTGGAAAATAATGGAAATCTAATGGAACATTATATAAGGAGTATTTAACAATTATTAACTTTTAACTTAAAATTATCACTCTTCATCGATAGCTTACTGCACATAAATATTAAAAATTAAAAATAAAAAATAAATTAAATTTCGATCGCAGTATTTTCAATATTTTTATTATGTAAGGATATTAAATTAACACATGGTAGAATTCAGAAAAAATAAGCTATTACGCCCCCCCCCCCCGAAATTGCTCTGGTCCCCAGTTGGCCTCCCCAGAATTGTTTGGAGAAAAATGTATTTTAGAAGTGGGGAACTTTTTTTAGGCCATCACTTGTTTTTAGCCCCCCCAAATTTTACTAAAAAATGTCCTGGCCCCCTCAGATTTTGAGAGCTGGCGCCACCACTGCGTTAAGGGTTGCACAGACCATTAGAATTGATCTATTAGTAAGCCACATACAATAAATATAATTTCTCTCCTTCAGTTAAAATATATAATTTACGACCGATTGTTAAAATAACAAAAGAAACAATAACAGCGTAGGCTTTTTATGGTAAATTATCTTAAAACAAAGTACTTTATTGAATTCTTTAACAAGTATCAAAACATTTTGTTAATATCGTCCTTGTAAAATCGATTTAAAACAGTATTTTACATGAAAAGTACTTAATAATAATCTGCATGTTTTCTCTGTCATTGAATTTTTATGGAGGTTTTCTACAGAAAAACCCTCCGTTGCCTTCATCAGGGAGCACTAAGAGAGATTTAGGGAGTCTTTTTTTGACCAAATTTTGTAGTCCAGGGGGATAAGATCTGAGCTGCTAGGCAGCCAATCAGGAGGAGAAATATAGTCCAATACATTGCTTTCAAGCCACTGCTGGGCAGCCTTTGTATTATAAGCTGGCGCTGTATCTTGCTGGAATCTCCAGTGGTGACCACCGAAAAGGGAGTTGTTCACTTCTTTAACTTCAACACAGTTTTACTACTAAATTTTGATAGTCGTTTTTACCCCTTGTGATTGTCGGAGGGTGAAATGTCTGGTGAGTAGGGTGGGTGTGTTAGAACCTCCCAATCAATCTCGGAAATTTTTTCACCTGCCTTTTTTTTGATAAATGAGGTCAGGCATTGTCGCCTTGAAGAATAACTCCCCTTCTATTCACAATTTCTGGCCGATTTCTGGTCAAGTTCTGATTCAGTCGATCCAATTTTTCACAGTAGAGATCAGAATTAACACTTTGCCCTGGTTTTAACATCTCATAATAAATTATTCCTTTATAGGGCCTTCCAGATCGAAGTTCATCATACAAGCATAAATTTCCTGATTTAAATTTTTTAAACCACTGTTGACATGTATGTTCACTTAGTTTATCACCATAAGCAGTGCAAATGTTTTATGTTGCAACTGTAGCAGATTTTTTTTATGGTACTCATACAACATTAAACAGAATAAAAAATGTTTTGATGAAAATTCTTCCGCCATTTTAAAATGCAAGGGTTTAAAATGAAACGAAAACAATAATTAGGTACTCAAGATTACAGAGTTTAATAAAAAAATTATGTGAAGTGTGAATCTTCACACATTTCTGGGTTTTGCAGGTATTTAGTAACTGAATGATGATTATTTGGGATGCCAAAACAAATTTTATGTCAAAATATTTTTTTATGAATTTTAATTCGAATGCCTAAACCATTATTTAAGTTTCTAAATATGCGCAGTATTTATTTATACAGCAAGGTTCAAAATATAACTAGAATTTTGACAAAACAATTTAAACAAAATAAAAAAGCAAAAAAAAAAAAACAGAAAAAATTATAATTAACAGGATTCGAACTCTGCAACGTTCGCACTGCAAATTACAAAGTGCATCACGAAACCAACTGAGCTACCAGAGTTCCGGATAACACTCCAGTTACATAGCAAATTAATTATTTAACATATTTTAGTTTAAAACACAAAAAATGCATTATTTTCCGAAAACATTATCTGATCAAAAATTCCTGTTGTACTATTCCGGTTCACACCAAGATACATTACTTAGAATTTTTTCAGATTTTTAGTTTAAAACATCTGGGATAGGGTGTGGGACAACATTTTTTTTGCACAATTTTGGCCAAAATCGCACCAAAATAATTTATTTTGCAAAAATAAAATCATCAGTGATCGTTAATCCACGTACCAAGGGCTTTCATTTGATACCCTACACAGAATTGTATTTTTTTTTTTCCGAAGAGCCTATATTTGTTTATGTTTTTAGGGGGATATGTTTTTTAGATGTTTTAGTATTTTTCCTATGTGCGGGTCAAAGAGTTGTATAAGCATGCCAACTTTCAACTCGACACTCGACAACTTTCAGCATGACGACAAAATGACGGTATAAGGGTTTTTTGGTCATACCTACAAAACCCTAAAAAGCAAAAAACGTCTGTTTAATTCAGCGAATAAGTCGTGACTAGTACGCATACTGCACTAACAATAAAAACGAAAAAACTTTCCAGTACACCTAATATAAATATGCTTTTAAATTCATATGAAATCTGTTAATGACGTATTGTATTATTCAATTTTATAACTTTTGACTTGTGTAAGCATGTTGTGATGTACTTAACACGAATAAATATATAATACAAGGTGACTCAAAAGAAATTTTATATTTAGTGGATCGATTAAAAAAAAAGTAAGCCGTATATAGAAAAAATGTTTATTAATTATTAAAATACACTTTTTGGGGATTTATTTCTTAAAAATAATATCGTCTAAATGTAGACCCTCGCGTTCTCGGCACTCATTTAATCGAACAGTAAAATTACTTATGACGTCTCGGCAGATGGACTCAGGGATGGCTGCCATTTCGTGACGGATATTTTCTTTCAAATGCGCCAGTGAAGTCGGTTTATTGGCGTAAACTTTAGATTTAAGATAACCCCATAGGAAAAAGTCCATAGGGGTTAAATCTGGACTGCGTGGAGGCCAATTTATGTCACCTCTCCGGGAGATCAATTTGCCTGAGAAAATTTCACGAACACGTGGCAGAGACATATTGGACGTGTGTGAAGTTGCTCCGTCCTGTTGGAACCATGTTCTTTGGTTATAGCCAAGAAAGTTCTGCAGTTCAGGTACCAAGAAGTTGTCTAACATCTCCACATAACGCTCTGAATTCACTGTAACTGCACGCCCCCTTTCGTCTTCAAAAAAGTAAGGGCCGATAATTCCTCGCGCCGACATCGCAGCCCATACGGTCACTTTAGGCGAATGTAGGGGTTTATGATGTTTGCGTTTCGGATTCGTTGCACTCCAGTAGCGGTAAGTGCGTAATGCGATGTAATGATGATCTATGCACATTTAAAGCACTTGCGCGCTTCCGAATTGAAAGGTTCGGGTCGTCACGAACAGACTGATTAACATTCTCCACGTTTTCTACCGTTCTTGATGACCTAGGTCGCCCGGATTTTGATTTATCCAGCGTTGTACCAGTCTCTTCAAACTTTTTAACCCAATGTCGAATGAGAGGAATGCTTGGCGCATGATTTAAGTGGCGAAAACCTCGAATACTGCAGAATTTTCTACGTGCTACAGTCGCCGAATCACCTTTTTTGTAAAACTCTCGCACGCATAACGCGCGGTCTGCTCCCGAGAAACGCTCCATAGCGACTGAATTCCCAAGAGCCAGCCTACCGATTGACATAACCCCCGCGCCCCTCGGATACGTTGCGTTCACGCAGTAAGCTAAATAAATATAAAATTTCTTTTGAGACACCTTGTATTATATCGCTTCTTATAAAAATCCAACTATACCTCTGTCTCTCTTTTTGGCTACTGTCTTTTTGTGTTGACTTTTGGCCTCTCCAGGAAAATCTGCATATTGATTTGTTGACAGGTTATCCATCTATTATAACTATATTTGGTAGATATTCTGTCAGCTTATTTCTCAATATTTTACGTTCAATCTTTCCAGATCCTTTTTTCAATTTTGTTCTCTTTCATCCTCACACTTGTCCTATTCATTGTAATGTATATCGCATTCCTACATTTAATCTGTATATAAAACTATTTTTTAATAAACCTTTTCCAATAAATTTTACGTAACTGTAAATAAACATGTTATTGGTAATATTATAATTTGTAGATAAGTCGCTTTCTTTTGATGATGAAAATATATGAAAAGTTATTATTCGACACGTGGAAATACCAGAAAAAAACTTTCACACAATTTAAATCTTGAATTAAGGTTTCAAATTTTCATAAACCGTAAATTTATTTTGTTGCTAAGTCAAATGAAGCAAGTGATGCCATTTATTCATATATTGGCAACAATATTTCTTAATACAAGTTGTACAATTTCATATTGAAGACGCTCAAGGTTATTTCTTGGTTTCAGTTGGTAAATCAGTTGAATTTTATACGGAAATACGTGAAAAATTAGTCAATATTCGTCGAAATGTTTCTTGGAATATCAACAAAGTCTTTTGAATTGAGATTAGAGTCTTCTATACCTAATTCACCGAATCTATACAGTATACGTAAACATTCGAAACAACACGTGACATTTTAATTGGTTTAATCCAGAGTGTCTATTGTAAATAATAAGTGACTAAAATTGGCGACTTTATTCACAAGTTTAGCTACTGAAACATTGGGTGCGTTTTGTTGGTGGCTGGTTGGAAGTACTAGAATTGATGCGCAAGAAAACGACAATTTTGATCGTGAAGTAAACATGGAATGACATTTGCTTGGAGGTTAAGTCATATGGTTATACTTAGAACAAATAACGAACATATTTCACCTAAATGGATAATCTAAATAATAAATGCAGAATAAAAAAACTTTATAATTGAAGCAAATATTCAATAATGTTTTAGAACGAGTTATTGAATTGTACATACATTTTAAGTTTAGATTTATCAATACTATATTAAAATCATATCGGTATATATTTATTTTAGGACACAAAATGAGAAAATACCTAAAAGTAAAAATTATTTTTAAGCAGTAATACCAAGATTCAATTCTAATATGTACATTTAAAAACCAAATGAAAACAACTGCATTCAAATATTACTTTTCATCCCCACCACACTTATTCATTCCAGTCGTTCGACCTCGAGGCATCGAATGAGTAGAATGAATAGAATGAGAATACAGTCGCAACAAAACGCGTATTCTGATTAAACCGAAACCAGAATTGGCACAACAAAACGCACCCATTGAGTGACATCTTTTAAAATAATTTTATCCAAAACACAAAAACTAATATTTTCCAAAAACGCAATCTGATTGGAAAATCCTCTCGTAAGTATCCGGTGTAGATCAAAGTACATTACTCATATTTTTTTCAGATTTTTCGTTCAACCCCTTTGGGTTAAAGGGAGTCATGGGACAGTGATTTTGTAATACATTTTTGGAAAAAATCCTATTAAAATAATTATTATTTTTTTTGTTAAATTATTTTTTGTTGATTAATCTACGTCTTTAGAGCTTTCTTTTGATATAAGATAATAAAATTTAAAAAAAAATATTTTTTTTCAACGACAAATAAATCGATATTTATCGAAAAACAAATCTGATCAAAAATTCCTGTTGAACTATTTCGATTTTAGTATTATTTAGATTTTTTCACATTTTTAGATCAACCCCTCTGGGAAACAGGGTGGGTCACAAAAGGTTTTTGACATATTTATGGTGAAAATCCCATAACAAAAACTGATTTTTCAAAAATAAAAATTTGCTTGTTGATCCACACATTAAGAGGTTTTATTTAATATCCCAGTCAAAATTTTAAAAAATATATATTTTTTTCATTAATATAAACAAATATGTATGTTTATATTTATCTCTTGATAATGAACTCTCAGTATTTTTCCTATATGTGGGTCAAAGAGTTATAGAAGCATGCCAAATTTAAACTTTCTATATTCAGCCGTTTGGCTACAATTTGTACCGTACAGACAGACAGACACATGAAAGATGTTATAAGGGTTTTTTGGTGGTTATACCTACAAATCCCTAAAAATGAAAAGTTCGTTAAAAGGACGTTTTCAAACGATTGAAGAAACAAAAAATATCGGAATCTGCTCTAAAAGCGATTCTAAAAAGTGTCTACAAAAAAGAAGTCTACGAAAAGACGCTGACAGCGATATGTACAGCAGAAAGACAGCATTTTGAAGGTGTTATTTAATATGTAAAATAATTTCTTGTTGATACATTTTATGACGCTGATCTGCAATTTTTTTATCCCTGTTTTTAGAATGTAAACAATCCTTTATTATTAGTAAAAAATCTATTTTTTGTTGTAAACGCAAAGTAATGAAAGTCGCTTTGACCTAGAAGAATAAAAATCTTTATCGATTGTAATACCTAGTTACCAAATGCAAATGGCAACATGTCGCAAAATTGATTACGATCAAAATTAGGTACAACACACGCATATGACGTAAAAAATATGTACTTTCATTTTTATTTCCTTCAAGTTATGACCTGGCATAACATTTTGGCAAGACTATCTTTAAAGAAATAAAACAAACACTCGGTTGGTTCTACTAAGTTTATTCGATTTAGTATTACGACAGGCATGTCATTGTCAAGAGTTTATCACACATTAAACTAATTATTCTTTATTTCCACTAGGCCTTGCGGCGTTTAGGGTATTATTACAAATAAATAAAATAAAATAACATTACAATGAATTTCATTACAATACATTTTTATTTAATTTCTTTGTTCTTCCTCCACACCGGAGGAATCTCTATATTTCTTCCTATTCAAATTCCGGCTTCCCTTTCCAATCTCCTTCCTTCTTGCCGCCAGTTCTCTCGCCCATCTTTCCCCCTTGCCTTCCTCAGATATTGGCGATAATAAAAATATTAAAAATGAACATAAAATAAAATCTGTCAATTAATAAAATCATTGATATCGTAGGTGGTTTTTTCAATAAAGTGATGCTTTACTTGATTCTTAAATTTATTTAAATCTGTAATATCTTTCATAACGTCAGGAAGTGCATTATAGAATTTACAACAGTTGTAATAAGCTCCTTTCTGGTAGCTGGAAGTATTGTGGATAGCGGGTAGAAGTTTTTGTTTATTTCGCGTACTGTATGAATGAGCAATTGATGAAATTAAATGTTTGTTTTTATGTGTAAAAACGCAGAGATAATATATATTCTGATGGCATGATAAGTATTTCCAAGGATTTAAATGAGTTTTTCCAAGAGTCTCTATATTTTATTGTATCTATGATTCTTATTGCGGATTTTTGAAGTTTAAAAATCCAGCCAGTGGATTTTCCCCAGTGTATAATATTAAATTTTAAGTGCGAATGGACCAAAAATAAAGGGTTATTAATACTCTTTTGCTGCATTGAGTCTTGATAAATCTAATACCCTTTTCACACTAGATCTTTAAGACGAGTGAACTTAAAGTTCACCGATGTTTAAGATCGGTATGCTTTCACACTTGATGTTTAAATCTCTGGTGCTGTCATCAGCTACAGTAATTTTGTCCTTAAGTTACCATCATGAAATTACCAGTTTTGAACTGTCTGCGCAGACGCACATTTTAAATTATTATAAACAATTAAGGATATTTCATTTCATTCTACAATAAAGGCACTACAATAAAGAATATATTACACCTGTATTAACATGTAAGTCGATACATTTATTATTGTAGCTCTGTATTTTATTAAACACATTATTAAAATAAATAATTTTATTATAACAATAAGTATAAACTTATTATAACGTCGATATAATACAGTATTCTTGTTTATGATAATATAAAATGTTGACAGCACAAATTCAAGGAGTATTTTTTTATAATAGAAATTAAGTTGATAATGCGTACGAAGTTTAAGACGCAGATCTCTGTCTTAAACATCGGTCGTGTTTAGACGAGGCCGTACGGTTTCACATTAGCGTTTAAAGATACATTCACTTTAACATCCGATCTTAAAGATCTAGTGTGAAAAGGGTATAAGGGCATATAGGCAGGAGCTAAGCAGAGCCGCAGTAAGGAAAACTTGCGCTAGGGGCAAAACTGTGTTTTGGCTCCCTTGGCAAAAAAAAGGTGGTCCTCAAATTTTAAATTTTGGTTTAGTTCCCAAAATCCAAGTAATGAGCAAAAAAAAAGCTCCTCACCTTCGCAATGTGGCGCCCTTTTCCTTAGAGCGCTTACTGCGGCTCTGGAGCTAAGTCTTTGACCAAGATTATCGATATGAGCAGTCCACTTTATATTCTAGTGTAATGCCGAGCAATTTAGTTAATTATCAACTAACTGAAGATGTAACAAGTATTGGTATACAGGGCACATGGGCACTGGCAATGAACAGATCAAGATGGAGGACTTATGTGAGTGAGGCAAAAAGTAAACCTGACTGGTAGTGCCCAAATAAGAAGAAGAAGAATATATAAGATATGTTTCCGTGACGTGTTCATTACCCATTCGGAAGCTGCCAATAGCAACACCACAAAGGGCCCAAATATTGATAAATGATGAGAGCTAAATACATAAACAAAATGTGCAGTCAAATCGGGTTGGCCCTACACAGTAAAAAATTCATTTCTAGGTAAAAGTTTATTCTCAGTTTGGTTAAAATTTTAGTGTTAAAGTTCACTTTTACTAACCAAATCACCATGTAAATCTTCATTTATTCAGATAGTGTTATTTTTTCAGTGTTAAAATTAACACAAACACTATTTATTTTCCAACATTATATATAATTTAACCAGTATGTAAGGGTAAACTTTACACTAAATTTAACCAAAAAAAGTGAAAATAATTAACACGAAAAGCAAGGGACCTCACGGTACACTAAAACTCCATTTTTAGGGTTTTGTAGGTATGACCAAAAAACCCTTATACCATCATTTTGTCGTCTGTCTGTCTGTCTGTCTGTCTGTCTGTCTGTCTGTCTGTCTGTCTGTCTGTCTGTCTGTCTGTCTGTCTGTCTGTCTGTTCGGTAAAAATTGTAGCCAAACGGCTAAACCTAGATAGTTGAAATTTGGCATGCTTATACAACTCTTTGACCCGCACATAGGAAAAATACTAAAACATCTAAAAAACATATCCCCCAAAAATATAAACAAATATGTGCTCATCGAAAAAAAAAATATTTTTTTATAATTCTGAGTAGGGTATCAAATGAAAGCCCTTGGTACGTGGATTAACGATCAAATTTTTATTTTTGCAAAATAAATTATTTTGATGCGATTTTTGCCAAAATTGTGCAAAAAAATTTTTGTCCCACACCCTGTAGCCCAGATGGTTTAAACTAAAAATCTGAAAAAAATCTAAGTAATGTACATTGGTGTGAACCGGAATAGTTCAACAGGAATTTTTGATCAGATTAGGTTTTTGGAAAAAAACGCATTTTTGTGATTTTTGGCTAATAATGTACACAAGTTATAGCTTTGTAACACGCCACACTGTAACGTGTATGCTGGTCTAATGGTATTTGACGCTGATTTTTCATCCAAGTAACCCGATCCGAAAGGGATCGAACCCTGTGAGAAGAGACTATATTATTATTTTTTTTTTTTTTTAAATTTTTATATTGTTTAAATTATTTTTTCAAAATTCTAGTTATATTTTGGCAAATGTTGCATTTAATTTTTAAAAGCGTAAATTTAATAGCCAGTGGAAATTGTTTAAATTATAATTTTATTCTGTTTCAATGTATACGAAATCAGAGGGGCGGAACTTATAACAACCAATGGAAGCCATAGGCGCAATTTTTAAAATTCTTAATGAACCTTGCTATATAAAAAAAAAATACTGCACATGTTTAGAAACCTAAATAATGGTATTAGGCGTTCGAATTAAAATTAACAAAAAAAAATATTTTAATATAAAATTTGTTTTCGCATCCAAAATAATCATCATTCACTAAATACCTGCAAAACCCTGAAATGTGTGAAAATTCACACTTCACATCAATTTTTTTGTATACCATGAAGTCCCTTTAACACTACCTTTTTAGAGTGTACAAATACTGTTACTTCAATTATTATTACGTCAACTATGACAGATGATCGTTTATGCGGTTGGAGTGTGTTACATGTAAACAGGGTAAATATTAGTAATAATAGAGCAGATTTTATAGAATAAGTCATTAATCAATTTAACAATGATCGCCTTCAATTTCTATTTAAATAGTGTTCTGCATTTATGAAAGTTTATTTAATAAATTACTAAATATTTTCAAAAATGTGTTTTTATATTTTGCAAAAAGGGCGTTCATGTATGAAATGTTATATTAATCTTAATAAACCTTTAACAATTGTATCTCCAGGACAGCATCCTGGATACGCCACTGGAACTTTTAATATAATCATTTGACAGATCATGCGATCTATAAATTTTGTTAGTGAATAAAAACAGCATATATTTTATTATAAATAACAAATAACACTTTATTTTATCTAAAAAAATACATTGCAAAAATGTCTTAATTAGCTTATCAGTAAACAAATCTGTAATAAATACATTTAAATTATTATTAAAACTTAAACTAATCAGTCTTAATCATTAAGGTTCCAGTAAACAAAATTTAAAAAAATCTAAATATCCCAAAGATTTGAGGTAAATAATATTGATAAAAATTTCATTGTAGTAGGTAACTCTAACTTATCAAAATCACATTCCAACACATTCCCCGTTCAGTATGGGTCACGTGGTATACGTAATACTTAAATAACACTGATGGTTTACGTTAACGCCAGTCCTATACGGCCGCGTTTGGTGTTGTGAAGTGTTGAAAGTTTAGTGACATTTTTTTTTTCAATTCTTTACACACGTTTGATTCTGAATTTACATGTGAGATTATTGGCGTGGCAAATACTTAGAGAACTGTGCTGAGTGATTGTGATTGGACTATTTTATTTTGTGATATAGCCGTCAATTAAATTATATTAAGTGAGTATTAAGATTTATTTTTATTTTAATTAAAAACTTAAACAGTTTAGTAATATAAATAAAATATGTTTATATTTAACTTTTATTTTATATCTTCCAAAAGATTTTAAGTTCGTCAGTTATTCTCGTTATAAAACAATTTAATAATTTGGATATACTGTGTTAACCAATTTTACGAATCAAAGCAACAAATTTAACTCTGTATAAGTTTATTTTTTGTGAGTGTCAGAAAACTGAAATATATTTATTATTTTGAATACATTGTTACTGTTTTTTACAAATTAATGAAACAATTTTATTGGATGTGTGAGCTTGCAAAAACTTGAATTTTGTTTAGGAACCGAAAATTTGATATTTATTTCGAAACGCTCAGTTCGATTTTTACCGCATATTTAACTTAGTGTATAACAGATTTTTTAAATTATCTTATGCAAAATTTAGCCTCCGAATTATCGTTTCATAAATTGTAAATCTAGGATAAATTTGGAAACACTGTGTTCCCAATTTAATAAATTAAAAAGTATTTTATAATTATAATAATAAAAAGCCTTTTAATTATATGAATAAAAAGCGTTTTAAACTTTGACCTTCTTGTACAAAAGTTTATTTTTAATTATTTGCGATAGTTCTGTTTGTTTCCGAATTTTCATTATTTTCAAAAAAATGAAATTTTCACTATTAATTTGGAAACACCATGTTTCTAATTATATATTAAAAACATTTTAATTAATTTATTTATTTATTAGCCTTCTTGTACTTTATATATATATTTTTTTTGTTGTCTTTGGCTCTGTACTGAGACTGGTTCGATTCCGGGTGTGAATTTTCGACTTCCAATTAGTGCTGATTAAGGATTTAGTAGGCTCATGGGCTACAAGTGATATGCGACCCTTCAAAAATTATTAATAATAATAAAATATGTGTATTGTATACTATTTATCGATTTTGTCGAAATGTCAAAATTTTGTTTCAATCAACTAAATTCTAAAATCTTATGGACTAGGAACAGAGCCGGATTAAGATGAATGAGGCTCTTCAAAGAAGTTTTTGGAGGCCCTTTTTGTATTAAAGTTTTATTTAAGATCATAGCTTTATTTGGTAACAAAGAATATATTTTGAAATTATATCATAAATATATTTGTTTTTTATTAATAGTTTGAATATAAAAATTAATATTAACTGAATTTTTGAGGCCCTTCCAAACGTAAGGCCCTAAGCTAGAGCTTGTTTAGCTTATTTGTAAATCTGACCCTGAGTGGGAATTTGCCGGATCATAATAATTTCATATCCGTGGATAGGGACAGGGGCGGACTTTGGCCTAGGCAGACTAGGCAGCTGCCTAGGGACCGTATTTTTCGGGGCCCATAAGACGGTTTTATTATACATTTTGTCTATTATTTTATGATTTCTTTAACTAGTAGGGCCCGCAATGAAAACCTTGCCTAGGGCCATGTTTTTCCTTAGTCCGTCACTGAATAAGGATACGGATACAGATTATTTTGTGGAATATTCGTGGATACGGATACGAATATCTGGAAAATCTCTATTATATATTAAAGAAATGTCGATAAAGAAACTAATTAAAAGATTTTTTCCTTATTAAATATATATTATGTATTTGCAAATATACTTAAAATTAAAAAAAATTAACTTTACTTTCTTTTTTGAAACAAATTCTTATAAAGTATCTGAATTTGCAAATTAATTAAAACGTCATTCTCAAAGGACATCAAACTGAGTTTTTGAGGCGATCTTCTTTATTTGATGCTGTAGAAGCATTTTTGATTAATTTAAGTTTCGAAAAAGTGAGGACAAAAGTCCGACTGACAGTACCTAAGGAAAAAGTTTCGAAAAAAAAAATTCTCAAAGATACATTTGTTGTCATCTATCAAATAAATCCGGAACGCCATTTCAACACTAGGAAATGAAGACGTTATTTTTATTATTAAATTGTAAATATCAACAGCTAAAACCACAAAATAAATATTGTTTTTGTATACTATCATAGAGAGGGAAAAAATAATATTAAATAAAAATAAATAAAATAAAATCTTAAACCACTATGTTTCATTTATTATATTTTTATCAATATATCAACTGGAATCAATTTTAGCTTTCACTAAATACCTTTTTTTTTATTATTATTATTTTAGTATATTTATACGATATGGCCCGAGGCTCCCTACTTGACAGGAGCCCTAGGTTGTAGCCCTTAAAGCCACTTTTTACATTTTTTAACAGACACCATAAATACGTATTTTATGCATATAAACAAATTAAATATACATTTATACAAAATAACATTTATTAAATGTTTTCTATTATGTTTAAATCAAATTTTTTTAAGTTTCTTAAATGAAATACGTATTTTAGGAACAATTTATAATACTTTTGGTAATTGCTATTAATATGTTTACCGAATTTCTTTCCACAAATCATTATATTTTATATAAACCTTCAAAAACGTGATGTAATTTCAAAGAAACAATTTTAGAATATGTATTTTTAAATCTGAATAAACAAAAATAGTAAAACTAAAAATATGTGTAACTAAAAACTATGTAATTATAAAATTTTATTACTTAAAAATTTGTTATTAAAGCAAAAACAGTGCAAACTGGCAGTGACAGATAAACAAAATAACAAATAAACATTTGTTAAATACAGTAAGATCCAATTATTGCTCAAAAGTTTTGGACTAAGGGAAACTGAATAATACAATAAGAGCAGCAAGCAGCATATCATTAGACACTTGCGTCATCTAATCAAAGGCCTTTATTTCCACCTCACCACAAGCCGACATTGTTATGTCGGCTCTCTAGTCATCATTTTTATATTACCTTAATATTTATTGTTTCTACATCAAAACAATAGTGTTCATTGTTCATTACTGAATTGGCGTATTACAATTGTTATTCAGTTATATGAGAGATATTATTTGATAATTTTTAACGTTTTAAGCTCAATATTTTTTTATATTGTGTTTTGTCTTTTTTTTTATGGTCTGCCCAACCGGCCCATTTAGTGATCAGCCCACCGGGGTTAATTAGAAATAAGATTATATTTAGAAAACCCCGGTTTATCCAATCGTATGAATGATATATACCCGGATAATCGACTATTGGATAATCGTTTTTAAGGCAACAGAAAATGCTGTTTAAATTTCGTGATCAAAATAACATTCGTTCAGTATTTAGTCAACTGTTTTTGAGGCTTAAATTAAATAAATTTATGATTTGTCCGTAACTACAATTTTAGATAAGCCTATTGTAGGCTGTATTGTTTTATAAAGCTAAAATCAGGGCCGTTATTATTAACTCAGATGCAAAAACATTATCGCCGCCCTTATTAATTAAATATTATTTAGGTAATTAAGAATTTGATATATAATGTTTACTTTTTTATCTGTGTATACCTACAAAGTTTTAAATATTTATCATGCTAAATACATATTTTATAATTAATATTTTCATAAAATAAAATAAAAATCCTTAAAAATATACGGTTTTATTCTATACATAAAAACAAAACATTTAATACGTAACAAAAACAACTATTAGTAATAAATATATTGAAAAGGAAATAAATTGTTTAGATACACTTCTATCATAAGTAGAATTCATGAGCCCAGTAGATATGTGAAATATTTCTTGGGCTCCCCTTGATTTATAAAACTTAAAAAAAGATGAAATTTAAAAGTAAAAAGTTTCAGTAACCATTTGTTTGAATAATAATTTTGAAGATTTTGGGGTTGGATTAACTAATAATCAAATTAAGCACGTGTTTATTGCGAGATTTTATTGGACTGCGAGTTTTTTTTTACTAAGCAACTATTCGCCTAATAAGTTATAACCCACTTAATTTTGAGATGAAAATCTCGGTCTTAAATCTGTTAATTGCCTAAGGGGGGGGGGGGTATGGTCAGAGCAGCACATTTTATACCCATTTTCAAGATTTTTTTTTAGAAAACTGTTAATAGTAACTTGATTGGGATAGTACCTACAGTAAAGAACAACCTTTGAAGAGTATCCAAAAAAATTTTTATTGAAAAATATCGAAAATTAAGCTCGTGACATGAATTTGAAATTTTCGTTCAGGACAAAGAGTTGATTTGCGGTGAGACACATAACTAATGACTGGATCATCTAAAACAAAAAAAACAAAAATATTTCGTTAGTTTATGAGTTTCTTGAGGTAACGCTGTCGAGATATTTTTTTTTCTTGCTTTTTTTTTATGGAATTTTTTACAACTGAAAACAGAAATTTCGAAAAAAAAATTTCCGATTTTTTCGTTTTTTTGACTTCAAACTTATACCAAAAATTAAATAATCTAGATATTTGAAAAAACTCGACAGCGTTACCTCAAGAAACTCATAAACTAACGAAATATTTTTGGTTTTTTTGTTTTAGATGATCCAGTCATTAGTTATGTGTCTCACCGCAAATCAACTCTTTGTCCTGAACGAAAATTTCAAATTCATGTCACGAGCTTAATTTTCGATATTTAACAATAAAAAATTTTTTGGATACTCTTCAAAGGTTGTTCTTTACTGTAGGTATTATCCCAATCAAGTTACTATTAACAGTTTTATAAAAAAAAAATCTTGAAAATGGGTATAAAATGTGCTGCTCTGACCATACCCCCCCCCCTTAAGTAATAATTTGTTTCACTAATTATATGTGATTTATTATTTGTTGTTTTTTTTGTTGTTTGTAATCAGTGCAATAAAAATCATAAAACTTTTGCGATACACATTACTTTCTAAACTTGCCGGTCCGCGATTTTTTCTAGGTCGTTTGCCGGTTCGCCATGATAATAGGTTGGGAAATGCTAGAGCATCGGACCCCTATGCGACGGCATCTTGCATACCCCTATTTATGCCACTAACACAGGTATACCATAAGTAATTACTAAACAGGCGCGCACCCAGATCTCGGGCTCACTTCTTTGAGCCTCCCCTCCCTCAGAAGCACTTTTTTTCTGTACGTTTTGACTATTTTCACATCACTAAACACGAACTGCCATTTGCCTTATAATTTCATGTCCGAAAATTTAAAAAAATTCGAATTTTTAAAGTTGTTTTCATTAGAAAAACAAATATTTGCCTTCTAAGTCCCCACTAGGAATAAAAACTAGGTACGCGTCTTGTATATTCTTCTTCGTCTACTATCATATTAAAATGTAGTGAATGTGTGTAGAAATATATTTATTTACTGTTTTATTTATACTAAGTTATTAAAATTCTAGTCGTAAAGATGGGTGTTAGGTGTAAATAACAACATTGTTTTCACACATTTTTTTAACACCAGTTTTCATTGAAATTTATTGACTTGGAAACTTTTTTTTTGCTAATAAACATTCTCTACTTTCTGGACGAACCTCGTAGTTTCAAGTTTGCACGAATTTATAAATTAGAATTTAGATATTTGAAAATGTTAAATTTTACATAATTCCTAAACAAGTATTTGACAATAAGCTTACCATGATTTTAGTTTCAAAATGTCATTTTTGTTCACTAGACAATTTAAATATTAAATGCATACATTCGATAAAGATTAAATCACAAAGCTTAAATAAATACAAGGCACATGTAGAACAGAAAATCAAATTGTAAAGAAAGATTTTCTATTGTACATATTGAATTTTATAAAGGATTATTTTTAAATGTCGTTTTGAACGACTTCTTATCATTATATCAATATTTCTGTTTATTATTTACTTATAAAAATTACTGATATATAGCGGTTCAATTTTATAAAGACACAGCCCTTTATATTATATGTAGTTTTTTTGTTAATCGCCTTTCGAGTTAAAGTGCATTTCTCAGGAGTTGAGGCTAGGGGTGTGATCGTATATGCGCCAAACAATGACTTAAAACCAATCGCAATGCAGTTTGCAGCCGGTTCTACGTCCGTTGCTTAGCAACCAAGCGACTGGACGAATTCTGGTTTCTGTGCTGGTGACGTACTGGCCTCAACTCGTCAGCAAAGCATTCTAGTACTCTTCTATCCACTGAACGGCAGACTCACTGACTTCTTGATTCTCTCTCGTTAAAGTTCATTCACAATAACTATGAAATGACGTCATACTTAATTAATTTTTTTGACTTTTGCCAATGTCAGTTGTTACATTTGGCCTCCAACGAATGGTAATCCTTTTCTACGTTGCAACATCTTAAACACCTCTTAAAAGTTAAAATATTATATAATTATATACATATAATAATTAAATTACAGTATTATATATACAGTAATTAGCAAAAAAAAAGGTCCTCACCTTCACAATGGCGCCCCTTAGTCAAGCCCGTCAGCGCCCTTTTCCTTAGTTCGCCCAGAGCCGTCGCCTCCCCCCCCCCCCTTCATGCGGCTCTGGATATGATATTGTTATGATCCGGTATATCCCTAATCTGCATATAATCCAAATAAAAATGTGGCTGTAAAAAATCTATAATTAATATTAATAATCTATAATTTAAGTATTACTCTAGTTAATTTGTTGTAAAAGCGACATTTAATTTTGTACGGACGATTTTGTAATTTTGCAAGCAATAAATCGCCTATTGTACAATTGTTTTATATTTTAAATGTTTTACAATATTTTCAAAAAAAAATTGAATTATAGTTAGTTATTATTACCATAAATATAATGTATCCCTTACTAATGCAAATATTCCGAATAAGCAACCATTTTATCGTAAAAGAAGCAACACCAAAAAACTCAATTTATTCTCTCAAATAATAATAGTGCTTATGCTACGTAAGAGAAGAAAGTAAAAATTAAACAAAATAAATAAAACTAAGAGAAAGTCAGGTGCCAGGCACTTTAAATTTTTATGTCTTTATAAATCAAATACAAAAAAATAATTTCACTAAAAAAGCTGTATAAGAAACAATAATTATTTCCTAAAATTGTTTTAGATTTATAAAAAAACAATGAAATCAAAAGCAGATTTTAAGGTTAAAAAAAAAACTGAAAGTGAAATTATTTAAAAGAAAATTATTGTGACATTTTTCAAGGCCGCTTTCTTGAAGACATCTATACTAGGTATACGAAGTTTACCTAATACCCTTTTCACACTAGATCTTTAAGATCGGATGTTTAAGTGAATGTATCTTTAAACGCTAATGTGAAACCGTACGGCCTCGTCTAAACACGACCGATGTTTAAGACAGAGATCTGCGTCTTAAACTTCACCCGCATTACCAACTTAATTTCTATTATAAAAAAATACTACTTGAATTTGTGCTGTCAACATTTTATATTATCATAAACAAGAATACTGTATTATATCGACGTTATAAGAAGTTTATACTTATTGTTATAATAAAATTATTTATTTTAATAATGTGTTTAATAAAATACAGAGCTACAATAATTGAGATAAAATGTATCGACTTACATGTTAATACAGGTGTAATATATTCTTTATTGTAGTGCCTTTATTGTAGAATGAAATGAAATATTCTTAATTGTTTATAATAATTCAAAATGTGCGTCTGCGCAGACAGTTCAAAACTGGTAATTTCATGACGGTAACTTAAGGACAAAATTACTGTGTGAAAAGGGTATAAGAAGAATCACGTG
Source organism: Liopterus haemorrhoidalis (assembly GCA_963971575.1). Taxonomy (NCBI): domain Eukaryota; kingdom Metazoa; phylum Arthropoda; class Insecta; order Coleoptera; family Dytiscidae; genus Liopterus; species Liopterus haemorrhoidalis. The sequence continues at coordinate 58,397,440 of OZ020612.1, read as the reverse complement.
GATTCCAGATGAAAGAAGAGTAATTCTGTGCACCTTCTAGTGCCCAGTTATACCCCTCCTACTATTATTATTGATTGATTATTTATTATACAATATTTTTTATTGTATGTACTACTATAAACATCGGGGGGGGGGGGGCACTGGGTCATGTGCCTTTGAAACTTTGAAGGAAGTATTGTGTTTTATATTATACTTTTTAGGTCAATACTATGCAAAAAATCCGTAGAGCTAAAGAGAAAATAAATATACTTCCATAAACGTAGAAATAAAATAAACCGTGCACGGACAAACACAAATAAATTAATATAAACAGAGCCGACACGAGAGTCCCAGTCCATCCCTGTCTTAATTGACTTACATGATTTTGTCCGCCTTAATCAATTTGAAAGGCCCTGTATTAAACATAAACTCAAAATTAATAAATAATAGCCAGTTGTTATTCTTCCACTGTAATCTTAATGTAAATTAATATAATCATTGTCGCCAATTTAAGAAACGCGAATTACCTGTACCGTACGCGTATATACGACCTTAGTTTAAGTTGGTATGTAACACTTTACGTTTCGCCACCATGTTAAGCAATAATTTCTTGAAAGTGAAATGTATTGGCAAAGACATCGATGATGTAAGGATATTTTTTAAATAAACAAAATAAAGGAATAAACACAATTTATTATAAACTTGATGATAAACAGAACTATTGTATTAAACAAAATGTTTATATAAAATATAGATATATATATAATGTCTTGCACAGTGTGGTTGCAAGACATGACCACACTACGGACCACATCATACCTGCGGGCTGGAATTATTGTAATAACTTTTGAAAGAATAATCCACGTGCTTCCATTTGATTTGCGTTTGTTTGCGACACGGATATCAGTTTACATCAGAATAAGGATGTTACTTAGACAAGTGACGTTTATTAATTTTTGTATCCACTCTGTTGTCTGTATTAAGGAAATAAACCTACAAAATTATAATAAAATATTTTAGCTGTTGGTATGTACTTAATAAAATATTTAATTTAAAAACTGTCACCTAATATGATTTGTGACAGACGTACAAACAGTACATGAGATAGTTGTATAGATAACGTTTTATATTATGTTTATTAATCATTCTTTCAAATTTTTCTTCATTCCGTAATTATTTAATTATAGTAAAATGCCATTTTCATAAAAATAATGTCATGCAGAAATGCATAAATAATTAAGATTCATACTTTAGTAATTAATTTTTATTTCTTTAAATGGTTTTATAAATATTAAAAAATAAGATATAGTCTGGTTAGGTTTAAGCGGAACTAGATTTTCAATTCTAGCAACTTCCACCAATTAAGTAAGATTGATCGTTTTCTTTAATAACAGATCCCTTCAATCCTAAAAAAGAGAGATGACAACTTAGAAAAATGAAAATTCCAGTTAGTTCCCCTTAACCGTTCGGAATAGCCTATATATATATATATATATATATCAGTATTTCTCAACCTTTTCTGGCATGGGACCTCTCGAAATTATATATATATTGTGTGTATCAAGATAGAGGGACACGATTTTTCTAGAAAAGGCGACGTATCAGACATTTTCCTGAATAATCCGGAAGTGAAGGATATAAAGGACAACTTTTAGTTTTTAAATGGGAACGTATTTCATGTTGGTATCTTTGGATAAAGCTTTCGAAAAGACACAACTTTTACTTAAACATTTAATATATTTTACGGTTGACGAAAAATTGTATTCTCTATAATGACTTGAAAATTAAGTATTTTTTTCCACACCTATTTAATTATATTGCAATTATTAGCACTCATAAATAACTACAGTGAATTATGGTTTCATAATTCACTGTTTACGGCCAATCACAAACCTACTTATCTATAAATCACTCTCGCTGATCCAATCATTTTTGACAAAGGCAATGGGAGGGGCCAAAACTCCAGTGGTAACAGGTAACATGGATGACGCTATCACTTCCATTAAAATTATCAATTTTGAGTCTAATTTATTTGTTTTACACATTGACTGCCAATTACGGGTTTTCTCGTAGTTAGCGTTCTTGCCCAGGACGCCGACTACGAGATTACTTGTAGTACATTGACTTAATAATATAAATGGCTATATCAAATTGACTTCTGATACAAGAATCCTGAATCTTGCCTTGATAGTCAACGTGTTAATAGGTGTAGAAAAAGTATAGTATTACATTCGCGATTATGGCCATTATTCACTCAGGTGATTTACGCCACTCGCCTGCGTCTCGTGAGCTCAAACGTCATCTTCTTGAATAATGGCTGTCATAATCGCTCATAATAATATACTATTTATTTACAAATGTTCAAAGTGCCTTCCATTTGGATTTAAACACTTTCGTATACATATTGGTGAGTTAACAGCAGTGCGGAGAATAATAATAATTAATAAAATAACAAAAATAAAATATTTTCATGCTTCTATCATGTACGACTTCGCGGCCACCCGGTTGAGAATTGCTGGCCTATATTACCTCATGTTAGCATAGGATAATAGCCATGATCGTTCCTAAAATTGAACTTAACATTGATAACGAGTTACAGGAGTTTTATCAGCATCTTCTTCTAATTTTTAATTTTTACCACTTTTCTATTTTGCCCATATTTTGGCATTAATACAAATTCTGCACGTTTCTTCCTTGATTCAAGCTCGACGAATTTCACTGGGATATTCTTCCGCAACACCAGAGAGTCTAGACCTTTTTTATTTCCTCCTCCATCTCAAAATCTTTCTTGGTGGTAAACGATTGGAAAATGACGACGAAGTGAAAACGACAGTGACAATCTGGCAAGTGTTTGATTATTATGACAAACAAAGAACAATTCCGGTTTTGTTTTCCGGCTCTGCTTTAAATTCAATCTCAATTTACATCATGCTTTTATAATTATGTAAGAAAAACATTATTCTATAATAACAATAAATTTGCAACATGTTACAAAGAAAATATAAACATTGAATACCTAACCTCAATTATTACCTGAATCATTTACGAGTGTATTATTTTCAAATATCAGTGAATAGTAAAAAGCACTAATCAAAATACATTAATTTTAATTATCCTTTTACAACAATGTACCTAAAGAAAATTTGCAAATAATATTAAGTGCAGAAATTTACATCTAAATCAATTCATTGTCTACGTATTTAAGTGCGTGGAAATTGTGTCAACTGATTGAACAGTTTCATTTATTATTAATGATTATTTTCTTATTTCCATAAGAATGTTGGATGGAAACTTGCCAGGTTAGAAATTGCTTTAATATAATTAGACAGGTGCGTTGACATAGTGCATGATAAAATGCATTATGTAATAGACCGGGAGCTCATGACAGTTTTTGGTCTCCGATTTCATACAGCATGCCTTTTGGAGGAGAGAATATTTACCCTGTGACAACAAAGAAAGGAGGGTACTAAACCCCTGCACGCTTTCCGGTTATATGGAAAATTGCATTGCCACTTGCACAAAATTTTGTGTTTTTCTCTGATTTAATATTGCTTGCCCTTTTGTCAAAAGAAAGTTATAACAAATTTAAAGTCTTTTAAATATATGCATGCGATTCAGAGGGTCCCAAAGGGGTCAAACGGTCATGTGATCTTGTAATAAAAAAATATGATTTTCCGCGTTTTCATACAGCATGCCTATAATTAAAAGACTTTAAATTTGTTATAACTTTCTTTTTACAAAAGGGCAAGCAATATTAAGTCAGAGAAAAACACAAAAATTTTGTGCAAGTGGAAATGCAATTTTCCCTATGACCGGAAAGCGTGCAGGGGTTTAGTATCATCCCTTTTTTGTTGTCACAGGGTAAATATTTTCTCCTCCAAAAGGCATGCTGTATGAAATCGGAGACCAAAAATGTCATGAGCTCCCGGTCTATAAGGAATTAAAATTAATTAAAAGAAGCAATCTTATGAACAGTACGAGTGTTGTCCAAAAAGTGAACAACATTTGCAGCACCTACAGTTTAGCGTGTTTTGAGAAAATCGTAAAAAAACTGTTCTACCTCGAAATTTTTAAGATGATAAAAATAAATCAGTAATAAAAAAAATACTTTTCCTTTAACCACTATGGAACTGTCTCATTTCGATACCGTTAGTTGACAGCAAAATACCTCTATTTCGCAGGCGATGCGAGAATGATAAATGCGTCCCAATGCGCATGTGCGTTGTGCGGGAAAGAATAAATTCGCAGCAATGCGCATGAGCAGTTTCCGTGATTTTTCATTCCCGTACTGGCTGCGCACGCATTAATGGCTGTTAACCATATTTATATTGTATTTTCTTTATTATTTATTTATTGAAAAATGGTTATCGGAGGAAAAGCAGAGTGAGCAATACGGGCTGATTGCATATTTCGCGCTAGTTGCACAATATACCACGCCGCTCAATAATCCGGGCTAACTAAAAAAAAATTTTTTTTTTTAGATATTCGGCTTTATTTATCAACATACTTTCCTTCAAGAGTGATACATTTATTCCAATGCTCTTAAAATTAAAAAATTAAAATTAATTAATTAATTTAAATTCAGTATACCAATCAGTAATAGTTGTTTTGCCTGGTGCAGAGTCTCTATAACGCTTATCAAGCCACTGTTTGGCTTCAATATTTTTTCCCATCAAAAAACAATGTTTAATCAACACACGAAATTCTTTTTTATCCGTTCTTTTGAAAATTACAAAACTGGAGTCACTCAAACCACTGTAACCTCTAAACTAATTGTCAGAATGTCATGAAATTTTCACATGTATCGTTTGAAGGTTGGTACTATCCAGAAATCTTATGGGTCTGTCAACAGTGTTGCCATATATGTTAGACCGGAGACTTATTGAGTGAAGTGTTACTATTTTAAACTCTATTTTGGTGTTGCCAAAGCTATTATATTTTTTAGGCTCTAAAAAAAAGTTTCCAAACTTGCATATAATTACTTTTTATAAATATTACGAAGAATCTTTGGTCCCATTCAAATTAATGGTGAATAGAGAATCCGTAAGAACAAAGATATCCGAAACTATACTCCAGGCCGAGTATCACACAATAACTGAGAGGCAGACGATTGCAGTGGATAGGTTACGTTATGAGGATGATGGAGGACAGAATGGTTAGGAAGTTATGGGAAGGACGATTAAATACTCGTTGACCAGTGGGAAGACCTCTCAAAAGATGGAGGTTTCATCTAACCGAAGATCTAATAAGTATTGGTATACAGGGCACATGGCAAGACCGACAATGAACAGACCAAGATGGAGAACTTATGTGTGCGAGGCCCAAAGTCAACCTGACTCAGGGCCGGATTATCCCCTTAGACAAAAAAGTTGTCTAGGGCCCGTAATTTTCAAGGGCCCGGATTTGGGAGTTGAAGTCCTTTTTTTTTTTGCTCTTCACTTGGATTTGGTAGGTGAAATCCTTTTTTTTTTTGCTCTTCACCTGGATTTGGGAGGTGAAGTCTTTTGTTTTTTTTTTGCTCTTTACTTGGTTTTGGAAGGTAAGGACCTTTTTTAAAAAAACATAGGTTGACCCGTGGGCCCGTAAATCAAAAATGTCTTGGGCCCGGCGAAGGCTTAGTCCGCCACTGACCTGACTGATAGTGCTCAAAGAAGAAGAAGAAGGCGCAGGACGTGGGTCTCCTTCCTGCGCCTAATAGAAAATTGAAAAAATTTAAATACAAATAAAAATGTAACAATAAGGATGATACAAATATTCCAATATTTATTTTTTCTAATCTCTTAACTTCTAATAAAAAAAATAATAATAAGAATATCGCGGTTGTTTTGAGGAGACTGCGTCTGGGCGTTTGGTGAACGGTTCTTCGTGATAAGCAGCTGACGACCGATATTAACACGCTTGAATACGCTAACTAATGGCCAAATTATTGTAGTAAATACTGCAGTACAATTTGAGCATTTTACGTATACATTTTGGACACCACTGTCTTTGACTGTGTACTTAGAGCAAAAATCAACAGTCAGGTGAAGACATAAGACCTCGGTTTTTGAAGCAAAATCAACTGCTTAACTAGAACTTATTTATTTTTGGTTGTCGAATATGTGTTAATAAAAAATAAACATCCTGGTTTATTAGACATATGATTCGACATATTCGTAACAAACCCGAGATAGATTTAAAATTATTTTACTATTAACATTGCATACTTGTAAAAATATTGTATATCAAAACTTGAAATCAAATTAAAAATATAATAAACTCCAAGTTGAAAAGTGTCATCTCGATAGTCTTATATCAAATTTATAAAGGAAAATTTAAATTGAAAATACACTATATCATCAAATCAATTGTCACGGATTTTACAAAGAACCCATCAGCGAATATACACGAGGAGATGACGTCATGTAGATCAAGTGCCACTCTATTGTTCAAATTTACTTACAGTGCATTCAGTTATTGTTCGATAATTTGGAGTTTTATTAACATATTTATAAATCGGAGGTTAATTGAATCCAATAAAATTTTACCACAATAACTAATTAGCAAAATTTATTGTCATTGTTTTTATACAATGTAAACAAAGTATGTTAATAAATAAAATTGATGTGAAGTGCAGCGTTGCCCGACGTCCCGATTTTTGCAGGACGTCCCGCTTTATGAACAAGAATAGATTGTCCCGCGCGGAACATCTAAATTCACGAATTATTCAAAAAGAAATAAATCGTTGAGTTAAGGTTAAAACAATGCGATGGATGCGTGTGTACGTAATGCCTGCGTGCCGTACGGAAATTTGCACGGAACTTGCACATTGTTACTTGATGAAGAAGATATGGACCTAGATATGGATATAGATATTTATGAAGAATTCAACTTCCTAAATCCATCTATTGACGTGTTTGTGAAATATTCGAAAGACTTAGCTGCACGAAAATGGCATCAGTTATTTAAGCAATTCCCGGAAAAAACAATCTCAAACAAAAAACAAAATAATTTCATTTATTATAAGCATACCAACATCTACTTGCCATCCCGAACGAGTATTTTGTCAAATGAATTTAAAATGGTCAGAAGCAAGAAACAGGTGTTCTATTGAGTTGATAAAATCGAAATTACTTGTTCAATTCAACATGCATGAGTAGTGCTGAATTTTATCAATATATTAATAACCAGAAAGACACTCTTTCTAAAGTAAAATCGTACCAGCCAAATACAAATAGGCGAATTTCGAGAATAGGCATATACTGTAGGCAAAGCTTACAGAAAGCGCATAAGAGCTGACGCCACAAATTCGAAAATCAAGCGCAGTACAGCAGGAGAACCACGCGGATGTATTCACGTAAACCCTATAGGTTGTGTCCTTGTATTAGGGATGAGAAAAAAACATCGATGTATCGAAAACATCGATGTTTGTTTTAAAAACATCGATGTTTTTACCATCGACGGTCAGCTGGCGATAGTATCGATAAAACATCGATGTCTACTACCGATGTCGATGTTTAAACTTTGAAATTCAGAAACTACCGCTAGAGGCGCTGGAATCTTAAAAATGTAATTTTTATTAAAATTAGTACACAAAATATCGCGCCATCTATTGTGATATAACAATACTAATAGTGTTAGTTCTTATTCTTCTTAGCAGTTAGCAGAATACGAAAAAATAAAAAGAAACTTCCAATTTTTGCAAACAATGCGAACGACCAACGACGTCAACACACTTTTTCTTTTTGAGTCTTGTTGACACTTTCCCAGTTGTTATTCCTCCAATCCCTGGATTGTTGTAAGTTGTCATTAGCTATTTTTTTATATATTGAAGTTGGCTTTTCCTGAACAAAATGATCAAAAGCTTCAATTAATCGGTAAAAGTAACTAGAATTGAAAATCTAGTTCCGCCTAAACCAAAGGAACAGACTTTATTTCTACTTAAAAAATTATAAAAATAATTGTGTATGACAGCGTTATTTTTATGTTAAATAATATAAAATTAACATTAAGATTACTATATTAGTATTGTAATAAAATACAATATTTCATTTTAGAAATGTAAAAATAGTAAGGTCTGTTCCTTTGGTTTAGGCGGAACTAGATTTTCAATTCTAGTTACTTTTACCGATTGATTGAAGCTTTTGATCATTTTGTTCAGGAAAAGTCAACTTCAATATATAAAAAAATATCTAATGACAAATTACAAAAATGAAAATTGCGGTTAGTTCCGCCTAATCGTTTGGAATAGACTGTAGGTACAAATTAGGATTATTATATTGGGTATAATAATATTAATGTGAAATTAATTACTATTAAAAAGGAATATTTCTATTTCAAAATCTAATAAATGCTTTTTGTGTATTATATGTTACTTTTTTCGTATTTTATCTTTACATTATTCAATAAAACCTATATGATAAAAATAAATAGCTTTTTTTAATATTAATAAAATGTATCGGAAACATCGATGTTTTTCCTTCGATGTTTTTTCAACATCGATAGTAAGCGCCGATGTTAATATCGATGTTAAACATCGATGTTTTGCCTTCGATGTACAACCCTACCCCGTATACAGGTTGGAGGTTGCTTATGAAGGAACGAATTCCCTTATCTCAAAGTAATTAATCAAAATTTATCTGTTTGATGACATAATGGAAGATGACTCTGTCACTAAATAATAACATGTAATCTGCAATAAACATAAAAAAATATATATGCAAATTAAGTGTCACGTTTATGCAGATTTGATAACACTTTAGCGAGTTAATCAGTGACACCTGAAACTTGAAAGTTCATTTGTAACATTTATAGTATCACATGGAGACAATGACTAACACGGTAATCTAATAATGAAATGTTTCGTAACTGCAAAATGCAAGTCCGGAAGCCTTATTATTGTTTGCCCGTTGGCTGTAGCAGGACCGTAAAAAGAAAGGTAGTCGTAACATGAAATAATCTCAATATGTACAAAATATTTCCAGTATGTTTTACTGCATTCTTTGAACTGTTCATGGGTTTATATAAGTTTATAACCGGAAATTAAGGAAAAAAAAGTATAGTGAGAGAAAAAAATGGTATTACATAAAAAATACTTGGCCTCATAATTTACCCACTATTTTTTGCCGGTCCGCGAGATTTTGTTACAAAATCTCCGGGTTTGTAGTGTAGAGGGGAGGACCCTTTTTAGGGTTTTGTAGGTATGACCAAAAAACCCTTATACCGTCATTTTGTCGTCTGTCTGTCTGTCTGTCTATCTGTTCGGTAAAAATTGTAGCCAAACGGCTAAAACTAGAGAGTTGAAATTTGGCATGCTTATACAACTCTTTGACCCGCACATAGGAAAAATACTAAAACATCTAAAAAACATATCCCCCTAAAAATATAAACAAAAATGTGTTCATCGAAAACAAAAATATTTTTTTTTAAATTCTGAGTAGGGTATCAAATGAAAGCCCTTAGTACGTGGATTAAAGATCAAATTTTTATTTTTGAAAAATAAATTATTTTGAAGCGATTTTTGCCAAAATTGTGCAAAAAAATTTTTGTCCCACACCCTGTAGCCCAGATGGTTTAAACTAAAAATCTAAAAAAATTCTAAGTAATGTATATTGGTGTGAACCGAAATGGTACAACAGGAATTTTTGATCAGATTATGTTTTCGGAAAATAACGCATTTTTTGTGGTTTTTGGTTCACAAAGTACAAAAGTTATACCAATGTAAGACACTCACATGCAACGCGTACGATGGCGTTATTGGTTAGAGCACTGGTGTCGTAAGCTAAAACTCGCTGGTAAACGAAGGGTTTCGAGTTCGAGTACTGAGTGAATTTTATTTTTTCTGTTTTTTTTTTTTTGTATTTTTATTATGTTGAAATTATTTTGTCAAAATTCTAGTTATATTTTGACAAATGTTGTATTTAATTTTTAAGAGCGTAAATTTAATAATTATCTTATTATATGATTAACAGACGATAAATTATTTTAAAAATATCGTTCATTTTGCCGTGATTACTACAAAGTAAAATTTGTCCTACACACTCAGCATACCGCCTTCACTTATTATATACTTGCGAAACCCTGAAATGTGTGAATATTCACACTTCACATCAATTTTTTTGCCCGGTTGTATTTTTATTTCATAATTTGTAATATATTTGTTCAAGAGAAAATATTAAAAAGTGAGATTAAAACTGAAAGTGAAATAACCTGTTTGGTCAGGCGATACTCGAGTCTCACTGAATTATAAGAGACAGTTGACAAAATAAAATATTGAACCTTTTGACCCTGACCCCTGGAGTTTAGTTGACAAACGAACACGTGCAAAATTTTATATCACCATAAAATTGATATGAAATATAGTTTTTGACAATATTTTTTTTCCTAATATAAGTAAAAAAATCTGATTTTTCGAAAAACTTATCAAAAATTCCGAGAACATGATTTCAACAAAAAGAAAAAAAGGGTTTTGTAGGTATTTAGTCAGTGAATGATGATTATTAGAAGGCCAAACGATGAATGCCTGTCACTACATAACACAATTACAAGTGTTGGTTTTAAATCCTTTAAATCAATACGCACCACAAGAAGGTTGCAGTTATATATTTTCTACCGTGTATCATATATCTCTAATAATACCATAATATAGGGTGACCATCCGTCCCGGGCTTAGGTCAATTGTCCCGGTGTCCCGAACATTTTTTTTTTTTTTTGCTTGTCACTTAGATTTGGGAGGTGAGGTCCTTTTTTTTGCTCTTCACTTGGATTTGAGAGATGTGGACCTTTCTTTTTTCTCTCTGTCCCGGTTACCCTTCACTGAAATCTGGTCACCCTACCATAATATATATTTTAACGATTTTTTTTTTTTTGATTTCCAGCAACCGACCAGTTATTTATTTTCCTAGTTGATATTTGCAAAATAAATTTACGTACCTCTTCTCTACCCCTAACAAAATGTATCCATGTATATACAAAGACATTTTTTTAATTTTTGCTAAAATATACGAAAATCTTAATACTTGGCAAAATTGAGTCAAAATGAAATGTATTTCAAAAATCAATTACCGTTCCTTAATCTGCACTTAAAGAGCTTCCATTTAATATCCAACAATAAAATTAAAATGAAATAATTTTTTGTTTTTCAATAACACAAAAACTGTAATATTTTCTAAAAACGAAATCGGATAAAAAATTCCTCTTGGACGTATCCAGGTTCATAGCAACAAACATTGCTTCGAATTTTTTCAGATTTTTAATTTAACCCCTTATGGTTAACAGGTGCGTGATACTGATTTTTTATTACTTTTTTGGAAAAAATCGTATTAAAATAAAAAAATAAACTACTTCCCGTTCCTTTAGCTACGTCTTCAGAGCTTTCTTTTGATACCACACAATAAATTTGTCAAAAATATTTTTTTTAACGACAAAAAAATCAGTATTTTGCGAAAAAACAATTTGATCAAAATTTCCTGTTGAACTATGCCGATTCTCATAAATGTACATTATTGAGATTTTTTTCAGATTTTTAGTTCAACCCCTCTGGGAGATAGGGTGGGGGACAAAAGTTTTTTGCCATTATTTGACAAAAACCCCGTACAAAAAAAAGATTTTACAAAGATAAAAATTTGTTTGTGTATCCACGCATTAAGAGGTTTCATTTGATACCCCACTCAAAATTTAAAAAAATATTTATTTTTCCATTAAATACATATTTGTTTATATTTATCCCGCGCTGTATTTTTTTTAACTCTCTATAGTTTTCCTATATGTGGGTCAAAAAGTTGTACAAGTATGCCAAATTTCAACTTTCTATGTTCAGCCCTTTGGCTACAATTTCTACAGTACAGACAGACAGAGAAACAGACACATGAGTGATGTTATAAGGGATTTTTTGCTGGCCATACCTACAAAACCCTAAAAAAAACTGAAAACAAACATGTAAATTGTTTCTTACAAGTTAGTCTCTGCCGACCGGCGTAGCGTAGTGGTTCGGACTCTTGCTAGCCCTCACTATCGCTCGGACGCAAAACGTCCTCGACTGGTAAATATTACTTTTCTGCCTTAATGTTTAAATAACTATTTATCATGGTTTACATGTTCGATTTATATTTGTTTATATTTTATAATTTAGAGGTTACAAATACAAATTTTAACATGTGGTCTAAACCAGTGCTGCTCAAACTATCTTAAGCTGCGTCCACACTATGCCAGTTGGCAAAGTCAAGTGGCTTTGCCAGTTTACATAACTAACTACAAAGCCAACTAGATTTTTTATTTTTTAATGAACATATCTATGTTACAATAACATCTACCCAATTATAAAAAATGAAATATTGATATTATACTTATATAGATATTAGAAAAGAATCATTTTAACTTATTTACTAAAGATGGTTGAAGAATTTCTCTGCTTCACTGGTAATAAAACAGTTAATAAACTATTTGTACATAATTAAATTTAGGCCAACTGCATTATCTTTCCGTGATATGTCAGTAGTTTCACGTAATCTGAAAAACTGTATAATTCATCCCTATTTATAAAAGGTCAGTTCATAGAAATTCGTCTCGCTACAACGATGATAACATGTACAATATCCTGTAATGACACGACACGTAATTGTACAAATGCTACGTCAAATAAAGTAATTATAACAACTGAACTGTCTTTATGAGCAAAGTACAATTAAATGACAAGAAATGAATTCGTTAATATTTCTAGCATCAATTTCTGTTAGGACCTAACATTACTTTAGCGCTCGACTGATGTATCGGCATCGGCGCCGATGGGTACGAATAGTATTCCATCGGTATCGGCATCTGCAGTTTTTTCGCAAATGCCGATGGTTATATTATTTCATTATTTCGTATGGTTGTTTTCAATTTTTATTTAGATTTTTAATGAAATTTAATCAAGGGGAAAGCTTTAAGTACATTTATTGATAAAACGGTAAATAAATCATTGCTTGTTTATTCACTGAATAAGTATATAATTAAGGAAACATTAGATTACATTAATACAATTTATTTACATAAAAAAAAATAGCCGACCGGCTTAGCTTAGTGGCAACATAGGAATATCTTTCAAACATGGAATTTAAAAAAATAGTAATAAAAAAAAAAAAATTAAAAAAATAGAATTATCCTAGTTAATTGCCTTTGTAGCAAAAGACATTATATATATTGAAATTGCATCGTTATAACTTTTTTATATCGTTATAACGTTATATTTGTCTTGAAAATTTTGGTTCTTTTTTAGGATTTTGTAGGTATGCCCACCAAAAAAACCTTATAACGTCATTCATGTGCCTGTCTGTCTGTCTTTACGGTACGTCTGTGCGGTAGAAATTGTAGCCAAACGGCTGAACATAGAAAGTTGAAATTTGGCATACTTGTACAACTTTTTGACCCACATATAGGAAACTTATAGTGTTCAAAAAAAAAAAATACAGCGCGGGATAAATATAAATAAATATGTATTTAATAAAAAAATAAATATTTTTTTTTAAATTTTGAATCATACAAAATGGAACCTCTTAATGCGTGGATCAAAAAATTTTTATTTTTGAAAAATCATTTCTTTTTATTGGATTTTTGCCAAAAATGTGTCAAAAATCTTTTGTCCCCCACCCTATCTCCCAAAGGGATTGATCTAAAAATCTAAAAAAAATCTCCGTAATGAACATTGATGGGAACCGAAATAGTTCAACAGGAATTTTTGATCGGATAAATTTTTAGTTGATAGAGACGTTGATAAAAAAAAAAAAAAATAAAAATAATTTATTGTGTGGCATAAAAAGAAAGCTCTTAATACGTAGATTGCGGAACGATAGATAGTTTTTTGCAATTCGTTTCTTTTAACACGAATTTAGCCAAAAATGTGCAAAAGTTCTTGTCCCGCACCCTTTTACCAAAAAGGCTAAAACTAAAAATCTGAAAAAATTATAAGTAATGTTTATTGATCTGAGCCGAAAACGTACGAGAGGAATTTTTGATCAGATGGTATTTCTGAAAAATTGGCAGTTTTTGTGTTTTTGAAAAAAATTATTATGTTTTTAATTCATGGTTAAATTATGTCTAATAATGTTATGGATTTTTTGTATTTATAGCTAGGATAGTGCGTGTATTTTTTGGAATTAAAAATATTAAAAAAATAATATATTTTTTAATAGTTGCGAACTGAGTTACTCTCACCACACCACACTACACTCCACACTGTAAAATATTTCTTATTAATCTAATGAAGACTTGAATACGAAGCAAATGCAGAAATAAACGCTGGGATATTTGGCAAATTATTTAAATTTGTTAAAAAAATTAAATGGAAGCTCTTTGTTCTCAAATAACGAATAAAAGTGATTATCAAAAAAACTGTTGATTTTGATGTGATAAATATCTGCGTCTACACCGATTACTACTAACTATGAGGTGTTGTCATCCCGCTTTGTTAAGATCCATATTTCGGAGCCATACGTAGGGGGGTAGATTCAAGCAACGGTGTTGATAGGGAAATGCGCGGACAATAGCGAAACCCTTTAAAATTAAATTAATTTTTAATGAATTTCAAGAACAGAACATGGATGCAAAAATAACGAAACTCCTCTCTTACGCTGATTTGAAGAACAATAACTGCAGTATTGTATGATGAAAAGGAGTCAGCACGTGAAGAAAAAGATTCGTATAAAAGAAAACTTGCTTTCCTTGGCCTTCTTTACCATTCTGACCATTTGTAGTCGCCATCCACGGCAAAAATTTGTTAAGGTTGTATTTTGTAAACATCAAACTGGATAACGTAAAAAATTACTTTCTAATATGGACACAAGAATTAGAGGACATTTTTTTTGCTTTAGTTTGTTTAATTTGCTTTTTTGTTTTAACGTTTAAAGACGATACCAGATTCCGTAGATTGATTTGTTTTTACTATACATATTCTGAAATCTAATATCCTTGAATACCCATTCGTAATTCCAATTTATGAATGAAAATATAATCAACAGATTTATGACAAATATTTGCATGTGAAAAAAGTCAAAATTTTGTAGACTTAATATTTAAATGTTTGATTCGGTGGTACACGTGTGTTAGTAATTACATTTACATAATAGAAAGCCTTCACTAACGAGAGTGGATTTCCATTTATAAGGTTGGCCTGCCTAGTGATTTCATATGATAATTCCGATGTCACAGAAAATTTATTTCACACAAGGTGATTTTAAGAGGAAGTAAAACACATCCTTGCAAATCACGGGATTAAAAAATGTTATTGAAAAAATTCGCACTGTTCAAAACAACGTTATTTAATCCTTTGGAAATTTCACTTTGGTGCAGTTCAGCTTAGTGATCGACTCAACCTGGAGTAATTAATATATAAAATAAATATTTGTTGGAATATAGATTTTTTGGAGATTGTTAAATAAAACTCATACATATAGACCGGGAGCTCATGACAGTTTATGGTCTCCGATTTCATACAGCATGCCTTTTGGAGGAGAGAATATTTACCCTGTGACAACAAAGAAAGGAGGGTACTAAACCCCTGCACGCTTTCCGGTTATATGGAAAATTGCATTGTCACTTGCACAAAATTTTGTGTTTTTCTCTGATTTAATAATGCTTGCCCTTTTATCAAAATAAAGTTAAAACAAATTTAAAGTCTTAAGAATTATAAGCATGCGATTCGCAGGATCCCAAAGGGCTCAAACGGTCACGTGATCTTGTAATAAAAAAATATAATTTCCGTTTTCATGCAGCATGTCGTTGAAAATAATTAAAGTTTGTGTCATAAAGCCCCTATAAAAAAATTGGTTGGGGCCCAAAGGTGGAAAATTTCGGAAAAATTTTAGGTGATTATAATTTTCACAAAACTTTTCCAAAATTTTCCACTCTTGAGCCAACGAGGGTTGTATGCCAATTTTTTTATAGGGGTTAGTGTTATTTGGAGAACCCATTAGAGCAGCGGTTCTTAAACTTGGGTTCGTGAAACAATTTTGACATTAACTTTACATCCCCCAACTCGCTTTTATTCAAATAACTCATTTAATAAAAATCGTACACGGTCAAGACGTTTTGTATTTGTTGTTACCTAACTAATTATTAACATAACTAAACAATTAGTAAAAATTTAATAATTTTTATTCAACTGCAAATTATTTACAGAAAACATATTATAATAAGATCTATTTTGACTAATATTTGACCAAGAAATGTTTGTATGAGTTAAACGTATTATAATTTGTAACTTTTTTAATTCTTTTTTCTACTATTTTTATTCATTTTATGTTCTTTATTCTATATGTTAATAAAAATGTTCATCTCTGCAAATGCGCAAGACCATTTATTAAAATAACCAGTGATACATTTTTACCAATATTTATTATAACGTAGTGCCTATGAGATTATTGAGCCAGAAATTAAGTCTCAAGAACGACGTAAAATGCCTAGGGTTGGGATGGGGTTCGCAAAAAAAATGTTGTTCAAGAGGGGGTCCTCGGACTACATAAGTTTAAGAACCCCTGCATTAGAGAGTATGAAAAAGAACTACTCCATTTGTCCAGTACTGCATTCTAACGTTTGTAACAATACTGCCAATCTTGTATTTTACTTTGCATACTCTACAACATTTATATACGTCATAAAACATTTTATGTTATGTAAGTTGTGTCAATTTTAATAACAATGCTTGTTACACACATCTTAATGTTGGCAACAATGGTTCATTGCAAAATATTTTCTAATATTTAATTATAAGATCTTATCCTACTCTCACAGGTGACCTTTCAAGATGCATGTCAAGTAAATGTGTGCTTTAAATTACGTAATACAGAAGAAGAATGGTCAGTTCCAAAATAAAAGATTACAGATTGCATAAATTAAGTAAATTTTCTACCGACGAAATGATATGAATTATCGAATAATCGATGAATTAAAACAATGGATATGACGCTCTGTAATAAACTTATTTGGGTTTTCACATAATGTAGCCTTGATATTCAAGATAAACATAATGACAGTATCTTTTCCCATCTTCTGTAGTTGGTGTTCCGTAATTTGTCCATCTAGGAAATTCGAAGCATATTTTATGTCCTCATTTAGAATGCCCCAACCAAGGACAGACTTTTTTCAAGGGGAGCATAATATGAAGGCATATTTTTGAAAATATTTAGTAATTTATAACTAAACTTTCATAAATACAGAACACTATTTAAATAGAAATTGAAGGCGACTGTCATCATTGGCAAATTGGCATCTATGACTTTTTCTATAAAATCTACTCTGTTATTAGTATTTTTCCCCTGTGTACACCTAACATACTCAAATCGGATAAACGATCATCCGACATAATAATATTTAAAAAATAATAGTGATTATACGTCCGGGCTAGAACCGATTTGACTGGACACTTTGTTTATGTAGTTAGTTGTTATCAGTATTTGGGCCTCTTTCTGGCGGTTCTCTCGGTAGCTTCTATCACTGGGGGGACGCCCGTGCCCCTTACTGCGGGCGCCTATGCCTCTAGATTTTTGCTTGTTATCTCTGTAAGAGTCCACACCTCGGCATCTTACAATAAAATGGAGAAGAATATAGCTTTGTTTGCAGAGCCATTTCTAACGGTTTATTATCGCCAGACGCAAGAGTTATCTTAACGCACTCCTACGAACTCTACGGTTTTCTTCTGACGATAATTAACTGTTTGAAATGGCTCTATGAACACAATATGGTAGACCAATGTCCGTAATGTATGAGGCAAAATTAATAAATGATTTTAAACTTCACAAATTATAGCCTTAATTTATGAAGTAAAAAATCAACTATTAATTTTACCTTATCTTAAACTTCTCGTTAATCTTTGTCCAGTATGAATGGCTTTTACAGCTGGTTACCATGACAACATAAGATGGTCGACCAATAACTAATTGTTAGTTATTTGTAAATTTCTTTCATCACGGAAGAAATTCATACAGTTTCCAACAAATACAATGACTATTGGACATTAAAATGAACTTGTGGGGAATTTAATAAATGACCTCGACAACAGAAGGTTAAAGAGACTTTAGCCAAACGACCTACAGCAACACTGAAGACAGTTATATATAAGGAGAAACGTCACTGGATGTCTCCCTTACATGCCGACTACTTTCATCTAACTTACTTAATATTCGCAGTGAAGTAGATTGTAAATTAAAAAATAATTCAAAAAAAAAAAAAATTGTAAATTAAGTTTTAATTATGTTGGTTCTGGTAAATTACAGGTTCTGCTTAGCCGTTCGCAACCAGCTAGAAACTGTAGGTTATCTGACCAGATTACTCCTGAATGTACATAGATTGAAAACATGGTCATGAAACCTGGAAACAGGAGGCCTAGGCTCTACTTGGGTTGTTGCGCCAATGATGATGATGATGATTTTCATTTATTCATGCCTTTCATTTAAAGTTCAGTTTTTTAAAGTATTCTCTTCAATGAGATGAACGAATCAACTAGCAACTTATTTATATATTTCTTTGTTTATTATATTATTTATTTATATATTATATTTTATTATTATATTCTTGGTTTATTTCACTATGTCACTCATACTTGCAAGACATGTGCGAGATAGAAATATATATGTTGGTTGTTGCTTCATTCATTTGTCATTGAACAGACTTCTTTAAAAAACTTAATTGTACGTATTTTACAACATGAAAGTGTGCATTTGATAATTTTTGGCATTGACAATTGGTTACCATGGCAACACTTTAAGTACTAGCCCGTAAAGTAAATTACTTTACGTACTAGTTCTTTAAAATGCCATTTTTAGGCACTAATGCGTACATAAAGTGCCTACTTTGCGCACGGTAGTAGAAAAATTAGTTAATATGGTAAACCGTTTCGGCACTAATACTGTACGTGGGTCCGGGAAGGAAGCATTTAGGCCTTTTCTTGAACGCTCTGGACTTAAACAGTGTGACTCGGAGTACTCCGAGCTTGATTCCCGTACCCACCTTGTGTCCTCGGAAGGAAGTAGATTATTTACCATTACACCGTTTAAAATAATGCATTCATGAACTTCATCAGCTGCTTCTCTAAATAATATTTTCAAAAACAGTAAAAATATATTCTGAAATCTGTTTCTGAAATTAAGCCGGAGGCAATATTTTTTAAAGAAACTTTGTCGCAATTATTTCGTAGGAAACCAAAAATTCAAGGAAGTTGTTAAATTTCAGCGACATTCTATTTCGTTTAGAGAAAGTAGCTCATCGTTGACCACCAGATCATTTGGAAATAACTGAAATGAGTAAGAGAGCCAAGGGCAATGGTAGTAGCGAATAGTAAAGCCGCAACACTCGATTCAGCAAGTGTTATAAATGTGTAGTAATGCAAATCTAAATCCGTGCTTCCGATTTAAAGTTATGCAACAGCTGTTTGTTTTAAAATTGAAAGTTTAAACTGCAGGTTTTGTAATTGTGTTTGTAGGTGAGTAGGTGCGTAAACATTAGACGATAAACCAGGTCAGGATTAAGGATACAATTTATGAATCACTACATTATAATCAAATTTTTATAAGAAAAATGAAGTTACGAATAATTGTTTATTACGTTTACGTAATACGTATAGATATTTAATATAAATAAGTATAATACGGTAAAATAAGAGCATTTTATTTTCTTTTTCCTGAATGTATATTAAGCAGTGTTTCCCAACCTGTTGCTGCGTCTAACAAAGGTCGGCGTCACACTGGAACCGTCTACGATTTGAGCTCTTACATTAGGGCATATTTGACGGAGTCGTTTGTCTTTCACAGGTGGTTGTTGTGTTGTGGTTGCCATGAATTTTGATTAAGTTTTTTCGTATTTGTACGTTTTATTCGTATTCGAATAATTTGAAAAGATGAATGGGTTGTTTTACTTGGTTGAAAGTAGTAGTTTGTTGATGAGGCGAAGAAGAAGACGTTCAAGAAGAACGGAATGGGTTAACCAGATATTCCACAAGAGAGAAGAGCATGTCTGAAATAAACGCACGTAGTCGTACGACTACGTCGCTTCTAGTGTGAGAGCGCTGATTACATTCCCAAGGTCGGGAAGGTTCGTGCGTAGTCGTGTGACTACGTACGACCAAGAGTCGCACGTAGTCGATTCCAGTGTGAGACCAGCCTAACTAATTAATCGATTAATCGATTATTTAATTAATCGAAATGTTATAATCGATTTTTGTTGTAATCGATTATGAAATAAAGAAAAAAACATGTACATACGCCGACAAAAAAATGGGTCTGTATTAATTTTGTATTTTAAAGAATGATAAAAAATTTCCGTTTTATTAGGATACTATAAGTAATGAGAGGCAATACAATTTCTGCATAAACAAATATTATTTGTTGCTAATTAAACAGGCTGCAACAATAAATAATGCCCGTTTGAACGAAGACTCTATAATATCGCATATTAAGTAGGTAATTTTTATTACAAATAACTCATTGTTAAAATAAAATGTTGCTATTAGTTACCCACCTTAGAGATTTCTAAACTCCTATTTTTTAATTTTTTTTGTGTAATAAAATTAAAATGTTGTTGGAGGACGTTGTACGAGCTGCGCCGTTATATGTAGATGGCTGCAGTATTGGAATATCGCTGTGTTTCGGATTTATATTATGTATAATTAGATTATACATATCCAACATCCATTCGATGTTGTATTTTTTTCTGAATTTAATCATATAAACATTTTATATCCTTACATAATAAAAATATTGAGAAAAGATCGATTGAAACTCAACCGGTGGTTAACTAAATTTATACCGGTTTATTTTATTTTATTTTATTTATAGACGATTATAAAAAAGTTTTTGTTCTTTTACTTTCCTTGAACAAATAAATTTGTAAACAATTTTTTGTATAATTATAAAATTTTAAATATGTTAATTTTTTTTACAGTTAGATCCGACTTTTCCTTTCTAATCTTTTATAGTCATATGTCACAATCTTAAATATTATGTTTTTTTGGACATCTGTGTCTGCGTACTTTTCATTAATTTCTCTTAAAAATATAAATAAAATATACATAAAACAAAAGAAATTTTTACTTTCTTAAAATAACATAATCGAAAATTTATAGAATCTTCTTGTAGATATATAACTTTCTCGATACTAGAAGAGATCAAACAATATAGCATATAGTACAACTAGCACGGAATGTCTTATATTCCGCACGATAATGAAGTTTGCTGAGTGAGCCTCAGGGGAGTGAATCAAATCATTCTATTACGGAACATGCATTCGTGATGCACCCTATGCTTTTCCTCTAATAACCATTTTTCAATAAATAAAATGTAAATAAATTCAGTACAATGTAAATATTGTTGACAGCTATTAAAGTTGCGCGCGCAGGTAGCACGGGAATGAAAATTCTCGCACCGCTGCACATGCGCATTGGTACAAATTTATTCCCGCATAGCATGCGCGCGCAAGATGGAACATACGAAATTAGGTTAATTCCCTGTCAACTTACAAAATAGAAATAAGACAATTGCGCAGTAGTTATAGAAAAAAATATTAATTGAATGTTTTCTTATAAACAAGATAACATTCAAAGAAGAGCTATCTGTCTTACAAAATAATTTTCCTTTTTATATCTGTGGATTTTGCGGTATAAAGGCTCTCGCACATTAGGACGGATTGCAGTGCATCGCATTGTAATACAAAAATCCGCACGGATCGGTTTCATACATTTTATATGAGATAGCGCACAATGCTAACGGGGCCCGATGCGCGTATTGGGCCACAGCCGTGCGTATTGACGGATCGCTTGGCAGGCGTATGATTGCGCCTGCCAATAAATGTTGTGATTAATAAAACTTGTCGATTAATAAATCATTTTATAATTTTATGCGGGAATAGTGGACCAGATGAGTGATAAAGCCAAATCACGATGTTAGCAACAGGACGTATGAAACGGACAATTTTAGAAATACCTGGGTAAAAAATTCTGGATAAAAAACATGGGAAGCTGTAAAAGACGATTATAAAGTCTTTTAATAAATGCGGTATAAGCAACGCATTGGATAGTATCGAAGATGTCTTGGTTTTTAAAGAGATTGACAATAGTTCAGACGAAAATAATACGAACAGTGACATTAACGAGACGAGTGATAGTACAGAGAGTTAAAATGAACAGAATGTTGCTGGTACAAGTTATAGTAATAATAAATATTTTTTCTAAAAATTGTCTCAATAATTTGGGGTGCGTCTTATCGTCCGGTGCTTATGGTCCGAAAAATACGGTAGTTCCATAAAAACATTGAGGAAAATCAGGAAAATACAAAAAATTAGCGCAGAATTTTTGTATATCATACGAGTCTCCGCTCTCCCTTCAATTCCATTTAGTTTCACTGAATTTTCAACGAAAAAACATAAAACTAGACGCTTTTACAACATTTACAACCTGTCCCATTTGACATAAGAGCAATACTGTATTCTGACGTTTAAACCGACTATATTGAAAAACTAAATCTAGAAAACTGAATGTGATCTATGTACTTAATTTACCGTTTCTGTTATTTATAAACTATGTTATTAGAAGTCTTATCATAAAATATTACTTAATCTTATATCCATATTTTAGCTACAGTTAGTAACATTTAACGTTTCACATGGATTCCTTTTCATAATTTTATATTTATGACCAGTTTGGGAGCGTTCTAATACAGAGAAAGTTTATCTCCAATGAAATTGATAGTTAGTAAATAACTAATACTCAGCATATAATATTGTATAAGTATTTAATAAATCAAAAACAACAGGGCTGGATTGTAACTTTTTGCCGATTAATAGTAGAAGATAGTTGGTAACAGTGGAGAAGCACTCTGAAGCATTCTGAACAAAAATGTCCATCTTAATAGCACTGTTATGTAGGCACGCCGAGAGTGACCCAGGGAAGACAATAATACCCCCACAATGACTACCAAAGTCCCTGAATTTTTTAAAATAATTAAAATCAAGTGGAAGCTTTAATGATATTCTATTTAATGACAGACTGTTGTATGATACAGTCTGGTTCGCACCAAAGTGATCAGAAAATCTTTCCGCGGGCTGAGGCCCATTTTTTATACTTAAAACTTCATAATTTTAATGTACTAACTAAAAATCATTCGCGCAGAGCATCTTCGCATGATTAGTGCATTGCTCCGAGACAACGAGCATTTCAGCTAGTAATACATAAGATTTATGTGACGTGTCATTGTCCACACGGAAGCTACAGATGGGCACAAAGGGGCCCAAATTACTGGCAACTGATAACTGCTAAATAAATAAACAGTGTGGAAACTTTTTTTACTGCAGCAAATCGGACTCCGGTTGTTTATACCGGCTTTCTGCGTCTAACAGAATGAAAAATGTGTCATATTTGATATGTACCTTCATTTAATAATAATAATGTAATAATCTCTGCATATAAAAATATCGTTGGTCTGATTTGGTCTCTTCCGGTTTTTCCTTCTAATTTTTCTTCTTTTTTCTAAAAAAAGGACGAATTATAGTAAAATTTGTAGTCCCATCCACCTTAGTCACCCGATTTAGCTCTGTCTGAGTTGCATCTATTCTTAAATCTCAAAATATTACTTAGTGGCAAACCATTTTCTTCAAAGGATTATTTTAAGAACTTGTCTAAATGATAAATCGTACTTCCGGGATGGAATTAAAGAATCCGTAACATAACATATGTATTAAAGTTCAGTTAGAATATATTGAAAAATAAAAGTAATTTTCAAAAATTAAATTACTGTGTTACAATATTAGGCTGAAAACTTTTCTCAATAACTACTACTTTTCTAAGAAGTTCCGGCAGATTAAAAATTATAGCATAATTATACAGTTAAATTCTTGAGGAACCAACAAAATTTTGGTTTCAACTTTAAATGCTTCAATGATTTGGTAATAGAAAGAGAAAAACTTGTTTTCAAGTAGGTAGTTTACATATTAATAAGATATTTTTAGATATTTAATTTATTCTTTTTTAGGATTTCTATAAAATAAGACACGTGGAAGTAGCATCTTTCAAAAATTAAACGAAAATGATATTATAGTCATAATAATCATCGACTTTACAGCCCGAGACAGGCGCGCACGAAGACGGTAAAAACAATTTTTAAAACATTTTTAAAAATTCGAAATTTTCATAATGTAAAGATAAATCTGGGGTCTCCAAAATACTGCCCGCAGTATGATTCCGGTCCGCAAGAATATTTTATCCGGGCTGCGATTATCAGAAAATGATTTCACAGGAAAAGTTTTACTTGTATAAAGATAGCAAGAATTAAAAAACAATATGAAATTACCAAATCAAAAAATAATATCAAATTCATAAAATTATTCTATTTATTACTATACTCTATCTCAGAAAGACTGATAGTAATAAATCATTTTGTCAGGCAGTTACCAGTGGCGTGCACATTTTAAACACGTTTAAATTGGTTTTGTGTATTTATATATTACTATTTATCATTTTATTAATCGCACGCCTGTGACCATAATTATCATATCATTAAACACACCCCTGTGACCATATTTTTCCTCAAAATTTTAGGGTCAAATTTTTATGACCTATTGTGTTTAACCCTAGTTTGTATTCCCATATAATATGTGCGGCACACTCGGTTGTTTTTAACAATATTTCGTTTCGAACTATTCATATTTTGTCGCTTTTGTTTTGCCGCTTCTGTGTGAAAAACAATGACTTTTTACAAATAATAAATTTTATTACTATCAGTCTTTCTGAGATAGAGTTATAATAATGTTACTATTTTTAAATAGGTATATTTAAAATTATGAATAAATGTAATGTAAAATTACTACCATAAATAAATTGTAATGTAAATTGGTTCTTAGCTATCAGATTAAATCAATGACGTCATATATGTATCGGATAGGGTTTGCGAAAACGCCTAATCTATCCATCCAGAGGTCATGAACTTAACATTAAAGAATATTAACTTGTGTGATTCAGACACATGTGTGAAATACAAGAAAACACCTGGGAATTTAACATTTTTTTTAACTTTGACAGAATCCGTTAATATATCATACACGAGTTTCAGAAAATTTATTTGATATCAAATGTCAAATATTACGTGCGAGTGTCATCGTACCTTGATTATAAGAAGCTAAAACGAATCTGATTATGTTTATATTATTTTATATATCAAAAAGAAGCACATGCGAGATGACTCATAAAAGTTTATGCCCTCGAATGTCTAACAGTTTTGTAAAACTGGATTTTTATAGGTCACACACACGCTGTTTTTGTGACAAAATGTCATATCCTCAATTGGATCAAAGCAACATAAAAAAAATCAGCTGTGGCCACCACAGAACCGACCGCCATCACAATGTACTTGTTTAATTTATGCTGCTTTATCAAAAAATTTCTCAAATAAAAGTTGTTAGTTATAGCTTTTATAGCAACTTTTGTTAAATAAATATTTTTGAAATATTTCTCTGTTAAAATAAAAATATTTGCAAAAATCTTAAAACCGACACGAGTTCGATTCTACTAGTCATTTGTCCGGCGACAAATATCGAACTTTCTACAGGTAATCGAATACGTGGAGCTGCACCGTTAATCAGTGGCGCGCCAACGAAATTTGCCGCCGGGGTACAAGACTTTAAATGCCGCCCCTATAATTTCATATTGTTAAATCCATTTGAAAATTATTATTTGACTGTAAAAAAAAAAAAACTCACATTTTAAATAACTGTATTTTATTAACCCTCTGCACTATTCATTATTTTTGGAAAATGAGTTCAAAGTTGGCCAAATAGAAATCTATAACCATAAGACTTATAATTAAAAAAAAAAAAAAAATGGTTATTAATTATTTATTTAAAGGGTTTTTCACTTATAATAAAAAAAAAAACAAAAATTTATTAATTATTTATTTCAATGTTTTTTTCGCTTATAAAAACAAAATACAGTTAATTATTTAAAAGTTTTTACACTTATAGTTGAACAAAAAACAAAATATAATTATAAATTAATTATTACATTGTTACAAAACACAAAATATATTAATGATTATTGATACGTTTTACTACGCTTTAGTACGCTATATAGCGCAGGCTGCTTTCCAGATTACTACGCTTTAGTACGCTATATAGCGCAGAGGGTTAAACAACGATTGACGAGGCTTTTTGCCGCCCCTGAAATTTGCCGCCCCTGAAATTTGCCGCCCGTGTGCGTTGCACGCCCCCGCCGTTAATGGCAATCAAAAATAGCGTAACGCTCAGTATGGTGCCCTGTGGGACCCCATTGTCCAGTGCGAACATTTGTGACAGGTTATTTCCAATCCGCACCCTGAAGCGCCGGTTCGACATGAAGCCTTTTAAAAAGTAACATCAATCGTCCCCGGATACCCCAAGAATGCAGAGTACGGAGAATACCATATATCAATGCAGTGTCATAGGCTTTCTCAATATCGAAAAACACAGCTAGCAGGTGTTTGTTTTCAACGAAAGCATTCCTGATAGCTGTCTCTAGTCTGACCAGATGATCTGCTGTTGAGCAGCAAGTCTTTTGATTCTAAAAACCAAATCAGACGCTTGCTGATCATTCACTCCATGAGTTTGCAGACACAACTGGTCAGCGATATATGTAGGTCCCATTTCTAGTTAACCGATTTTTACCAAAAGTTGATCAACTTGATATGTCGAAAACTTAAATATGAAGTTTCATAAAAATTCTTTTAGCCGAATTTGCTCTGCACACGTGTACACGGACCGACAGACAGACAGACATCATGCTAAAAATATATCCCATAAGAAGAGCTCTAAAGAAAAGAGCAACTAATAAAAGATAGTGTGCAAGCTACCTGGAACGATATCTATAGTACAAAATAGATATTTATGTGGATAAGAATAAAAATCAACCCGATTGACTGTAGAAGAAGAAAAAATATAATAATACAGTCATTTACTTGCATAATTTTGAATAATATTTCTCATTTGTTTTATTTTCTGAATAATGTATTTCCATAAATTAAATGCCAGAAGTAGAACATGTATGGCAGTTTAATAAGTACTGAATGGGCAAGAACTAAATCTTCTTATTCTTGAAGGCAATCTTGTAGATTGGTTCAAGTTCGGTCATCAGAAGACCTCCAAAACGGAGGTTAAACTAATCTCTATTAATACAAAATGTAAATTTTAAACACTGCGGAAAAATGTATAAAGCGACTAAAAAGCAAAATTAATGATGTTCGTTGCCGAATGTGTTTTTCGAATCAAGTAGGACTATTCTCTAGAAACAAGATGCAAAATTGAAACAGAAAATGATTGGAACAGTATAGAAAATGTAAAGTTGAGCTAGATTCAGAAGCGGCTTTAGGGGGGGGGGGGGGCGGTCGGTCTCTTCCCTTGGATTTGGGAGGTAAGGACCTTTTTTTTTGCTCTTCAACTGGATTTGGGAGGTGAGGACCTTTTTTTTACTCTTCACTTGGATTTGGGAGGTGAGGACCTTTTTTTTTGCTCTTCACTTAGATTTGGGAGGTGATAAACCTCCCTTAAAAATAGATATCAGAAAACAATGTGCTGTAATTTTTTTGAATATAATTGTAGGTTTCAAATAACTTTTGTATTTACATAGTTTTGTGTACAAATAATAAGTCATTTTTTTCGACATGATTGCTTATTGTTTAGAACCTTCATCGAAAAATATACTTGACGATACTGGATTGTCACTTGGTACAAGTGTTCTTTACAAAAATTAGTTTTACAAAAGTTATTTTTACCCGCAGCACTTATATTGACAATCGCAGCAACCACCGTACAATATTATACTTGATGATAATGGAATGCCACTTGGTACACGTATTTTTTTTACCCGCAACACCTATATTGAGAAGAATATATTCAAGATAACGGCAAAAATAGATTACCAAATACAATAACTATAAATAGTTTTCACAATATAACAAAATAGCTTGAAACATATTTGTAGCATGAAGTTTTATCTACAATTTGCCACGTCGTACGCAATTATGCATCAAAGGTTTACAACTTTGTATCTATAATAGAATTTGTTTAATTATAATTACATTTTTTTACTATTAAAAATATCCAGTTAGATAGATACAAATTCACTGCAAGTTTTTATGCCTAGCTTGTTACCTGTTTTATTTCAGATTATTAGTTTTGTATAAGAAACTATCCGGCTGTGCGCCTTGTAATACCCTTTTCACACTAGAACTTTAAGACGAGTGAACTTAAAGTTCACCGATGTTTAACATCGGTATGCTTTCACACTTGATGTTTAAATCTCCGGTGCTGTCATCAGCTACAGTAATTTTGTCCTTAAGTTACCGTCATGAAATTACCAGTTTTGAACTGTCTGCGCAGACGCACATTTTGAATTATTATAAACAAATATGGATATTTCATTTCATTCTACAATAAAGACACTACAATAAAGAATATATTACCTTTTATCTCAATTATTGTAGCTCTGTATTTTATTAAACACATTATTAAAATAAATAATTTTATTATAACAATAAGTATAAACTTCTTATAACGTCGATATAATACAGTATTTTTGTTTATGATAATATAAAATGTTCACAGCACAAATTCAAAGAGTATTTTTTTATAATAGAAATTATGTTGGCAATGCGGACGATGTTTAAGACGCAGATCTCTGTCTTAAACATCGCTTGTATTTAGACGAGGCCATACGGTTTCACATTAGCGTTTAAAGACACATTCACTTTAACATCCGATCTTAAAGTTCTAGTGTGAAAAGGGTATAAGACACTTCTTTAGAAAAGTAGATATTATATTTTTTTTACTGGTGGGCCGTATAAAATCGTACGGTGGGTCGCTGGTTGCCGAGTGTGAAAAGGGTATAAGCGTCTTATTCAAGTCAACAATAAGCTAAAGCCGGCTCCAGACTGAATGCATCGCACTGATCTAACAACAAAGAATAGCGCAGAACGATTAGTGCGCGAAGTGTTCAGTTGTTTTTTGCACTATGAGCGGGATTATGGCGGATGTATATGGGTACTTGTGTGTCGTACAAATTAAACGAATTAAAACTAGCAATTTTCTTTGATGTACAGATAGAAACATTTGTTCTCTGCATGCAACTTTTAAACTTGAGCCCCTTTTTTAAGGGAGGCAATGTGATGTTTGCATCCGGTTATTATGTTCGCAGGGCTCCTGCTTTTATTTTTTAATATTTATTTTAAAACATATTTCATTATGTTTAATTACGACATTTTATATCTAGTTTATAGACGTGAATGGTTGCTTTTATAATAAACAATTAAAAATTACAGCAAAGTAAGCAATATTTGCTTTTGTTTATTTTAGATTTGCATGCCTTTAAAATACAATACGTAATGCAAGTCATAAACAACTCTCATAATTAAACTTTTATTATGTTCAATAAAAATATTTGATAAATGGTAACATCAAATTGTTTACAAATTTACGGTGTTTAAATAATTCAGAATAGTATACATGCACTGATGAATGGTTAAAAACAGATTTTATTTTTCCACCCGACAAAATAAGGTTAATTAACAACAAATTAGATTTTAAGAACGACAGAAAAAATGCGCGTAAATTCATATAATGAAAAATTCAAGCGAGCCTGTAGCTGCAAATGCTGAAACGTATGTTAAATAATTTGTGCAACTTATAAACTATGGGTGCATTCGAACTACCACGTTTGGTTAAGTTATTTAGATCTTTGAGAAATTAGAGCTTCACAATATTTAAATATGTTGATTGTGAAATATGTAGAATTTGATTATTAATGCCATCTATTATTGTTAATTGGAACTAGGAAGTGCCTGGAACCTCTCCCTTTATTTTTAATTTCCCTCACATATGTAATCTTAGTGAATGTATCTAGTAATATAAACGGACAATAACAGTAATTTTCTACATTTCCTAAGTGTTTCTAAGACAATTTCTATTGAGTTTTTATTATTACGGTTCAGCGCTTAAATATATCGTTAACCGACGATAATCCGTGATTATCTGTAAATATATATTATTTATAAAATCCAACACTTAATTTGTTTATCTGTAAATTTCCTGCTCCAAACTGGGGCACACGGTTATATTAACTATTTTTAAATATTATTAATAGTAATAAACTGTAACAAATATTATTTTATTTATTTAAGTAAGATTTTGTTGAAACACAGTTTACTCGTTCTAGAATAGGAGTCTGGGTCTTTTCAAAAACAAAGTCAGAATCAAAATAAAATTTGAGAGGCACAACAGTACAGTTCTTACAAATTTCTTATACTGGCAATATGAAATAAAATTAGTAACAATCTATACATCAAAATTTGCAGCTAATTTTTATCTATCTAATAGGATATTTTTCTCAGAAAAACTACTTCCCAAAACCATTCTTTTGTATATACTTTTGATGTTAAGTAAATAATAAGTGAGATACTTCGTTTATAGGTCCAGACATACTTGTTACTAAAAACTGTTTTGAACAGAAAAGAAACGCTTCATTTCTTTTTTATACCTATACAATTTTGTTAAGTCAATAATAACGGAGATATTTAAGTTTAACTTCCCAATAATTCCCCATACTACCCATTTTAGTCCCCCATAACCCCCCAAATATTTATCTAAATGAAAAAAATGCATCGAAAAAAAAAAGATACATATTTTTGTTATATAAGTTTTTGTTTTGTGATGTCAATAAAAAGGTAGATATCTAGTCTCTAGTTTTAAGGTGTCTTCCCGTATATACATAAAATTGAAAAAAAAAAAACAAAAAAAGATTAGTTTTCTTATTATAAACAATTTTTGTTGTACACATTTTTGTGTTTTCAATAATAAGTCAATAAGTTTTATTGTCCGGACCTGAAATATTGGATAGAATGAACCGATAACGGCGCAGTAGGATGCGCATATTTGTCACCGTAGTGTACAACTTAATCTGTCAAAAATATTTTCGAGGTTACCTATTTACTGTCAACTTTAGCTACATTTTTGTTTAAAATAAATTTAATATATTTTATTTATAAATAGGGCATTCATTGTCTATAAATATTTTTGGATATATAAAAACACAAAATTCATAATATTGTTAACCACACAAGTTTATTATATTCAAATTGAAATATTTATACAGGCTACCGTATACTCTTGCAAATAGTCAGCACTTCTTTTATTTTAAGAAATAGAGTCAAATACATGTAATCTATTTTTTTATTAAGAGTTATGTTTGTATAGAAAAGCACATTTTGAATGTGTTTGTTTAATTGGCTTTGTATAAATAAATATTTTTGTTTATAATGCAAGCATGTTTTTTTTTAAATATTGGTTTGTAGAATTAAAAAATATTTTTTTTTTGTATTTATTTACGTATGTAATTGTAAATTGTACATTTAATTTTATTCGCATTATAACTGAATTTGAGCACTGTATCATATTTTTACTAGTAGATTAGAACTTTATTATTCTTGCCCTAAGGCTTCGAATCTTACATCGAATATTACAATTTTACAAAATTTTAAAAAAAACCTAGTTATGTATGTTGGTCGCCATACCCTTTAAAAAATAATAATAAAAATAAATAAATACATACATATACATATACATACATATATATATATATATACATATAAATATACATATACATATACATACATACATACATATATACATACATATATATACACATGCATATATATACACACATACACACACATACACCCATACATATATACATTCAATCTTCTTTCTTTTATCATTGAATCTTCAATCTTTTTAATATATTTCTCATTATTTCTTCTCCTGATCCCAGGTTATCTAATAATTCTGCCATACTTCTGCTCTCTTTTCCATTTTCGCATTCATAGAACAAATGCCACATTGTTTCTTCTTTTTCTTCGCATATTCTGCATTTTTTTTCCTCAGCTCTTTTCCATATTTTATTTTCAGTGCTTTCATTACCGCATCTAAATCTGGCAATTATTCTTATTCTTTCTGCTTTGGAGTTCAGTAGATATCTTGGCTTATCAAGAGTGACAATGTGATGATACATTGGGAAGTAAGTAGAGTTTCTTATTCTGTCATGCTGTACTTGACTCTGTACATCTCTATCTCTATTCTCTATTTCGCTGATCACATTTTCACCTCTTTCTCGCATCATCTCTATATAGATCGTGGAATACCCATTTCTTTTATAATATTTTCTTCTATTTATCTCCCACCTGGACTTGTTTTGTAAATTCCTTTCTCTGTCTCATTTCCCGCTAACATTCTCTTAAAACTGTGTCTTCCTGAATGTTTCTTAACCGCTCTTCATATCTCATTGCTATCTTGCCACTCTCTATTCTCATCTTGTCCCTTTTTGTTTCTTCCAAGAGTATATATGTTGGTGTGTTTCTGTCTACTCCTAAAATCCATCTCAGATATTTTTGATGTAATCTTTCCATTTTAAGTTGCTCCGTCCAACCCCAGATTTCCGCACCGTACATCATATTGGGTTTTACCATTATGTCGAACATAGTGAGTTTGATGGGGAAACTGTTTTTAAACCTTTTTTCACCTACTCCCCACACCTGGGTCATGGCCATGAAATTTTTACTAATACTCCTAAAATTAATTTTTTTATAATTTGCTTGGAATAAAATAAAATAAAATGTTATTTTAGTAGACGAATTAACCTGGTAGGCTTAATGTCAGTAGACGTTAGGTCCGTATACTAAATGTGGTAGACGAAAAATCTGTATACGAATTGTCGTGGTAGACGAGAAGTCGGTATTGGCATCTGACACTACCGATAGAGGCGCTACGGCATTCACATCATGGCTGAATTTGGTAGGATATTTTTGACAGGTTCAATGGTATCTTCATGTGATATTTATTGAAACACACGGGAACACACTCTAAAATGGTCTTTAACTGTCTTTCGACTTCTAAGAACATATTCCCATGCTTGTCACAAACTCGACTATCCTACAACCGTCAGTTTCTCAAAATCTCACTAGAGGCGCTTCAGTTATTGTCAGTTGACAATAACTAATGTCTGTATACAAAATGTTGTAGATGTAAAGTCTGTAGACGAGTTGTCGTGACCCCTCGTGTACTACATACTTAAGATTTATTTTTATGTTAAATTCAATTTGCTATTTTAATTATGATGGTTACATTTCAACCGAACTGATGCTGTTAACACTACCAAGATATATGAGATCATTCTTTTATAATTCCAAAATATTAGTACACCTACAATAACATTTTATTGATTATCATACATATACTAATTTTATTATGTTAAACCTGTACTAGATTTTTTTAGGAATCGGTCTTAAATTCATAACTACAACAACAAATTACAAACCAATTTTTTGTGTGGAATACCTAAAAATGTATTATTTATTAGTTTTATAATTAAAGTAGACAGACTAGCAAATAACAATTTCAAAATTAAAAAATAGCTTCCATCCTGTTACATGTGTAATTTCTAATGTATCAAGTTAGGTCAGTGGGACAAGGCAATTAATCATCATTTAGATTTGTATCACTACAAAAATATTGAAGTACTTAAAATTTGGTTATACTTTATTTCAAAATATAGTAACATAACTTTTGGGACTCTTACAGTTGAGATACTGAGTGGGTAACGATAGGGTAGAGACCGTAATTAGGTTAATTATGCTGTGGATATCGTTTATAACGACTTTGAAGGGACCAATGAAATTCGGTTGTTATAACTGTAGGTTGCTATATCCAAACACTATTAATACAATGTTGAAAAATATGTACATTTTATTTATGTTTTAAAATAGTACATTTACATGGGTGCAACAAGTTTAAGCAACAAAAACAATATTCAAGTGTTACAAAACATAAAAAAAATAATCCAACTTATTTTACAAACAACTTAACACTTAGATAATTTTACATACAGGCTATTCCAAACATTTAGGTGGAACTAAATGGGTATTTCGTTCTTTTAGGTTGTCATCTTGCTTGGGTTATTTCATATTTCATGTTGGAATGTCAAAAAATTAAATTCCAACAATGAAACCATGGAAACGAATAACATATGTCAAAAATAAAATACTTTTTTTACATATTTTAATGGCAAAAAATAAATAAATGGGAAATTTGTATTAAGAATGAGACAAAAAATCACAATATAAAGAAAATGATATTTAAACAGATTTGTACCTTAACCAAAAAATGTTTATTGTAAGTATGATTTACAAAGCTTATACAAAACTGCCAAAAGGCACGATTCAAACTATGAAAGTAACTAGATTGCAAAATCTACTTCCGCCTAATTTTGGTTTGTTTTTGTGATTTTTGGTTTTCTAAAAAGTTTTTTTCAATAATTTTTTCCAAATGTAGCAATGCAAAATCTGTTTTAGACTCTTATAAATTTTGATTAAACGTGAAAAAATGTTGAATTGTTTCTGACAATGAATCCTTTATAGTAGTCTTTGCAACTCGGTTGTTTCTTCCAAATCCACTTAGTCGTTGTTTATTTTTGACTCCAAATTCGGATCTGACCCAGTTAAAATTTCTTTTTCCGCCATATCCTCCACCGTTTCGAGTTTGAAATCAATATTTGAAAAATTCACATTAATGCTTTTCGTTTCGCCATATTGACGTCGATTATTCAAATATAATTGTTTAGTTAATTTTTTTTAATACAAATTATATACAATAAATTATTATAATTTATAATAAATAAAAATTTCCAATCACAGATAATTAACTTATATTTTTACAAATCACAGTATTATTCAAAATTTATTCATTAAAATTACTCAGTAGAACACTTTTATATTATTCCGAACTATGGGTCTTCTTGAGTAGGTCTTTTTTAGCTTTGAAGCATATTATAAAATTCGCACAGTTTTGTTCATTATTTACTTTAATCAGGAATATTGCTTTTAATGTGTCTACATCAAGTTGAGTCTTGTGACTTGTCCAAAAACTTTTCATCAAGAAAAATACTCTTTTGGTAGATTTTTTTTTTGTTCATGTTTTGTAAAAATAATTTTAATTGAAATATATTAAAAATAAATATTGTAAATAAGTACCTTTTCTAAAACTCGGGACAAAAAACCCGAATTCGGAACAAATATTGCCCCTGAAAAAATTCGGGACGTATGGCGGAAATTCGGGACTGTCCCGGCCAATTCGGGAAGTATGGTCACTTTATTATAAACGATAAGTCTCACGTATAAAAAAATATGTTTCTGGCCGGTACTTTGAAATTTCATCGCAAAAACCGATATGTCATTATTTCAACTGTCGTTATAAACGATATCCACTGTATATTCTTATCAATTTTTATTTATTTAATTTATTTTAGTACAAATTAGACTCATAAATTTTACAAAATTAATATTTTAAAATAAATATAAAGAACACCACTTAGACAGTGAACTGTCTGTATGTGGCTACAGAAAAAATATTACAATTATTTGGTAAGTCGACAGTACTATTATAAAAAGGTTACATTGCTAAGATTTAAACTGATTATAATTTAAAGTAGTTTCCCTATTTTTTGTTCTCTATTTTAATGTTCTACAAAAAAAATTTGCATGTGATTTATAATTGTTTTTATTAATTATTATATTATATTTTTGTGTATATTTCATAAAGGCGTTATAAATAAATGTACCTACATGATAAGTGAAGCATCTATGACCTATTGACTTATTAGTTTTGGTTACTATAGCAATTACCTACAAAACCCTGAAATGTGTGAAAATTCACATATCGCATCAATATTTTTATCCCACGTCTGCGAGAGATGATGTGACGTAAATTTACGCACCTAATACCCATCAAGAATAACACATGGTCGTCTCCATTCAATCATAATTGAAAAGTGAAACGACTCTTTGTGCCCTCGAATCGAGCCTCGACCTTGCGAAACTGTTAGCACCGAATAAAATATTTTAAATATACGTCTACTTCCCGGCCTGACGAAATACTTTTAAACAATTCCACTTGAACCTTGGTATTTATAAAAAATAAAGTAAATAATCAAGAAAATTTATGGTTACATCAATTTTGCTTGTTGAAATGCAGCCAATAAGTCATAAAAATGCATATTTTAATATAATCCACGTGTATACATAAAATAGGAAAATGGTATTAGAAAAAAAACGACTAATAGTTTTAGCGAGTATTGACAGTTGTGTCACCCAACCGGTTTCCAAAGATTTCCGGACACCTGTTAAAATTTATGGCTGTTTATATAAAACCATTTACGTGAAAATGCGTGCAATATGGAGTTTGATTTAATCACTTATACAGGGTGAGTAGGGAGGAATGGGCCGAACTTCAGGAATGTATTGTACATGTAAAAATAAGTAAAAAAAAAACTCTAATGTTTCTACTCGAGATGCATTAATTCGACGAATTAGAAATACTGCAGTCGATATTAAAGAAAGGCATGAAACAATCAGGAGAGCAACGGGAGCTCTTCGTAGGCGAAGTAGACTATGTTTACAAGTTAACGGTGATATTTTTGAAAACTTGTTAGCACACCGAAATTAAAACGATGTTCGATAGAAAGTGTTTTAATTACGTTATAACTTGAGAATAAAAGACAATCGCATAACAACATTAGAGTTTTTTTTACTTATTTTTACATGTACAATACATTCCTGAAGTTCGGCCCATTCCTCCCTACTCACCCTGTATAAGTGATTAAAGTATTATATTAGTATTATATCTTTTTGATACCAATACTCATTATATTGTACTATTCTAGCCTAGTAGTGTTTCTGATTTCTCGACATTAGACTAATATTCTCGAGAATTCTCGAGAAATCTCGAGAAAAATAATTATATAATTATTGGAATATACATCTTTTTTTAATGTTGAAAATATTGTAGAGGATAAAAACATGTTAAAATTATAATCACCTTTAAAGTAATAAAGTAAAGGCGTCAAACAAATTTTTCATTTCTCGAGAAGGGAAAAATGAGAATTAAAACTTTTTCTCGAGAAATTCTCGAGAAGAAACACTATAGCCTAGTACTATTCGCAATGTCAAACGTCCAAAATAAAGGTGTCTGCACATATAATCTCGGCAATCTTCTGACAAATGACATTTTCATTTAGTAGCCACATCCACATTTTCGCACT
This sequence comes from Liopterus haemorrhoidalis, assembly GCA_963971575.1. Lineage (NCBI taxonomy): Eukaryota > Metazoa > Arthropoda > Insecta > Coleoptera > Dytiscidae > Liopterus > Liopterus haemorrhoidalis. The sequence goes on along the minus strand of OZ020612.1, from coordinate 58,360,362 downwards.
CCAAATCACCTTGCACCGATTCACTATTTTCACTACAGAAATTAGGAATTTCTTCAAAATCAAATGGTCGCCAAAGAGCTATGTTGTTAATGTATGCCCGATATGAACGCTGAAAATTAACTAACAAATAAGTATAACAACCCCTTAAATTTAGAAACAATAGGATTATAAATTTGGAAAATATCCTTAATGATTTTTAAGAGTTACTAGTGTTATATCTATTCAATTTAAATTTAAAATTCCCTTAATACCTCTTATATTCTGTTTACAGCAACGAGTCTTAAGTCCATTCTACATTATACTTTTTTCAATACTTTTTTCAATACTATCCAACTCTGACGTCATTTCAACTTTTGATACTACAGAATATAGTGGGGGGAAAAAATAAGAGACAGTGAAAAATTTTATATCTTCCATCTCTTATTACTTTTGTTGCCAACTTAAAAATTTTTAGGTTCAGATGGCAGACAACAATTTGGTTATAGTGAACCAATTTATAAATATTGTTTAATTGTGCTAAGTTTATATTTAATTATATGATCCAAATAAACTTCTTATTAACTTAATAAACTACTAAAAGTTAAGTTGTAAACAAAAACTAAAAAGTTGGTGTTGGTACGATTGAAAAGTACAGAACTGTCATCCAAAACTACCCCCGGTCAAATTTTCGATTGACAGTTCTGTACTTTTCAGTCGTACCAACACCAACTTTTTAGTTTTTGTTTACAACTTAACTTTTAGTAGTTTATTAAGTTGATAAGAAGTTTATTTGGGTCATATAATTAAATATAAACTTAGCACAATTAAACAATATTTATAAATTGGTTCACTATAACCAAATTGTTGTCTGCCATCTGAACCTAAAAATTTTTAAGTTGGCAACAAAAGTAATAAGAGATGGAAGATATAAAATTTTTCACTGTCTCTTATTTTTTTCCCCCACTATATTCTGTAGTATCAAAAGTTGAAATGACGTCAGAGTTGGATAGTATTGAAAAAAGTATTGAAAAAAGTATAATGTAGAATGGACTTTAGGATTACTGCTAAGTATTGATATACATGTGAACTAACACTTAACTTACTCCCAAAAATAAGAATTTAAACAATATTTGTCCTTCTTACTTATATAAAGTGTTTATGAATGAAAATATTCAGAAAAAAAATTGACCTTAAGATAAAAATATATTGGATATTCATTTATAGGATTTAAATATACATTGTACAGGTGCGGTGTTAATAAAAATATTTGTCACTTCGAAGATTGATACTATGTTGCTAAAAAAGAACAAGGTCTTTACCCCGGAAAATTATAATTAGACCATAACAATAATTTTTTTAAAACTAATTCCCTTGAAATGTCAAATTCTTGGTTCTAAATAACAGTTTAGTAAATACATTATTATTTTTTATTCATAATAATAAATAGATTTAAAAATCCATTGGGCAGAACAGTGTTTCAGAAGCTTCTTTTTCTTCTTCATCATAGTAACTGACTCGAAACGGATTCTAAAGGCTGTCATACGTTCCGGTTTGTAGAGGAATGTCCCGGCGTCCCGATGAACACACTGATCGTCCGGTTTGCTGAATATTTTAAACATTGCATTAATTATTCAATTTAAAATTAGGTATTCTTAATAAAATAGAAAAAGTTATTGAAATAAAAATTGCTTAGAACTGAAATTATGATTTTTTATTATGTTATGTAAATGCAATCTAATTTTATTAGATAAATACAATATTACTTAAAATTGAAAAACCAATCACAATATTAAAATTCTGCACGTGTAACAATTGCTATTGTTGTACAATAGATAACTTTTTCAATAAAGGTTTATTTTTAGTTGCATGCCAAAGATATGATATTGTTCTTAATTATGAGTTTTTTTATGATTAATTAAATAATAAATGTTCGTATCCTGCTCGTAACTACTTTGTTACAATAATAGAGAGATATTGCAAAGTGAAAAAAAGCTGACTTTATTAAAAGAAACCTCTAATAAAGTATCCTGTATTAAAATTTTTCATGATGTTTTAAAGAGTGTTATTGCAACGGTGCTCTTGCTTCATACTTTATTTTGACAAATATGCCAAATTGATAGATCGAAATCGTAATGAATATAGAAGTTAACTGCAACTCTTATATGAGTTAACTGCAGCAGACTATTTTTAACTTCTTCCCATACGGCACAACCATTCGCAAAAGGGTTTCGTGACGCAATTTCTCGGAGAAGAATAACATCGTCCTCGTATTTAAATCGTAAAAGTTTTTTATCTTTAGCTTGCATCATTACTCACAAGAAAAGTCAACAAATTTTATGTTCGAATTTACTCCGTTGTTAATTTTGAGGTTAACCTGTCAAAATTACGGCGCTTTAAATAAAAAATGCTTTGCCGTTATTTAAATTAAATATAGGTTGCCTGTATTTTAATAAAAGAAAGAAATTAAGGATATATCAACTGCGCATGCGCACATGTCAAATAAAGGAAAACTTTATTAAAAGATCAGTAGAACAGATGTTGCAATAACTCTCTATTATTTACAATTACTTTATTAAAGCTACTATCACAACACACTTCATTCAAAAAGTAGTGTTAAAGGGACTTCATGGTTCACTAAAAAATGAACTTTTAGTGTACCGTGAAGTCTCTCGCTTTTCGTGTTAATTATTTACACTCCTTTTTTGGTTATATTTAGTGTAAAGTTTACATTTACATACTGGTTAAATTATAGTATTAGACAAAAGATATTTTACATATTTTTGATGAAGATCTCATTAAAAAATTTGATTTTTCAAGAAGTTTCATTTGATATCCCACTTAAAAATTTTAAAACATATTTATTTTTTCATTGTACACATATTTGTTAATATTTTTCTCGCGATATGTTATTTTAAACTCTTTATAGTTTTCCCATATGCGGGTCGAAGAGTTGTACAAGCATTCCAAATTTCAACTTTCTATGTTCAGCCGTTTGGCTACAATTTCTACCGAACAGACACACACATGAACGACGTTATTGACATGAATGACGTTTATTGAGTTAAAACTCCTGTATCTATAGTCGTCTATTTCTTATTCCCGCGCGAATAGTCACTGTTGCTGTGTGCCAAAAATTTTAGCCAACTTAACTTATTTCATTTCCTTGTGAAATGATGGTACGCTACTGAACCATGTTTTTAATTTATCAAATAATTAAATTTAATATAGTCTGGTGTTACCAAGAGATTGATTGATTGAACAAGTAACAAAATAATAATTTTCAGGAGCAACGAACCAAAATTTAATGACATGATTGTTGACACAATTTATTTAATAATACCTCGAGATAATACAGAAATCATTGTTATTCATTTTAGGTAATTACTGATATATACGAAAGCGATATCAATCTACATTCGGTACAAATCACTTTGGTATAAACAACAAATAGGTGAGACAACGAAAACAAAAATAATATTCATAAACAGTTGTTTATGGGTGACACTATTCAAGAAACCGGATACATTTAATATAGCTTTAGTAAACGGTGCGTAATATTACTCTACGTAACATCTTGAAGATATGGCTATTAACATAATTAGATGGAGCGCTAATTACTGTACAAGGCTTAAGATGCAGAAGAATTATACATATACTTAAGAATTTTTGTATATTTATAATTAAATACTACCAGAGGTGTTTGATAAGGCAGTGACTTGAAATTAAAGAATTTTTTCTTCTACCAAAATGGGTCTGCTTTTAGTTCGATACATTTTGCACAACGATATTTAAACTTCTTTCATCATCATCATCAATCAGCCGTTTTGATCCACTGTTGGATATAGGCCTCCCTTAGTATTTCCCATCTTGTTCGGTCTTTGGCTTCGTGCATCCAATTCGTAGCGATGCGTTTAATGTCGTCAGTCCAGCGAGTAGGTGGTCTTCCTCAACTCCGTCTATCTGCCCAAGGTCTCCATTGGATTATGCGTTTATTCCAGCGTCCATCTTTTATTCTGGCAAGGTGTCCTGCCCGTCTCCATTTCATTGTTATTTTCACAAGGATGTCAGTTACTTTGGTTTTGCAGCGAATCTCTGCATTAGCTATTCTGTCTCTTAAGGTGATGCCCAACATGATTCGCTCCATGGCTCTTTGAGCTATTTGAATTTTTTTAGCTGAAGCTTTTGTTAGAGTTAGGGTCTCAGCAAGTCAGGCGCGACGCATAGTTTAAAAACTTTCCTATTAAGGCATAATGGGATTTTGCTCTTGAAAATGATTCGGAGCTTGCCAAATGCTGCGAATCCTTGGGAAATTCTTCTGGAAATCTCGCATGTTTGATTGTCTCTGTCACTACTTATTTCGTGACTCAAATATTTATATGCAACGACCTGATGTATTTCGACGTTGTCAATATTTGGTCTTCTACTGAGGGCGAGATTTGTCATTATTTTCGTCTTTTGGGTGTTTATCTTGAGACCAACTTTTTTCGATACGTCGTTTAGGTCTTTTAGCACCTTGGCAGCATCTTCGAGACAATCTGATATGAGAACGGTATCATCAGCGAATCTTAGGTGATTTAGCCTTACACCATCTATTAAGACACCTTTGTTTTCCCAGGACAGATCTTTCATAACGTATTGTAATACAGCCGTGAATAACTTTAGAGATATTGTATCGCCCTGGCGTACTCCTCTGTTTACTCTGAAAGCGTTTGATGTATCGTGGAGTGAGATACTAGCTGTTGCATGAGTATGTATATAGTGTATTAACTGGCTGTAACGATAGTCTATCGGATAGACCAGTGGTTCCCAACCTATTTACAACGGCGGACCACATTTCCAAATCACATTAGAGTTGCGGACCACCACCACGTATTATTTAGATTAGTGGCTTAAAAGTAAAATCTTTAAATATTCGCCACTAAAGAAATAGTCATATATTTAATATAATTGACAGAGGAGTCCGTGTATTCTCGGTGAAACATATTTAAAATAAGATTAATAAATAAAACACTCGGTAAGTTTCACAAATATCAGTTTAATATACTCTATACGTATTTCGGCAGTGACGCCATCAACAGGAGTTTCAATTACAAACTAAACTTATTTTTTAACAAATACATTTAGTGGGAACAAATATTATGGTAGGGAATACAAGTGTAAACCATATTGGCAGATAAGGGAAAAAAGAGAAAAAAGTTATTTACCGATTTATTAGGGGTGAGTTGTAAACGTCAATCTGGTCATTCATTAAGGGAATTCCAGAGTTAATATTTTTGTGAATTTCTCGGTATTCTAAAAGGTTCAGTTTAAGGCTTTTATTGTGTATGTGTAGGATTTTGAAGTCATTGACGGAAAGGTTATGATTATTGGAAATCATATGTTCTGCTATGTTGGACTGTTCTACTTTATTATTTTGGATGGCTTTCAAATGTTCACCAAATCTTGTAGCAAATTTTCGACCAGTTTGGCCTATATATATTGTTGAGCAATCTTTTCGGCCGTAAAAGGGTATTTTTTTATAAATTAATGTATCAGGTATACTTGGGGGATAAAAATATGTTAATAAAAGTTTTTTGCGCTTTTTTCTAATAATTTTGTCAATTTCAGCCTTGTTCGCAACAAGGTAATGTATACCTGATACATTAATTTATAAAAAAATACCCTTTTACGGCCAGGTTAGTTTCAAAATAGGATCAAAATTAAAGAAATCAAATATAACCCCAGCCTTTTATAATAAACATACAATTAAAAATTTACTCGTTAATAATAAATTAGATAAAACTGATTTACACAACAAAAGTGGAGTTTATCAAGCATCGTGCCAAGATTGCTCAACAATATATATAGGCCAAACTGGTCGAAAATTTGCTACAAGATTTGGTGAACATTTGAAAGCCATCCAAAATAATAAAGTAGAACAGTCCAACATAGCAGAACATATGATTTCCAATAATCATAACCTTTCCGTCAATGACTTCAAAATCCTACACATACACAATAAAAGCCTTAAACTGAACCTTTTAGAATACCGAGAAATTCACAAAAATATTAACTCTGGAATTCCCTTAATGAATGACCAGATTGACGTTTACAACTCACCCCTAATAAATCGGTAAATAACTTTTTTCTCTTTTTTCCCTTATCTGCCAATATGGTTTACACTTGTATTCCCTACCATAATATTTGTTCCCACTAAATGTATTTGTTAAAAAATAAGTTTAGTTTGTAATTGAAACTCCTGTTGATGGCGTCACTGCCGAAATACGTATAGAGTATATTAAACTGATATTTGTGAAACTTACCGAGTGTTTTATTTATTAATCTTATATATTTAATAATACAAATTGGTATTCACTAAAACATAACAAGGAAAATGTATCAAGAAAAAGCAGTCACAGCGTCTAAAAATAAAGTTTATGAAAAGAAAAGGATTTATTGGTGTAGAAATAAGAATTAAATTATTTTTTCTGTTTATTCGTAACAACAATTTACAATACATTCAGTGGGATGCCTTTTGCTTGCATATCACTTACCAGTTTTTCAATATTAGGCCTTAAAGAACGTAAAGACAATCTCAATGCCGGCTTCACATCTAAACGGTTTCTATGCTTCGTCTTAATGGCATTAAGCGCAGAAAATGCAGTTTCACACATGTATGTTGAATGGAAAGGAAGGAGTATTTTAAGTGTTTTTTCGCTCAGTGCTGGATATTCTTTCCGAATTATAATCCAAAAACTAAATCAAAAGTTACTAGTTTCAAAACTGGTACTGATCGTGTACAAAAACATTTGCAATTTTTTTTTTCAAAGTGGTTTTCAACCACTGACGGAACGAATCTTTTATTGCTGCCGAAGTCGCGGACCACCTGAAAACATATCGCGGACCACGGGTTGGGAAACACTGGGATAGACTATCGTTACAGCCTGTAAAAAAGAAAAAAATAGCATGGTGTTTTATTTTTGCCTTATCCCTAAACCATTTTGATGAGTGTGTTTGCTGCTGGATATGAATATTTTTAACATATTTCTTAAAAAGAATAATTATGTCTTAACTGTAATTATTATGTTTGAAACTGAATATTAATAAACAATAATTATTATTACACACATAAAATAAAAATTTCTTAAATTTCGTCATAATTATACCTTATCTTTTTCAGTTCATCTGATTTAATTAAAATAAAATTAATTTTGACACATTTCTGCAACTAATGATTACTTTTGCAATTATTACGTTACATTATAATCAAAATGCAATTTCTTTTTCTGTGAAATTCAAATAAACTAGTAGTTTTTGTATTTTAACAAATGATTTTCTTTGTTTCAGATAATGGCGATGTTATTACGGTACATCGATCAAATGCATGACTACATGAATAAAACAGGTGGTAAGTTCTTTTTTGCCACTATTTACCAGAATTACACATTGAGATATCGACCTTTTAAAATGTTTAGCTTATAAATAGGACCATTAGTTCAAGTCACGACAAAGAAATACAGAGGATTTTCGATATACCTCGCTCCGACATAAGTTTTTTGACAATTATTTCTTGTCCGTTAATCTGCGCAGCGTATTGGATACATATACACAATTAATTCTTCTTTGTCATGACATCATTAGTGATGAGTGATGTACGAGGGATGTTTCCTAAATTCTGGGAATTGTGCTATAATTAAATTACGCAGAACTTATAGGCAATGTTATTGGTGCCAGACAAGTCTTGACATGTTTATGCAACTATCTAGTGCAATATTGTTTTATTTATCAGTCTGATTTAGGTGATCGACTGATATAGACGCGTTTTCATAGCACTGTTTTTGTAACCATGGAAGACGTAGCAAAATCTCAAAGAGCAATAATTTTCTTTTTGTGGAAAGAAGGTGTGAAAACATCAGAAATTATTCAGCGTCTGCAAGGAGTATTTGATGAGTCTGCAGAATCCAAAAGTACTGTTTATCGGTGGATCGATCGTTTTAAAAACGGTAGAACATCACTAGAAGACGATCCACGCAGTGGGCGCCCAAGCACGTTGGTAAATAAAAGAAACATTACTGCCGTCGAAGACCTACTGAAAGAGGACAGGCGAATGACTATTCGTCAAATTAGTGTGCGTCTAGGGATAGGTACACGACAAGTTCATGACATCTTGCATGATTGTTTGGGCGTTAGCAAGGTTTCGCCGCGCTGGGTTCAAGGCTGTTGGGACCAGAACAGAAACTCAATTTCAAAGTTCTTTGAGGACGGCTTGAAAAAATTAGTTTATCGTTGGGATAAATGTATTCAGTTAAATGGAGATTATGTTGAAAAACTACATTGTAATATTGACTAAAATTAACAAAATAATAAAAATTATAGCTAAATTCCCAGAACTTTGGAAACATCCCTCGTATTATGACCTATACTGGGAATTTACTTATGGATTCTCTTTGATTAAGGTTTTCCACTTTTCCAGTTGGTGATGTTTTGTAAAGAACCTTTGCTCCACTTAGGAGCTACAAGAAACTAGATATATATCAAATGATCCTCGTATTTAAAAGTTGCATTCCAAGAAGAATCCTCTCATTTCTAATTAATTAAATATTAAATGTACGCGGACTTTTATTACATTACATTTTTTGATCTTGTTATTTTGAAAGGTCGTTATCTCACTACCTCATACCAAAACATCCTGCCTTCACCTTGTCTTACGAAAGTACATATTACATACCTAAAATATGCAATACACACACACATGAAACTGTTATGTAATGTTTTTATTTTAATTAGTAAATTGGTCTTTTTTTAGATCCAAGAACACAAGAATGGCCGTTAATGTCAAGTCCGTTTCCAACATTAGCAATATGTTTAAGCTACGTATATTTTGTAAAGGTATTATTTTTATTTATTTTATTAATTTTTATTTATTTATTTTTAGCTTAAAAACACTAGAAAATAATATAGGATTTAGGATTCGTATTGGTCCTAAACTCTGATAATTCGTTAAGTTTTACACTACGTATTTGAGGCATTGCTTTTTTGTCTACTTTTCTGGCTTGGTCTCCTCATTATTATTTTGCTCTATAGATTTCAACTAAATACTCTTAAGAGGATCTTACACTGCACACGCAAGGAAATCATTGTATTTGTAAATAATTCATAAAAATTGACTAATAAAAAAAAAACAAAATAAATAAATAATATATGATCTTCACATGCATTTTTATTAGATTTTAGTCGATTGAATAGCATGAGTAAAATCTGTCTAATTATTAAATATGTTATTAAATTCTTGCAGTTTCTGCCTATACTACGTAACTGATCAAAATCAAACAAAATTATACGTAAAGATCTATTATTGATTGATTCAGTTGTATTATTTTTTCTAAATTCGTTACTTTTTATGAATTATTTACAAATACAGTAATTTTCATGCATGAACAGTGTAGGCTCCATTTAGTGTTATCTGGTTCTTATCGGCTGTGCTAGGCGCTAATAACTACATATGTTGTGCGCCAAATTTTGACTATCCTTAGGCTAGGATTGCCAGAAGTGCAAAGTGTGTAAAGAAAACTATTAAAATTTAAAAAAGAGGACAAAAGAGAACGTTCAGAAAAACTTAAGAATTTGTGTTTTACACTACAGCTATGAAGCGTACAAAAATAGATAATTAAAAATTATATAAGTATGTTCTGAATAAAAATACATAAAATCATCAGTGGTAAACATTGCGATGTTAGAAATAATACTTTTGTAAATAATAAATGTATATATAGGGTGCCCCATTCAAGTGCCTCACCATTACTATCTCGTTTATTATTATAGAGCAGGGGTCCCCAAAGTGGTCGATAACGACCCCCGCGGGTCGATATGACATTGTTAAGGGTCGATTCTGGCTCGGGGGTCGATGGAAAAAAGTTAAAAACTACTAGTATAATAACTAAACATTTATATATAAATATAAGTGAAGTTAAATTAGATTTATTTAGATCTTTATTGTTACGAAGAGATTTTCAGTATTTTTCGAATTTGCGATGATTGGAAGTAAAAGATGAAGACTTGGAAATATACGCAAAGCATCTTCGAAATTTGAGCGTGGATTTTAAATTACGTTTTGAGGATTTAGAGAAAATGCACATCCCAGATTGGATTATCGCCAACCCGATATCATGAACTTTATTTACCATCTCTTCAGTTTTGACCTCCTCCGGACGTTACGAACGCTTACCACAACGAAATTCAGTGAACTACTTGTGAGCCATTTCATGCGACGTATCAGAGTTCCTATAGTATTTTTACCGATATATAAGGGAGGTATTTTGATCATACCGATTTTGACATTTCGAGATTTCGATGGATCTCCACGAATTGGGATCCCTACATAACGTTTTGACTATTTTTAGCATGATGTCTGTCGGTCTGTCTGTCCGTCCGTCCATCTGTCCGTCCGTCTGTCTGTCTGTGTACACGTGCAGAGCAAATTCGGCTAAAAGGATTTTTATGAAACTGCATATTTAAGCTTTTGACATCAATGACACGAGTTGATCAACTTTTGGTAAAAATCGATTAACTAGAAATGGGAGTTTACTCGTGTCGATTTTAAGATTTTTGCGAATATTTAGAAACAGAAAAATATTTCGAAAAAGTTTATTTCTATAAATGGAATAACTAATAACTTTTATTTGAGACGTTTTTTGATAAAACGAAAAATTTCAAAAAATTGTTGTAAAATTTTTAAAAATTTTTGTAACTGTCAATTTTTTCATAGTTATATGTAACGTTTCCATGGTCATGATAAATAATATCTCTGTTAGAAAATATTAGGCCAAGTTATTTCTACTCTGCTGCTAGAATGTATTTTATACAAGTACTTTATGATGGCGGTCGGTCCTGTGGTGGCCACAGCTGATTTTTTAGCTTTGTTTCAGTTTCCTTAATGGTTTTATCACGCAAAAAGTGCTTTATGTGAGGTTGTTATCAGAATGAGTGCTAGTTTACGTTAGAAGTTAGAAGACCTTGTTCTTAGAGTATCAAAACAAATCAGAAGATTTTGCAATTACAAACTTGCGATCTGAGCGCCATCTCTTATGAAAGTCACTAACTTATCAAACACACCTTGTATCTGTTAGCTCTGGAGGTCTATTCTGTAACTTGTCGACAGCCACTTTCACACTTTAAAGGCCAATTTTATGCATACTGTACTGTCGAAACTTTTGGTAGGTCACTGTAAAAAGAATTGTCGACAAGTTTACAGAACAACCCACTGTCATTTAGTGGTTACAGTGGACCAAAGTTTACTAACTATAGTCCACAGGCATTTGTTGACAAATATTTGGTATTTTCCAATTTTTCTCTAACTTGCCAGCAGAGTCGTAGTAACGCCCTGGCATAGGGGCAAGTGCCAGGAGCGCGAGTTCTGATGAGGGGCGCTATCGTGTGTTTTTTTGCTTTGCTTTTAGTCATCATTTGTATTTTAGAAGTGAGGACCTTTTTTTTTTTGGTCATCACTTGTATTTTAGAAGTGAGAGAGGACCGATTTTTTTTGTCATCACTTGTATTTCATAGGGGAGGAACTTTTTTTTAGGGTTTTGTAGGTATGACCAAAAAACTCTTATACCATCATTTTGTCGTCTGTCTGTCTGTCTGTCCGTCTGTCTGTCTGTCTGTCTGTCTGTCTGTCTGTCTGTCTGTCTGTCTGTCTGTCTGTCTGTCTGTCTGTCTGTCTGTCTGTCTGTTCGGTAAAAATTGTAGCCAAACGGCTAAACCTAGAGAGTTGAAATTTGGCATGCTTATACAACTCTTTGACCCGCACATAGGAAAAATACTAAAACATCTAAAAAATATACCCCCCTAAAAATATAAACAAATATGTGCTCATCGAAAACAAAAATATTTTTTTTTAAATTCTGAGTAGGGTATCAAATGAAAGCCTTTAGTACGTGGATTAACGATCAAATTTTTATTTTTGCGAAATAAATTATTTTGATGCGATTTTTGCCAAAAATGTGCAAAAAAAAATTTGTCCCACACCCTGTAGCCCAGATGGTTTAAACTAAAAATCTAAAAAAATTCTAAGTAATGTATATTGGTGTGAACCGAAATAGTACAACAGGAATTTTTGATCAGATTATGTTTTAGGAAAATAACGCATTTTTTGTGGTTTTTGGTTCACAAAGTACAAAAGTTATACCAATGTAAGACACTCACATGCATAGCGTGCGATGGCTACATGCGTTAGAGCGCTCTTAAACTGGCTGGAAAACGAAGGGTTTCGAGTTCGAGTACGGAGTGAATTTTATTTTTTCTGTTTTTTTTTTTTGCATTTTTATTATGTTGAAATTATTTTGTCAAAATTCTAGTTATATTTTGACAAATGTTGTATTTAATTTTTATGAGCGTAAATTTAATAACCAGTCTTATTATATGATTAACAGACGATAAATTATTTTAAAAATATCGTTCATTTTGCCGTGATTACAACAAAGTAAAATTTGTCCTACACACTCAGCATACCGCCTTCACTTATTATATACCTGCGAAACCCTGAAATGTGTGAATATTCACACTGCACATCAATTTTTTAAGTCACCACTTGTATTTTCACCTGTCTATTAAAATAAAAATGATGTCCTCCTTAAATAAAATGAAAGAACATAAAAAAGGATCCAATTTAGGTTAAAGTAATTTATTTGCCACGGATGCCAAAAACATTGCTACGGCTCTGCTCGCCAGTTGTCATGCCTATTTGTCTATAATTATGTAGATCTATAACAAACCATAAATGATCCTCTTTTGAGCTAAGCTATTTTACAAAGTAATACGTAGTGTATAACTTAAACGAACAGAGTTTTGATTATATATGATTAATTTTAATAATACGAATTATGATTTATTATATAAAAATTGGGCAACATAATTAAATTTATTTACTTCCATTTCAGGTACTAGGACCAAGGTATATGGAGAACAGAAAACCATTCCAGCTACAACACACACTCATAGTTTATAATTTCCTACAAGTCATTTTTAGTTCATGGTTATTTTACGAGGTAAGTCCCACTAGCATAAAATAACAAATTTGTCAAATCAATGTTATTTATCACAAAAGTAAATTAATCACATCAAACAAAAAAAATAATTTATTACTGTCGGACTTAAATTATAGTAAACAAAATATACGCCCAATTTTGTTTTTACATGATAATTTTTAGTCGGGGATTTTTTTTTGGATATTATCCCAAAACATATTTGTGGCCAACGTTATATGAGACTTGCCTTTTATATATCGGGATTTGAGATCAAAAACAATTATTTATCAACAAAAGTGGCTTTATTGTTTTTCAAAATATTCTCCATGAAGATCAATACACTTTTGCATCCATTCGAACCAATTTTCGAAGCACTTTTTCCACTCCGATTGGGGCATTTTCTACTCCGATTGTCAAATTATGTGGGATCCAACGCAAGCAAATATTTTTGACGGCCAAATGTTCATGCAATAACAGAAAAAATACAAAAGTGTGTTTTGTGTTTTTTCTGTGTTATTCAAAATGTCCATCAAGAGGTAGAGTAGATTCAAATAGAGAAGGATACAAGACCGTTACAAAATTGCGCAAATAAGATAACGCTAGTGGCGGATACAAATAAAATATTTTCAAACCAAATGGGAAAATTAAATAATATTTTTTATTGAATTAGTTGTGGAACGATTTAAAAGCTATATATTAAAATATAAATGAGAAAATATAAATAAAATGCTGTTTAATATAAATATGTGTCATAAATAACAGAAGGCAAATTAATTATGAATAAAAAAATAAATATGCCGACCAGACGGGGAAAAAATATATATTGCAGTAAAATTAATTTTATTATTAAATGTATATCGGTCATATGTACCCTTAGAGATGCCAGTTGCAGCAATCACTCGTTCCCGGAAATTTGTTACAGGAATTTTAAAGTTTTTCAGATTAACTTCCTCCTTCATGAACTGCATAACATTATTAATAATTTCGCGGCTCTGGCTATGAAGCACTTGTCATTTACGTCCCACTAATTGCTTCTGTATTTTGTGAAACACTGTTTATAAAATCAAAACATAAATTAATTTCATAACCTCAACTTATCCTTCTGTTCTATTACCAAATATATATTTTTCTACTTACGTCGTCTTTCACTAACAAATAATTCGTATTAAAAAATACGATTTTAGATTGTAGTTGTATTCTAATAATTTTATATATTTTATATAAACACGTTGGAAGCTCCTAACTCATATAAAACTTCTACGGCTATGAGTAACAAACCTAACACCCCTATTATAAGTAAATTAGATCCGTTCAGACGAAAAATGGTTTCTACACACTTTTATTGATGTACTCAACTCTATTTGAATCTACTCTAACGGCTACATCCATCAATATTGTTCATGCAATAATGAATATATGCTGGTCCCACTAATGCCCAAGGATACTGCAATCTCACGATAAGTCACATGACGATCTTGCAGTATCAGTTCACGCACAGCATCAATGTTTTCCAGAACAACAACTGATTTTGGACGGTCTTCACGAAATACGTCCTTGAGCGAACTACGGCCACGATTGAAGCCGGCAAACCATCGTTAAACAGTAGTCCTTGATGGTGCTTCATCGCTAAGTTCATTGATACACTGTTGTTGGGTTAATCCACGTCGAAAGTTGTAAAAAATAATCGCTCGAAAATGATCATGATTTAATTCAATTTTTGGCCGAGATGATTTTTTTCAAGTTACTGTAAAGAACACAAATAGCGATCGTACGTCAAAACGTTCTGAGTACATATACTGTTAAAAGTGTCAAACTTTACGATAGAAGTGTCAGTTGCCAGATGGCAGCACTAGTTTAGCGTAATCCCGAAATATAAGAGGCAACCCTCGTACCTATTGTCTGGTTATTTTAAGCTGGCCGGTTGCGCAGTAGAGAAAAAATAGAATGGGGCGTCATTAGTAGTCGTGTAGCAATTATGTGGTACAATCACACACAAATTAATTTTCAGAGCAAATTGAGAAGCGCCCTTGCTTTAAAAAGTCAAGTTGTCACTAGGTAACTTATTGTATATTGAAGTGGACTTTTCCTAAACAAAATAATCAAAAGCTACAATCAATCGGTGAAAGTTACTAAATTTTAAAATCTAGTTCCGGTTAAAGAAACCGCCTAAACTTCTTTCTTTATTTAACCTCCTCTTACCTCTTATAATAAAGTAACTACTTTATTTAACTTTGTTTAAGCATAGCCAACTGGCAATGCTTAAACATTTCCGAACACCCTGTATAACATTAAAGATAAAGTCATTGTATCAAAATATTTTACGATATCATTTATTTATTTTTATTTGATAACTAGGCAAATATTTTGAATCCGCCCACAATAATCGACTGTATAATTAATATGAAAATAAACTCAAAGAAAATTGTGAATCGATAATCTAAATAGGATATTATAATGTCCTACTTCAAAGGATAATTGAATTCTTTTTAAACAATCATTACAGTAATTTAAAGTTTATTTTTAAACTTTTAAAATTGATTGTGATAAATAACATTGAATTTAATTTAAGATTTTTGTTTTATAGAATGCAAGTAAATACGCATGAATTGTGTTAACAAAAATTTAGTTAAAAATGTCTGCCCCCAAAAATGAGATGTGTAGTTAGATAAATTGTATACTTAGCCCTGGGCTACTGGCTTATTAAGCTTATTGCAATATCGAATCAAATTATATACATACAAATACACTTAAACATTTTTTTCCCATTATCAGTAATGTAAATAAATACATTATAGATCCATGCCTACGAGAGATGTAAATGACATAACTTTTGTTTATTTACTCTTAACTACGGTAATTAATAGTGTCAGTTACATTTCTAGGAAAATAATGACAGAAATAAAACCGGTTCAGTATTGTATTCCACACAGTAGCGTAGCTAGAGATTCATAGACAAAGTAGTAATAGCCTACTATTACTTTGTCTATGGATTCTGTCGTCCGGGGAGTCCCTAAATTTGCCGCTCCTTTCAATACACATCAAACATATTTAGACAAAAAGTCAAAATGAAATATAGGAATAAAATAACACTATCTTTAGGTATATTAAACGAAAAATTTAATTTCAACATAAAAGGTACAAACACAGCATATGTTACACCGAATTAGTAAACCTTGCCTAGTTTGTGAAATAAGGAAATCTATAACCTATTCGAAATGCAGAAATAGTTATAAAATCACGTGAAAGATCGCTACCCTATTGGTTATCCCATAAATTTAAGTGTTCAGCAGCCAACGAACGACGAGAGTTCGACAAAATTATGTGTAACATAGTATATGTTTATATGTCAAAAAAATAAATACCTATTGAATAAAAACAATTACGTACCTTATTAAAATCTTAAATCTTAAAACTAAAACAACATCACAATTAGTATTTTCGACGATCCAATGCACATATATTTTATGTTAAAACTTTTTTTTAAATCTTCGATGATTTCGTCGAATAGAAAAACTAAAAAACTCTAATTTCAACATACAATGTACATACAGTCAGAGCCGCAGTAAGGAAAACTTGCGCTAGGGGCAGAGCCGTGTTTTGGCGCCCTTGGTAAATAAAAAAAAGGTTCTTACTTTTCAAAATTTAAGTGATGAGAAAAAAAAAGTCTTCACCTCCTACAATCCAAAGTAACGAACAAAAAAAAAACAATGCGCCCCTTACTAAGCCCGTCAGCGCCCTTTTCCTTAGTGCGCTAGCCCCCCCCCCCCCCTACTACGGCTCTGCATACAGTGCATACATACATAACGATCTTTAAAATTTTATTTTTCTCTCTTTTCTATTGCCAAATCATCTATGACTTCAGTTCATTTCGTGTGTCAGTTCCTGTTCAATGACAGTATGACAAGATTTTTAATTGCAATGTACTCATTGTAGATCTTAAATAATTTTTAATGAGTTTTAATTTAGATAAACTAGCAACACTAACAGCAATTGTGACAAAAAAAAATATATATTTTAATATTTAATATTATTTTTTAACTTTTTTTTGCGTTGCAATAGGCCAGAAGTTCCGCCCGGGCGGACTCCCCCCCCCCCGGCCCTGCTACGCTACTGATTCCACATATTTATTTGGAACTCTTTTTTAGGGTTTTGTAGGTATGATAAAAAATCCTTTTGATGTCACTCATGTGTCTGTCGGTCTGTACGGTAAAAATTATGGCTAAACGGCTGGATTTAGATCAATGAGTTTTAAGCGCCAAGAGCTTAGTTGAATTCAAGTTGTCCGGCCCGCCATTTATTTAAGAAATTTTGATGTGGCCCACTTCTGAAAAAGTTTGGAGACCCCTGATCAGATAGTTGAAATTTGGCATGCTTGTACAATTCTTTGACCCACATATAGAAAAACTATTGAGATTCCAAAAAACATAACGCGGGAAACATATAAACAAACATAAATTCAACGAAAAAAAAAAAAATGGTGTTAAATTTTGACTGAGGTATCGAAATCTTTTAATACGTGTTTAGACTAACAAATTTAAATTTTTAAAAAATCATTTTTTTATCCTGTTTTTGTCAAAAATTTGTAAAAAAGTTTTGTCTTCCGCCTTATTTTTCAAAATGGTTAATCTAAAAATCCTTAAATATTCTCAATTATGTACATTGATGGGAACCGGAAATAGTTTAACAGAAATTTTTGATCAGATTAGTTTTTCGAAAAATATGAAATTTTTATCATGAAAAAATAATAATTTTTGTAAAATGTATTGTGTGGTCTAAAGAATGCCTTTAGACGTAAATTAAGGAAAGAGAAATAGTTTTTTAATTTTAAATAAAATTATTCTTTCAAAATTTATAGAAGTTACTAATTTTTAATTTCTACCCACAATTTCTTAACACTTACTAAATACCTACAAAACCCTGAAATATGTGAAAATTCGCACTACAAATCAAATTTTAAAATAAATCATAGTTGAATTGATTTTTTTCTTGAGTTGGTCGGTAATAAATTTAAAAAAGGAATATGTGTTAGCTCGTCAATTTCTTTTCATTTTTCTAACACAAATATTATCAACGCAAATTTCGTTAGCAAAAAAGTTGCAATTATTTATTTATTTTTACTATTCATTGCTGCAATAGCCGTAGTACTTCATTACATTTCAAATGGCCGGTATTTTTTTCTGATTATTTTAAACTAATCTGTGCTGATAATGGGAAAAATATAATAAGTAACACGGTAAAGTTTCCCTTAAAAAGCAGTCCTGCCAAATGTAATTTACCTAGTTACTCTAGCATTACACTGTGAAATAAAGTAAAATTTCTGCTTAACAGCGCACAAATATACAATTTCCTTTAATTAATTAATTATTTTATCAATATTAACAAATATATTATCAACATTAATTAATTGCAATATAATTCATTGTTTTTTAAAACATTGCATTCACTACATTTCCTAAAACTTTCATTTTTAGCAGGTCATCCATCTTGAAACATTGCTAACTTAACGCTCTGTAATATCACTAAGATGACATAACAACCATTTAAGATTCAAAACATAAAACAGAATAAACATAGAATATTTTATAAGTGAATATATTTTTCTCAGGGGCAGACACAACAATTTAGAAATTGTGATAACAAATATATATTTGTAAAAATTAGATTTTTGTAGCATGTATAAATGCATCAGGAAGATAAGATTGAACATAAAATAATACACACACACATATATAGATATACAGACATATATAAATATGAACAAAGATCTTATCTTACCAAATGTAAATTTGGAAATGTTAATTTTATGTATTTTTGTGATAACATTTTGTAATGTAACTTTAAAATATATTTACAGTTTTTAATCCTAATTCCGGCGAACGCCAGTTTTTTCAAAATATGCAATTTTTAATATTACCATCAACGGTTATTTAAAAACTGAAATGAACACATTTTGGCAAAATATATACTTTTCTCCACGACTATATAGATATACGTTCATTACAGGCGTGTCAGTGATTAGTAAATGTAGCACGTTCCCCACTCCTTTTTATTACACACCGCT
The DNA here is from genome assembly GCA_963971575.1 of Liopterus haemorrhoidalis. NCBI lineage: Eukaryota > Metazoa > Arthropoda > Insecta > Coleoptera > Dytiscidae > Liopterus > Liopterus haemorrhoidalis. Next base: position 58,341,318 of record OZ020612.1, on the reverse strand, counting down.
GACCTGTTACATAATGAGCTCATTACGTAACAGGTTAAGCTCATTACATAACAGGTTCATGGAGCAATGGCCGACCGTTGCTAGGCAACGTAATAAATAGGTTGAAAGCATAAATAACATAGTTATAGTTGTCGAATCTTGCAAATATATATATTTTTTGATAGAGTTGGTCTTGGACAGTCAGTTAATCAGCTGATGCAAGTATTGTCATTTTAACTGAATTTACATTCCGTATGACACGTGCATGACCGTTGCTAGGCATTGTAATAAATAGTTTGAGGGCAAATGTCAAATTATTATTAGTTTTTAAGTTTCCGTTGCCGGTCTGCGAAAATTTTAAAACTTATAGAGTATTTTTTATTTTTTTTTTTGCCGACCGGCGTAGCGTAGTATCACATCTGCTCTGCGTTGCTAAGGCCTCGGGTTCGAAACCCGTTCAGGCATGGAATTCTTCATAAATAAAAATTGTCCTGGTTAATTGCCACAGCAGCAAAGGCCATTAAATTTAAAAAAAAATGTTTTTTTTAAATTATTTACCGCTAGTAGAACATACATAAATTAACATTATAAATTTTTACTTATACTAGTAACTAAAAATATTTACTTTAGAATGTAAATTTACAGAGTGTTACAATAAATTATACTTGTAAAATAATATTTTCAAAGTCCGAGTAAAAAATTAGATACAGGCTATACCAAACGTTTAGTGCAACCATGGAAACGAATGAGGTTTATTAAAAAATTTAATTCATATTTACACATTTTGAAGGCAAAAAAAATAAATAAATGGGATATTTTTATTAAGAATGACAAAAAATGAAATGAAAAGGGCATTTTATAATGACAATCAATTTAATCTAGAATTTTCAATGTAAGTATGGTTTACAAAGCTTAAACAGAATGACCAAAAGTCCGAATTAATAGATAAAAATTACTAGATTTCAAAATCTAGTTCCGCCTAAACGTTTGCAATAGCCTATATTTTACCAGTCCGCGTAAAAAATCTTTCTGCCGGTCCATCCAATCACTGGTTTAAATTATTTTTTACATATTGCCAATCACAGCAAAAGTGATGTAATTCTAATGCTTGGTTCAGAACCTCCAAATTATAAATTAGAATTAACGTGAAATTAGTACTTAACATAAAATTTGTACGTAGAAATTAAGTACTGTTCACAATATAAATTAAGACACTGAAAGAAATTTTTATCGATTTCTACTTTATCGATCGATATTTGACAGCTGTTTATATTTGCTAATGAGTTTTTGAGTGTTTCATAGTTCTGAAAAGAATTAAAATAGAGGGAAAATTTATATCTATGCTCATAGAAAACAGAAATATGTGGATAGACAAAAAAAAATATGGTATACTAGCGTCGGCGAATCAGTGCAGTTACGTCACACGACGTAACAAACAATTGCATTGTTCCAAACAATACATTCGTTTGTTTCGTATTGTGACGTAACTGCACTGATTCGACGACGCTAGTATAATAGAAATTTTTAGGTTGACGAATGCTTACTGCGCATGTGTTAATTATAAATTAACGTAAGGGTTTGGGGTCTACAAACTTCTAATTTTAATTTAAAAGTATAAGTATTAATTTAGAAGGTTGTGAACGATCACGTACAGTTACGTATAACAAACATTTACGTTAATTCTAAGTACTAATTCTAATTCCTAATTTCGAGGTTCTGAACGCAGGATAATGTTTACATCGACTACACGTTCTTCGCGAATAGAGTATAGTAATATGTCCTTTTTAGAGGCAGTTCAACATACTTCGATAGTAGATAAGGGTTGATAATGATGATAGTGAAATTTAAATTAAAAAAGAATGTTTTTAGTATGCATTACTTTGTATTACAGTAGTTTGCATTACTTTTAGGATAATTCTTTAAATGTCCCTGCTCTCTATCAAACTATCTATAGTTAAATACTTGTTATTCAAGAAATTTAAGTTATTTTTAAATGTTAATTTTATAACCTGTTTACAAAAAAATTGCGTTAATTTTGCATGTGAATCTGACAACAAGGTAATATTATTTATTGCATTACAAAAATCCTTCATCGTGGAATCTTGCTGTTATTTACATTTCAATTAAAATTTTTATAAAATTAAAAGTACAAGGTTTAAAGTTACATTACGTTGTAGATGTAGTAATAATTTTGTGACCCGTTTTCTTGGACGCTTTACATGTTATCAAAAACCGGTAAATTAATAACTTAATTACCAATTTTGTAAATTAGTGATTCTGCTTTAGCGATTACATTTATTATTCTATGGCACACAAATTTAAACATGTGCCAGGCGCGAAAATAAAATATTAGCTTTGTTTGAGCAACAAACTCTGACTGTAAGAAACAAGTTAGAGCATGCGCATACCCGATTTTCGACCAATTCAACTTTACTGACTGTGATGCCTAGCTTACACGGTACTAAAACCTAGTATTGTATATATTTTTTTTTAGTTTTATTAGTTTAGATATTATTGTATATAATATCTAAACATATTCAATAAATGTAAATACAACCCAGTAAAACTTGTATGTATTAAATACATAAAAAACTAAAACGCTAATAATATATCGGCTTTTATTTAAGAGTATACTGATTAGCTTCGATAGTCGCTGATTGCTCGGACCGAAACCCGCCTAAAATTATTCATTTTCTTACATATTTTCCAGTTTTTGTTTGTTTAGATACGCTATATTAGAATTTATACGGCATTCTAGTAAATTCATCCAAGTATAGTTCATTCTACGTTCGGAACTGACGAAATAACTGCAGTTTTCTGAGGCGCTTTTCGCAGGGGGTTTATTGCCATAATACTCAATATTTGAAAATATACAAGTCTGGTTCAAGTAAAAATTAATTTGAAACTAACCTGGATAACTGGATTTTTTAATTTTTAATTTATTTTATCTTCAATTTTCATTTCAAGTTTTACTTAATGCAACCCATTCCTTTGTTATGATTTATCCTAACCATCGACCACCCCCTGAGTTTATTGGTTAGCAATTTACAAAAGTAAGTAATTTTGGATAAGCGTGGATTGTATTATACAACATTAAATTTTTAAATTTGCATTGCGTCCACAATATTTGTTATTTAATTACCTTTTCGGGAAATAGGTGATAAAATAAATCAAATAATCATTAAACTAAAACCTGTTTCGACAATTTAAGTTATCTTTTTCAGTTAATTCAATCTAAATTAAAATATGTCTAAACATAGACATTGTAGATTGAATAAATTGAAGAAGATAACTTAGTTTATCGAAACCGGTCTATGTTTAATGATTGTTTCATTTATTTTATGATCTATTTCCCGAAAAATAATTAAATACTATTAACAAGGTCGATATATATATTTTTTCTTTTTGAAGAACATCCATTCTTAATGCTGCGTCTCGAGATTGTTTCTATAACCAAGCAGTTGTGTATTCCACAATCATTCATTTTTCCGGTGCAATTCGACAAATTTACCGTCAAAGTATCTTCTGTCCATTCAACTGTCAGGTTAAATGCTGACTATTTATAATCTGTAAATCACACTATGATAAAATATTTTACTTTTAAGTCGGCCAAATCCACCTATAGGTTAGTGTATACACCATACTCTCTGGTGTCCTGACATGTGAACATAAGAGAGATTACCATGCGACACTTAAACATGGACAGATTAACATGCGACAGATGAACATAGACACATTTTAACACGCTACAAATGATCACTTTGTTATATTATCATAGCGACAGATGAACATAAGTCAATTGAACACACGACGTTTGATCTCACATTTCATTTTTATTTTTTATTTATCCTAGCATATAAGTTCAGCGGTTGGTCAAAGGTTGGTCATCGGTTGGTTATCGTTTAGTCGGCGATTGGTCAGCGGTTGGTCAGCGGTGGCCAGACAATACAGACTTTCAGATTTATTTATATACATTTTCAAAATCAAATAATTATGAGGAAAATTATGTTTGGTAATTTTTGAGATTTTTTTATATTTTTGTTTTATGTCTGTAATTGATAAGTCTGTATTCTGTCGCTGACCAACAGCTGACCAATCGCTGACTAAACGATGACCAACCGATGAGCAACCATTGACCAACTGCTGAACTTATATGCTAGGATAAATAAAAAATAAAAATGAAATGTGAGATCAAATGTCGTGTGTTCAATTGACTTATGTCCATCTGTCGCTATGATAATATGTCAAAGTGTTCATTTGTCGTGTGTTAAAATGTGCACATGTTCATTTGTCGCATGTTAATCTGTCCATGTTAAAGTGTCACGTGTTAAACTGTCGTATGTTCAAATGTCGTGGAACCATACTATCTGCTGTAAGTTCCTTTCAAGAATCAAGAAGAGAAAAGAAAATCATAAACTAGATTGAAACGTCATTCTGAACACATGGGTATTAAAAATCACAAACCAGACTTTTTGCTCAAACAAAGCTACTTTAAAAATCAAATTGGCTTCGGCATCGCCGTGCTTGTGACCCTGCTTTACGTGCCAGAGGTCCCAAGTTCGAATCCTAGCCAAGATATTGTTGATATTCAATTTTATCACCTCATCTTCTCATAACTCTGTATAGTAGAAAAGTTAATCAAAAATACAACTTTATATGGAGTAAAGCTATCTTGTCTTAGTCTCAAAACATTGAACAATAGATGCGTAAATATTGCACTTGTTACAGTCTTCACGCTTCCATAACTCAATGGTTTGGGACTAAGATCATTAGAATGTGGGTTCGATTTCTGTTGAAGTTGTATTTTTGATATCAATTTTCTATTATACCTATCGCATTTAGAGTTATTCTGAATGATCTCTAATATATTTATCATTCTGTATATATTCATTAATTCACTATAAGAACGTAAACATAGTGAACATAAAAACAAACAATTTATTTGTAAATTAAATAAGTGAGCGTTTAAGAAACCGGATATTAATATTGTTGTATGTAGTGTTTAATGGGAGGATGGTGGGGAGACTACAGTTTCCGTTGTCAACCTGTGGACTATTCGAAATCAGGAAAAGCGCTAAGAGTAAGTTCTTAAACAGTCAACGAAGATCCTGAATCCAAAACCTTATTTGTTTATATGTATATTTTAGGGTTGTAGCAGGGTTATGGTGACATCTAAGAGACAGTTTAACAACTAATTGTATGCTTTCAATCTGGGTGTAAGTCACAGTTAAGAAAACAGAGCTAAAAAATGTGTTATTAAATATTTCTAACTACGATGTGTAGAAATGGTGTCAATGAACATTCAGGGGATAAAGTGAGTAGGTATTAATAAGGATAATATTTTGGAGACCAATTAATAATAATATATTTATTCGTGTTAAATACATGACAACATGCTTACATAAGTTAAAAGTTATAAAATCGGATAATACGATACATGATTAACAGATTAAAATTAGTTTAAAGTCACAGTAATAAAAATACATAATAAAAATAAAATACTAGGACAAGAACATTATAATTTTGACAAATTTACAAGTAGTTATAACAAAGATAAATAAAATGAAATAAAAATCAAGTCAGATTTCATATGGATTTAAAAGCATATTCATATCATCTCAAAGGAATTATTTATAGCTATATAATGCTTTATTCTTAAGAAAAGATTTTAATCTTTTTTTAAAGGCGTTAAAAGTGGCACACATTTAATGGTTTCAGGTAATATATTGTAGAACTCAATGCAATAGTAGTTAATAGCGTATCTTACACTATTGACTCTAATAAATGTTGGCCTTATTAGGTGTTTGCCTCTTGTTCCATAGCTATGAATGTGTTCCTGGCATGTGAAATTATCTTTGTTTATATGCATATGTATCAGGCAGTACAATATACAAGGTGTCTCAAAAGAAATTTTATATTTATTTAGCTTACTGCGTGAACGCAACGTATCCGAGGGGCGCGGGGGTTATGTCAATCGGTAGCCTGGCTGTTGGGAATTCAGTCGCTATGGAGCGTTTCTCGGGAGCAGACAGCGCGTTATGCGTGCGAGAGTTTTACAAAAACGGTGATTCGGCGACTGTAGCGCGTAGAAAATTCTGCAGTATTCGAGGTTTTCGCCACTTAAATGATGCGCCAAGCATTCCTCTTATTCGACATTGGGTTAAAAAGTTTGAAGAGACTGGTACAACGCTGGATAAATCAAAATCCGGGCGACCTAGGTCATCAAGAACGGTAGAAAACGTGGAGAATGTTAATCAGTCTGTTCGTGACGACCCGAACCTTTCAATTCGGAAGCGCGCAAGTGCTTTAAATGTGTATAGATCATCATTACATCGCATTATGCACAAAGACCTAAAGCTGCACCCCTACAAAATTCAATTGGTGCAAGAATTAAAGCCCCAAGATGCAATTTTCTCAGGCAAATTGATCTCCCGGAGAGGTGACTTAAATTGGCCTCCACGCAGTCCAGATTTAACCCCTATGGACTTTTTCCTATGGGGTTATCTTAAATCTAAAGTTTACGCCAATAAACCGACTTCACTGGCGCATTTGAAAGAAAATATCCGTCACGAAATGGCAGCCATCCCTGAGTCCACCTGCCGAGACGTCATAAGTAATTTTACTGTTCGATTAAATGAGTGCCGAGAACGCGAGGGTCTACATTTAGACGATATTATTTTTAAGAAATAAATCCCCAAAAAGTGTATTTTAATAATTAATAAACATTTTTTCTATATACGGCTTACTTTTTTTTTAATCGATCCACTAAATATAAAATTTCTTTTAAGACACCTTGTATATAGTGACTGTAATGGCAATAGCCTTAAAATTGTAAAATGCTATCGGCAATCTTGTCTGTACTTCAGACCACAAATCACTCTAATAACTCGCCGTTGTAGGCCAAAAATTCGCTAGGTATGTGTAGAGTGTCCCCAAACCAGCAGAGCGTATGTGATGTGCGACTCAAACAGTTACTAGAACATGTCTGGATACATTAGATCTTAAGTTTCTTATGCAAAAGATGGCTTTACATAATTTAACTGCGTTAGCCTCCACATGTCTTTCCCAGCTTAGGTTTACTCCAATGGTGACTCCTAAAAAGGTCACAGGATCTTGGCTATTGTTTCCTGACGGGTGTCTAAGAGAAAATAAGAGCAGTTGGGTTTTCGATTCATTTAGACTTAGTCGGTTGGCCAAAAATCAATCTTGCGCAGCTTTTATTTTATTGGTTATTTTCATGTTCTGAAAGTCTACGGACTGATTAAGTAGCGTGGTGTCGTCTGCATATAGAATTGTTTTAGTGTTGGCCTTTTTCATGAAAAACGGCAAATCATTTTTATAAAACAGAAACAACAATGAACCTAATATTGAACCTTGTGTCACATCGGTTCGGTTAAGCTTGCTGAATTGAATACGTTTAGTCGCTGGAAAATAGCCGTCACACACAGATTTTATTGGAACTGAGTACCAACGGCTACATCCCCAACCCTAGCGATATGCACTCATGAAAATTATGCCATATCCAGCGCAGGTACAATTTGATGAAACTCAAGTATTGCCGTTTTTGTTTCTTGCAAATTAGAAAGGTATCGGAATGTTCGCCTAATTAATTCTTTAATTTAGCAAAAACTAGATTGTTTTCGTGATTGCAATTAAGATAACATATTTGTCGACAAAAATATTTTTGTAACCTTTAATTTATGTATTATTCTTTTAATTTGTTTATTAAGTGTTTTTAATTGTTTAATTGAATATAAGGACATTAATATTTATTTTGTTCATTAAATATTTACAATTCTCGAAATTTAAAATTGCGAAAAATAAACATAAAAAATATAATAAATTAAGGTAATAGTGTTACATATGTATGATTTAATTAGACGCATAATAATTTTCAATGCCATTTTGAATCGTCTGTATTATATGACCTTATAATAATAAATTTACTTCCGAGGTAAAATTAAATATGTATAATAATAAACCTTAGCTTACATATTATAAAAAATACATAGAAATATAAATAGTAATAGACACATATTTAATATATTAAATTGTTGCCAATTTTAATATATTTATTATCAGCAAGAAATGTATCAGGTCTGCAAGGGTGAAATTTGTAGAATAAAAGGCAAAGTTGGTTGATAACTTACAAATATAAAGAATTATTTTATTCATGTATCCACCCATATTGTCTATACATTTTTGCCATTTAAGCGGCAGGTTGTTCAGGCCGGTGGTATAAAATCCTGGCGGCCGAGAGTCAATGAATTCCTGGAAGGCCAGTTTTACAGCATTGTCGGAATTTAACTGTTTTCCTATTAAAAAGTTGTCCAAATTGCTGAAGAAGTGTTAGTCAGTGGGGGCTAGGTCTGGTGAGTGTGGAGGATGATGAAGAATTTCCAACTCCAATTTCTGTAGTTTTGCCACAGTCATTTGTGCAGTGTGTGGTCTAGCGTTATCATGCAATAAGATAGGAGTCGATCTGTTGACCAATCTAGGCTGTTTTTCTTTAAATTTTTGCATCATTTCGTCCAGTTGGTTGCAGTATATTTCTGCTGTGATCGATGAGCCAGTTTTTTGTTTTTTTTTGTTTTTAAGTTACCTGTACGAAATTTGGCGAACCAATTTGATATTGTCTGCTGCGTAGTAACACTAGAGCCAAATACACTATTAATATTTCGCGCGGTCTGCGATTCCCACGTAAGAACTCATACTTCATAATAGTGCGAATTTCCGACTGTTCCATTTTCAACAAAATTAATTATTTTAAAAAGTTTTTGATAATTTTTACAGCATACAATGATTTCTTTAAACAGATGGCGAACTTTAAGCGAGATGTGTAACTTTCCAACAAAGAAAAAAAGTTAAAGTTGGCAATATTAACTACAAATTTCATCCTTGACGACCAGATACATTAAATTTTATCGCGGTTCTCTTACACAATTTTCTTAAGATTTTTCAGAAAATTATTGATTACATATTTAATGATTTAGGGTTTTTATAATTTTATTTTACAAGTTGTTAGTTCGAAGATTAACATAAGATAATAATCTTATGTAATAAAATATTATTACACACTACATAAAATGGTCTAAACATATTAGTACAGAAATATATATGCACACACATATATCACATCACCCTTTTTATAAATATTACATAAACACTTATTTAATATTTACATCCTACCGACTGCGCCATCTAATGGTTTAGGGTTTTTTTTATAATAAAATACAAGTTATCAGGTCGAAGAACAGCATAAGAATTTATTACACACTACATGAATGGTCTAAACATGTTATTACAGAAATATTATACTCATATGTCACAACATGACATATAAAAAATGTATCATTGAAAAGCCGTCTGTGGGTCTCCATAAATTCAAAATGTGTGAAAATTCACTCTACAATAATTTTTTAGCTCTGTTTAATTTATTGACTGGTCTTGTAAACCTTACCTTGCTATGTATATTCTGTTATATATAATATGTGTCTTGTATATAATGTAAATATCTTTATAATAACATATATAATATACGGACTTGTATATTATTGTGAATGGTTGCCCAATGTGAACTTAGCAACCAGCCTTATATTGGATGCTTCATTGCAGATAAGCATGTCGGGTTGGTTTACGGGCCATTACAGTTTTCGATGCCAGCCAGTCGACTACACAAATCATCCAAGTACACTTAGGGTAAGTATGAACGGGAATATGCAAAAAAAAGTGCAAAAACAGAACGAACATGATTTGTGCCAGCTTAAAAATACGTTAAAGTCAACAACATTACGGTACGAACACGTTGAAATCGGTTCCTATAAGCTCATGTTTTAGGCACTTGTTGATGCCAGTCAGTGCACACGTAGAAAGATTGTTAGCGGCGCCTGTTTATTGAAATTATTTGATTAAAAATGGCTTGGTTTAAAATTAATGTTTCAGTACTTGCTTCTGGGAATTATATACTCACTTAAACCTACTACTTCTGCAGAATAGGTTTGTAAAACAAATCCATAACAAGATAATAAAATTCATTCTGCCGGATAAATAATTGTAAACATTGGTAATTCGCTACATCAAAGATATTTTTTTAATTAGTATGAAATGAAGTAGTATGCTAAAAATTAAACCAAAAAATTTAACAAAATGTAGAAAAAAGAGATTGCTAGCTTCTTGTCAGTTGTAAATAATGTTTCAAAGATTTGTTTACTTATGGTTCATGCGCCGACAAGCTTTCTAGATATCCAAATACATTTTAAATTAAAGTGATATGTATTCTCGCCGATCAGCGTCGGTTAACCAACGCCTGTAGGCCCCGACAATAATCTTTCTACGAATTCTTACTTTCGAGGTCCACCTGGGACTGTAATATATAAATTATAAATAAAACACTACATAATTTCTGCGTTTCTTTTATTAATTTACTAAATGTACATCTTCAGTAGCAACACTGTTGATTACATTTATGAATTATATTATTAGAAGTAAAGAAAATGTAGTGTTTTATTTATAATTATTAAAATCTTCATGTTAATTTGCCTTTCAAGTATTCAATATTTAGAGTCACACAACCTAACAAAAGCAATAATGAATCATATTCGTCGATATTCCATAAGTCCAGTCACCAGTTCGTCCACACCTATAGCATGCACACGAATCAAAACGAATAACGGGTTGCGTTCATATATGTTACATGTTGCTCTTTTATGTTTGTCTATATTCGTTTATACGTTCACACCTTTCAAGCATATTTATACCATATTTGTTCGCTATGTGTGTACGCACTTTGTCCTTTTCCTGAACTCCAGTTGTGTAAAGACCTACGCTTCTTCCTTGCTTATCCATTCGTACTTGCAATTCGTATTTTGTTCGGTGCAATCCGAAAGAAAATCAGTAAAAACGAATAACAATAATTGTTACTATAATGTATTCTTTAGCTGGCTTCAACTAAAACCTACGATATTATAACAATGTTTTACTTTGCACCATAAAAGAGTTGCTCATAAAAATCTGATATAATAATTACTTATATAATAATAAAAAACAAAAACAGATTAACACATACAGTGGTGGTAAAAGTTAGTTTATTCCTGCATTTTTTACTTTTTTTTAATAAGAGGGTTGGTGAATAAATCCTTACAAAACCTAAAGGAACGCGCTAGTAGTGTCGAAACTAAGTTTTGTTTCTGAAAAGTACTGTCAATAGACTGCTCTCAAATTTTTAGTCATATCCATCACGTGGTTTCATTTTTACAATCGAGTGAAGCAAACAACTTTTGTTATTCGTACAGTGATTTAACACTTACATTTGAAAGGCAAAGCACCGAAATTACTGGAGTAAAGAATAGGTGACTACAAAGTTACAAATTTCTTTACAACTTCACTAAATAATTCGAGCTTAAAGAAGTCTATGCTGAGAAATAAAAATGAATCAACCCAAAATAATGTGTGTTTCTATTGTTTTGTAAGGACTTATTGACGTACCTTCGGATTTTAATTGTTTATATCGGTATTTTAAATACTTCTTTGCATAATAATGTTTACCACATCATTACTAATATTCCTAGCTCCCTTTCCAGAAAGTTGCGGTGTAATAATATAATAATTAGCCTACTAATAACCTCTGATACCCTAATTATGTAAATGTCTAGTTTAAAGAAAGGATTCGGTTTCGACATTAATAAGATCCTATGCTGTACACGCAAGGAAATTACTGTATTTGTAAATAATTCTTAAACGATTAAGAATTTAGAAAAAATAAGACAGAATCAACAAATAATATATGATCTTTACATACATTATTATTAGATTTTGAAAGATTGAATAGTATAGGGTGACCATTTTCTTGGAGACGGCAATGCGGGACGTAGCAAAAAAAAGGTCCTCACCTCCCAAATATAAGTAAAGAGCAAAAACAAGGTCTTCACCTCCCAAATATAAGTACAGAGCAAAATTCGGCCCTGGAGACACCAAATCAAAATGCGGGACGTCCCGCGAAATGGGGGACGAATGGTCACCCTAGAATAGTATGAGTAAAATGTAATAAAATCTCACTTTTGCAGTTTTTGTTCATACTATGCAACGGTTCCACGACAACGCGTCTACAGACTTGACGTCTACAGACTTGACGTCTACGACATTTCGTATACAGATTTTTCGCCTACCACGACATTTAGTATACCGACTTAACGTCTACTGACATTAAGTCCATTCTACATTATACTTTTTTCAATACTATCCAACTCTGACGTTATTTCAACTTTTGATACAAAAACTAAAAAGTTGGTGTTGGTACGACTGAAAAGTACAGAACTGTCAATCAAAAATTTGATCGTAGGTAGTTTTGGATGACAGTTCTATACTTTTCAGTCGTAAGTTGAATACATGTAATCTACTTTTTTTAATAAGAGTTATGTTTATATAGAAAAGCACATTTTAAATGGGTTTGTTTAATTGACTCTATATAAATAAATATTTTTGTTTATAATGCATGCATATATTTTTTTTAAATATTGTTTATTGTTATTTTTGTTGATATTTTCATATGTAATTGTAAATTGTATACATTTAATTTTATTCGTATTATAACAATTTGAATTTATAGCAATTATATGAATTTGAAGCACCGTATCATCTTTTTACTAATTGAGAAGTGACATTACCGTTGGCGGCGCTGTAATTCATGGCAAAATGGCTGAATTGTCTAGTATTCAGCTGTCAATATGCTAACAGGGAACAGGTTAATTTAAGCACAGTACATTTTTATTTTATGAAAATGTATCTATCGACGTTCTAACAAAAAATCAACACCAGAACATATGTAATAATTTCAAATAGTACTACAGTCGCGTAGTACAACATTTGACCACCAGACTGCGTACCCGAGCGTGTCAGTTCTCAATACCTCTAAAACTTATTTTTTATAAATTGCTTAGTATAAAATAAAATGAAATTTTATTTTATTAGACGAATTAACCTGGTAGACGTAATATCAGATACGTAAAGTTTGCAGAATTTTCGTTACCCCCTATGTAACTAATCAAAATAAAACAAAAGTACTTTTGTTTGATTCTACTCTTTCTCTTTCATCTGCTCTTGATATATAATGTTATAAATAATATCAACATATTTCATATTTGAAATCTTTGATGATAACAATAATATTAATAATCATAAATTTGCTTTTAATAACAAATAATATTTCAAAATGTTTCGCAACATATTTTGACATCACAATATTTATATTTATTTATTGAACATTATTATTTACATACTCTCTGTTTTTCGAGGTCTTTAACTTATGAGGTCAAAATTACCATTAATTGACGTTTTTAGTAACGCACGTTTTTATTTGTTTTTATAATTTAACACAATGCCACAGCTTCACAAAAAAAAAGTTGTCTAAAACACTAAATTCTTGAATTAATTAGTTTTTGTTTTAAAAGTACAAATGCTTGTTCTTTTTGCGAATAAAATTGTATTTTTTTTTGCTAAATTATGTTATTTTGTCAATATTTTAAATTTATGAATTAAAGCATGTTATAAAATGATTAGCTGATGACATTGAATTTTAAAAATGACCAACACTGACTTGTCTTTCAGACAAAGAAATAAAAACCGGTAGGATTGGTTATTTAGCCCTGAAAATCGACGCAGTTTACCTTAGGGTGAATTTAAAAAATCTCTTGAGAATTATCCGTTTGGTTTTGGCCTCATATATACACTTCCTGCATTATAAGTAAATCCCTCATGTTAAGTGTTAGGTATTTTAGGTATCTTGTAAACCAATACCGCTAGATCTTCTGTCAGCAGCTCTATTTTTTGCAAGGTTTACCGATAGATTAATGGTTGTTCTTCTAGGCTGTGTGTCTTTATGATCATAATAATAATATATTAGCACTACAAGACATTAAGGCCCTTGACTTTATTAATGATTGTTTTCCATTATTGCCTGTCCACTTGTCTCCCCAGTCTTCTAAGGTATTTGGGTGATATAGGCGTCCCAGAAAAAAATGCCGCTGTCCCGGGTTGATTGTACAAGGTGTCTCAAAAGAAATTTTATATTTAGTGGATCGATTAAAAAAAAAGTAAGCCGTATATAGAAAAAATGTTTATTAATTATTAAAATACACTTTTTGGGGATTTATTTCTTAAAAATAATATCGTCTAAATGTAGACCCTCGCGTTCTCGGCACTCATTTAATCGAACAGTAAAATTACTTATGACGTCTCGGCAGGTGGACTCAGGGATGGCTGCCATTTCGTGACGGATATTTTCTTTCAAATGCGCCAGTGAAGTCGGTTTATTGGCGTAAACTTTAGATTTAAGATAACCCCATAGGAAAACGTCCATAGGGGTTATATCTTGACTGCGTGGAGGCCAACTTATGTCACCTCTCCGGGAGATCAATTTGCCTGAGAAAATTTCACGAACACGTGGCAGAGACATATTGGACGTGTGTGATGTTGCTCCGTCCTGTTGGAACCATGTTCTTTGGTTATAGCCAGGAAAGTTTTGCAGTTCTGGTACCAAGAAGTTGTCTAACATCTCCACATAACGCTCTGAATTCACTGTAACTGCACGCCCCCTTTCGTCTTCAAAAAAGTAAGGGCCGATAATTCCTCGCGCCGACATCGCAGCCCATACGGTCACTTTAGGCGAATGTAGGGGTTTCTGATGTTTGCGTTTCGGATTCGTTGCACTCCAGTAGCGGCAGTTCTGCTTATTTACGTGGCCATTAAGATGAAAATGAGCTTCATCCGAAAACAAAATGTTGGTAAACGTTGAAAATCGCTCAATCACCTGATTTACGAAATTAAGCCTCTGACTGGCATCTTGGGGCTTTAATTCTTGCACCAATTGAATTTTGTAGGGGTGCAGCTTTAGGTATTTGTGCATAATGCGATGTAATGATGATCTATGCACATTTAAAGCACTTGCGCGCTTCCGAATTGAAAGGTTCGGGTCGTCACGAACAGACTGATTAACCTTCTCCACGTTTTCTACCGTTCTTGATGACCTAGGTCGCCCGGATTTTGATTTATCCAGCGTTGTACCAGTCTCTTCAAACTTTTTAACCCAATGTCGAATGAGAGGAATGCTTGGCGCATCATTTAAGTGGCGAAAACCTCGAATACTGCAGAATTTTCTACGCGCTACAGTCGCCGAATCACCGTTTTTGTAAAACTCTCGCACGCATAACGCGCGGTCTGCTCCCGAGAAACGCTCTATAGCGACTGAATTCCCAAGAGCCAGGCTACCGATTGAAATAACCCCTGCGCCCCTCGGATACGTTGCGTTCACGCAGTAAGCTAAATAAATATAAAATTTCTTTTGAGACACCTTGTATATCAGACCAGAAAGTTGTTTTTTTCTGGTTTTTTTGTATTAATTTTTTTTTGGGTATATTTCTTGAATACAATTTATATATATCTTAAATTCTTCTTTTTTTTTAATATCCATTTTTATGAAACAAGAGATATATAAAGAGCACCTTGTCCCGCGAAACCCCTGAATTTTATCGCGGAACCCTGGGGTTCCGCGGAACACACTTTGGGAAACACTGGTTTAAGTGGAAATAACTGGAAGTTTAATTTTCCTAAGTTTCCTAAATGTACGAAAATTCAAAATCTAGTTCCGCTTAAACCAAAGAAACAGACTATAGGATCTTCTTGAAGAATAATTAATTCCTTTAAAAATGAAATTAGACGAATTAAATTCTTTTGTGTGTACAAACAATGTTTGTAGTAAATATTTACTGAAATAATAATTCAGATCACAATAAGTAAATAAAAATACTTAAAATTCAGTATTAACAATAATTAAATTATAATAAAATGACGTCATTCATCGATAATATCGTAGGTTATGTTAAAGTTCTGTATACCACAACGTTATTCATTGCATATTAATATATTAGCTGTGATACATAATATATAAATGTCGTACTTTCTTATATAATCTTACATTTTCATGATATTGCTTTACCTTGGTGTCCTACATACGCTTACCTCGAATTAACTAGCAAATACCACACTAGTTAACGAGAATTTTTTACATTTTTCTTAAAAATTCTTTAAGGTTAATTAACCTCTAAGGTTAATAAGGTGGTGGTTGTAAAATAAATTACGACAATTTAATTAATAATGGTGATGGATAATGTTAATTTACATCAATTTTATTTTATTTTGTACCCAAGTATCCAAAATGTCCTTATAATACATGATGTGATAAAGAAAGCAAACAAATACTTGATTGGTTCTACTAAGCATTTATTTTATTTTGTTATATATAATTTTTTTAATATAATATTAGAATATAGCGTGTTCATTAAAAAAAAAAAAAAAACTAGATGGTTTTGTAGTAAAAATAATTTTTTAAAGAGATTTTTTTTTAATGAACAAGCGTATCTACTCAGTTACTAATTTATCTATATTTCCATTTTTCATTTGCGAATTTTGATCAAAAAATACCCGAACTTGTATTATAAAACATACAATTACAAAATATATTACAATTTAAAATTTTTCCAGTTTTGAAATAGTGCTATGCATCAGTTACACACTGTTGTCAATGTTTATCCACTTCTATAATACCCTTTTTACACTAGATCTTTAAGACGAGTGAACTTAAAGTTCACCGATGTTTAAGATCGGTATGCTTTCACACTTGATGTTTAAATCTCTGGTGCTGTCATCAGCTACAGTAATTTTGTCCTTAAGTTACCGTCATGAAATTACCAGTTTTGAACTGTCTGCGCAGACGCACATTTTGAATTATTATAAACAAATAAGGATATTTCATTTAATTCTACAATAAAGACACTACAATAAAGAATATATTACACCTGTATTAACATGTAAGTCGATACATTTTATCTCAATTATTGTAGCTCTGTATTTTATTAAACACATTATTAAAATAAATAATTTTATTATAACAATAAGTATAAACTTCTTATAACGTCGATATAATACAGTATTCTTGTTTATGATAATATAAAATGTTGACAGCACAAATTCAAGGAGAATTTTTTTATAATAGAAATTAAGTTGGCAATGCGGACGAAGTTTAAGACGCAGATCTCTGTCTTAAACATCGGTTGTGTTTAGACGAGGCCGTACGGTTTCACATTAGCGTTTAAAGATACATTCACTTTAACATCCGATCTTAAAGATCTAGTGTGAAAAGGGTATATGCTTTCTATTTACGCGCATTTAGGAATCATACCGATTTTTATTTTCTTTAACGAATTCTTTAGTTTTGAGTATGATGGCAAAAATTGCGGATCCAGAAAGAAATTTTGAGCTAATGTGTTGTGATGTAGCATCAATAATCCATTTTTCCGGCCGCTTTTTTTCACCGCATTTTTAATTTTCAAAGTTTTATGATGTTAGTCCGAATATTTTTTGATCAAACCCCGTATCATTTAATTCACTTCTTACCATCTTTTTATTTATCTAAACTCTTTAATTTGATATCTATCTATCATCCAGTACGAGATACTTTAAATATACCTATAATTAGTTATAAAATTAAAAAACAAATAAGCAAATTCATAAAATATCTTAAAATCCATTTTTAGACCATCTGCCTAAAATTGTTCATTGGAGAACTTTTTAATCGCGTTTTATTGACCTATTTTCAGGGACGAAGGGGGCGACTCCAGAAACTTATAAAGAATAATTTTGGGCTCGGGCTCTGGGAAATAATAATTCCGTCCCATTCCCTGGAAAACGATAATTATGGGCCCAATGACAGACAAAAACTGTAGGTAGATAAAAATTGTTCTTTATTTTTTCTGTAATATAATTTATGAGATATGTTTACATGACTTGCTTATTGTCTACTCGGAAGCTACCGATAGAAATACCAAAATACCGATAGCTAATGACGGCTAAACTCATAAACAAAGTGTGTAGTCAAATCGGTTCTGAGGATTGTACGTATAAACACTATTATGTCAACGTATTATTATAACATATATCAATTATTTATTAATATTACCGACAAAGAAATTAAAGAAATTATGCAACAAAATTACATATAATAAAATTAGATGGTAAAAAAAATGTTTCCAGTACCTGCAGTACTACTAATTGCGGTTTTTTATATATATATATACATTTTTTTTTGACAATTTCCGACAAAGAAATTAAAAAAATTATGCAACAAAATCACATATAAGAAAATTGGATAGTAAAAAAAAAAAATTATCCAGTCCCTGCAGTACTGCTAATTATGGTTTTTTCCCTATCATTATTCACTGTTAGAGCCCCAAAAATCATGTTACTTTATTTTGAAGTGAACCAAGGGCATAGCCAGAGGTGGGGGGGGGGGGGCTAAGGGGCTGCAGCCCCCTCCGTCCTTCAAGGCGAAGCCTCACGTGAGCTGGTGATAGTGCAAATTTGCGTTGGATTATACAACAACGGAAATAGCAGCATCTTAATTATATTTCATGTCTAAATTGAAATATTCGGTTTTTAGCAAAAAAATTGTGTTGCTGAAACTATAGTTTCATTATTTGAAATTCAAATAAACAGTAACTGTCCATAATTCCGCCTAAGAATAGTCGCCCAGTTAATTTGATGCTTTGCCGTCGCTTTAAAAGGTTGAATATTGTATTGGGCTAGGCTAGCCCGGCTAGCATTGAACGTTTACGCGCGAAACATCACAACCGTCCAGTCAAACCACACCGTTTATATACACGTGGCTGCTGTGAAATGCAAATTGTAATATTTTGTTACGTATAATTTATTTGATTCGTGCTAAAATGTTACATCTAGAGATCCATAGTAGATGAGTGTATTTAACTGAGGTAAGTTTGATTATTTAACCTTCGTGTCACCATGCTATTTCGTCCGCGCGATCCCATGGGTGGATTTTTTCTTCCCAAAATTTCGAACAAATAACTATTCCACGAGTAATCTCTAATCAAATATATCGAAACAACACTACTGCGAGTTCACCTGAAGCATATTACAGGACAACTATTTTTATTCCCTTTATTGACCATATAAGCTCCCAGTTAAATGCTAGATTTTTGAAACATAAAGAAATATTAGAATCATTACCAGTATTTAATACCCAGAGGCAATTTTCCGACAACAGAAGATAAGAACCATCTAAGACGTTTAGCTAACTTTTATGAGGATGATTTAAATTATACCAATGAAGAGGTTCTAATGAATGAATATATTATGTGGTTTGGAAAATATATTAAATTGTCACAAAAACCTACTAATGCTATAAAATCAATTATTGAGTGTGATAAAATATTATTTCCCAATATTTATGCATTATTGAAAATTCTGGTGACATTGCCGGTGACAACAGTGACGTCAGAAAGATCTTTTTCAACTTTAAAGTGGCTCAAAACGTATTTAAGAAATACAATGTCGGAGGAGCGACTCAATGGCTTGGCGTCTCTTAATGTTCATTGGGAGATAGAAGTGAAAGAAGAAGATGTAATTGATGAATTGAAAAAAACGCCTCGCCGATTTGTATTATAGAAATAATGTTAGAGTTTTTCATGTTCCTGTTTCACGTTCCATCCTGTTAATAGTAAAATGTACATTAATAATAAATATTATTTGATTTCGTTTCATAATTATATGCACATCGTTTAAATTTACACATGTCACAGTTACAGTTTAATGATCTATGTTATATTTATCTTTAAAAATAACTATATCCGCACATATTTTGCATCAAAATGTTTTATTATATTTTAGACAGATTCTTCCGAAAATGGAATTAGCCCTCCCCTTGCGGAATTTCTGGCTACGCCCCTGAAGTGAACTATATCTGGGCATATCTACAAAAATATTTTAGTTTGATAGGTGATTTATTTTTTAATTAAATTAAATAATAATAATAATAATATCAAATGGTGATAAACAAATTTTTATTATTAAAAAAACCCGGTTATTTTAAGAATATTACAGGTATAAAAATATTTTAATGACAGATTAAATCGTTAATCCAAAAAATGTTTCATCATTCCTACTGTTTATATTTTTTCTTCGTAAATTCATAAATTTTAAGATAAAAATTTAGGATGAAAAAGTCACATTTTATAGCTTTCCAAAAACTTGTAAAAAGAAGCCTTGTGTTCGTAGATGTCTGTTTAGTATTAATTTCATACAAACTACTATTGAGAAGTGACATTACCGGTGGCGGCGCTGTGCTCCAAGGCAATATGGCTGTTGGCTCTAGTACTCAGCTCTCAATATGCTTTGTCCTGTCTTGAATGACAGCCAAAAACACTACAATATATTCTGCTTTTATAGTTTTTAATAATAATAATAATAATATAATATATGTAATAATATTTATTTATTGTCCACATACAATACATAATCATTAATGGACAGTCCATCAGATAAATTACAATAACATGACAAATAATAATTGATACACAGAAGTTATAAATTAAGTTCAAAAAATTCTTTAAAACTATACATTGGGTTTTCAGTCAATAAGTTTTTAATTGTTTTTTTAAATTGTACTGAACTTAATTCTTTGGTAGAAACTGGTAACAAATTCATAAACTTTATGGAATAATAGTTAATACTAAATCTTGATTTATTTATTCGTGTAATATTGGGGTAAATATTTGATTTATTACGTGTGTTGTAGTTGTGAACGTCTTCATAAGAGACAAAAGAATTTAGGTTTTGATGGGCATATACTAAACAGTGATAGATAAAAAGTGATGGTAGTGTCATGATTCTAAATTCTTTAAAGAGTAACCTACAATCGGCTCTATAAGATGCACTCCCCATCACTCTTATTGCACGCCTCTGTAGTCTAAAAACTCTTTCAGCAGAGGTAGAGTGTCCCCATGCTAAAAGAGCGTATGCTATGTGCGACTGAAATAACGCAAAATACGTAATTAATAAAACATCTCTTGTAACTGATTTTTGTAGGTTTCTTAGAAGATAGATAGTTTTGCACAATTTCCCACATATATGGGCAACGTGATGGTCCCATATTAAATGAGGATCAATATGGACTCCTAAAAATTTAATGAAATGCGGGTTATGATAGCTATGATTTTTTGTTGTTATGAGTAAATTTTGTGTTTTCTCCTCATTTAATGATAATTTACATATAATTTACAACTTCTGTCGACATTCTAACAAAAATTCAACACTAAAACATACGTAATAAGTTCAAACAGTATTAGAGTGCCTAGTGCAATATTTGACCACCAGACAGCGTATTTGAGTGTGTCAGTTCTCAATATCTCAAGGAGTATAAGCTCCTTGCTATTTCTCAACCGTTGTTATGCCAGTGCCGGTCCGCTGCAGAATCTCATATAAATGTTTTGACCAAGTTTACTTAGTTGGACACCAATTAGGTACGATTCTTCGACGACAGGGAGGTGTGCAAGTTGAAGTCGTGTCTTGTGAGACAATAAATTAATAAAATAAAGTTAAATAAAATAAAAAATATTTTTAAAATAATGTTTTCATCGGTCTGTAATAAAATAGACATTATGCTGGTTCGCGGTTAAGTTTTAGGCTGGGAAGCATCTATCTAAATAACCGTCATCATCAATATAGTTAGCGCTAAAGCATTTTGCGAAATCTCGTCTCCTGCGAAAATGTTCGCTTTTCGTCTTTATTTTAGCAACATTCCAGCAGTTCTTCTCATATATTCATCTAAGGTCCTGTTTTAAGATCCTATGAAATTTTTTGAAGAGTAATGTTTCCGAAACATACGATAGAACAGTCTTTACAATAAAGGCATTTTGTTTTATTAAACGCTAAGCGGAAGAAACTGCATTTATTCAAAGAATTTACATTTTGCAATACGTTGTTTTTTTTATGAACTTCTAATTATTTAAATTAAATTATAATTTTAATCTGGGTTAAATATTATGAATAAATGAAAGAGAAAGTTGTACATACATATAATTAAATAATTTTGGTTATTGATTAGAGTTGGGATTTGTTGCACTGTTATTGGTCTAAGAATTTGACCAGGATTGTTAAATGTGTTCTACTTCAACAGCTGCTTGTTATGCGACGTATAGATTGAGTTGAAACGAGGAAATTATGTGCTTAGCTTGTTAAAGTTCTATCACACTTAGAACTGGCCAATAATGTTCAAACTGACATCGTTTATATTGTTAAAAAAAGTAATTGAATAGAGAAACTATAAAATAGTATATATCATGGGCTTACTACAAAAACTGACCAAGGCAAATATTGACAAAGTTGAGCAAAGCCGCAGTAAGGAAAACTTGTGCTAGGGGCAAAACTGCGTTTTGGCGCCCTTGGCAAATAAATGTAAGTGATAAGCAAAAACAAGATTCTCACCGCCCAAAATGTAGACGATGAGCAAAAAAAAAGGTCCTCACCTCCCAAAATCCAAGTGAAGAGCAAAAAAAAATGGACCGCACCTCCAAAAATCCAAGTGAAGAGCAAAAAAAAAAAGGCTTTCGCAATGTGGCGCCCCTTAGTCAAGCTCATCGGCGCTCTTTTCCTTATTGTGCTAGTAGTAAACCACTAGTACTGATATTCGTCGAATTCGAAAAGGCTTTTGATACTGTTTAACTATGGTCAATACTAGCAGCATTAAATGCTTGCGGAATAGATTATCGCTACAATCAGATAATAAAATAAATCAAGACTAAAGCAACAGGTAGTATTGCACTTCATGACAGATCAGAAGTAATCAAAACTGAACGAAGAGTAAAACACGAAGATATAATTTCCCCAAAAATGTTTACCGCTGTTTGAATACCTGTTTAAAAGTGTATCCTAGAAAAACAAGGGCATTTAAATTAATGGTTCACCTGAGATTCGCCGATGATATTGTTCACATGTCAGACTACGTCAGGGTGCATTCCAAATCCTGCAGGAATTGAATGACGCAGCTAAAAATGCACAGCTCAAGATAAACAAAAAACCAATATGATAAACCTTGTATTGAGGAAGGCGAGGAAAATCTGTGTGCCATCATTGAACCGGTTGATGTTTACAAGTACTTTGGGCACGAAATACAAATTGACGAGAGACAATAAAATGTGTGAAATCTTCAGGAGATTATGAGGATGGGCAGCATTTGGTAAACTATGAAACATTTTTAAAAATAATATCCCAATGTTTCTTAAAAAGAAAACTTTCCAACTATGTATTATGCCCGTCTTAATTTACGGTGCGTTTAACACTGACTAAAGCTTCTGCTAGAAAGCTATAAGCAGAACCGGCGCTAGCTCTTGGCACCCGGGGCAAACTTGCCAAACTGCGCCCTTTTGTTAGAATATGCAGTGAAAAGGAAGGGGTTAGGTGCTCGCAATCTTATTTCAAACATAGTCTTTTGATTTAGATGGTTGCAATTTAAATATTTTTACATTTTAACCTAATACTAATTATGGCTAAGTAAATTTGCTGTTACAGTGGTACCTCGACTTACAAACCTCTCAAAATACGAAGTTTTCGAGGTACAAAATATTTTCATATCCTATTTTGACATCTAAGTACGAACCGTGATGTTTTTCTTTTTAAATGAGTCAAAGCCTGTTTTACATTATATTTTTTAACTTTTTTCCCTAGTAGTAGAAACAGGCTACTACTACATGTAACAAATCGAAAACTCCAGAACCACAAAACCAAACACAAGAAAGTTGTTCATTTTTTTACAATTTAAAGGAAGATGATTTTCATATTAAACAAGTGAAACAAAAAATTTCATAAATAAAAATTAATATGTAGTCGTATACAAAATGCACATTTATAGTGAAAACATGCTACTTCTCACTCCAGGTCTTTGCATTTTCTTCATTTAATTGAAAATAGTCTTTTTAAATTTTTGGGATTTGCTTTATTAATTTTTAAACTGGGACGGATTAATTGATTTCCCAAGACATAATGGAATCTAGAAACCTATTCTAGATATATACTTTTTAGGATACGAACCGCGGTCAGGAACAAATTAAGTTTGTAAGTCAAAGTGCCATTGTATATCTAAATGTGCAACCAATCAGTTATATATGTTTTCAGATGTGTAAGAAAGTCAAATATATTTCTATGAAAGCTGTTAAAAATATTAGTAACGTCAGGGCCGCCCCTAGGCGGGGGCAAGTGGGGCACCTGCCCCAGGCCCCGCGCCTGTAAGGGCCCCGCACTTCGACCGTCAAGTAATAAAATAGATTAAAAATATAATTCCAAGTTTTATAAATAGTTGGAAAAAAATTATATAAGTATGTGTACTATGTTAATAGTTCATAATATTAAAGAAAATATCGTTATTCAATATATATATATAGATAGGGCCCCGCAAATCCAGTTTTGGGGCCCCGCAAATCCAGTTTTGGGGCCCCGCAATTCCAGTTTTGCCCCAGGCCCCGCAAATGCTAGGGGCGGCCCTGAGTAACGTTACCAGTAAACAACGTACTGCTGAACGATTATTTTCTACGTTAAATTATTTAAAAAACTATCTCCGAAACACCGTCTTCAAACAAGTCAGAAGATTGAAAAATGAACTTATACGTTATTTATATACAAATATATGCATATATGATGCTTTATATATTTTGCAGAAGTCCAAAAAAAGACTGAATATTATTATATAATCAATAAACGTATACATCTTTAAATTCAATTTTGTATTTAATATGTACGAGACTGATAGAAATGAAAATTTATATTTTTGATCTAAATAAAAATAGAAAAACTTAATAAAACCTTAGAATATGTATATCTAAGCGCCCCTAAGAGCGGGCGCCCTGGGCCTGTGCCCCTGTCGCCCGTGCCTTTCACCGCCACTGGCTACAAGTAACCCAAAGGTCCATGAAATAAGCTCTGCTCGATATATAACGCTGAGAAATAAAATAAATGCTGAAATTCGTCAACAGACGAAACTAACCGATATCCTTTGAAGGAGGGCCATCTAGCTAAAACAAAAGACAACAGATGGACCAAATGAATTCTTAAATAATATTTTTGTTGCTTTATCGACATTTCTGAAATAAAATTTTAACATTTGGATAAGTGACGTATCAAAATGATAAATAGTATACAAATATGTACCTATTATATTGTTATTAACAATTTTTAAAGGACCCCAATTCACTTGTAGCTGCAGGCTTGTGTTATTTAAGATATGACATATAGTGAACCATTTAATTATATATGATATTTTGTAGTTTTTATATTTAATTTATATTTTGTTTACTAATACATTTTAATAACTAATTGAAAAATTCCCAGAAGATATACGTCAGTAGATCCGGTTAGAAGTCGTCCACCAGCATTGCATAATGTTTAGCGTGTTGCATAAACTTCACATAATAATATTTATGAAAATTTAAGCATTTCACAGCGGTATTGAAACTGTGTTCCACTGGCGCACACAAGGGGAGGGTCCAACGAGTCCGGACCACCCCCGTACCAAAATTATAAGTGTACCTACGTTGAAATACAATGTTCATAAAAACATTGCCAAAATGATTATAAATTATAAATAATATTACAATAAATTTAATAATCATTGTTATTGTTTATAATAAGTTTTAAATATATAATATTTCTTTATAAAAATTATGTCTATAATTGGACCCCCCCAAGCCAAAAATCTGTGTGCGCCACTGCTGTGTTCCCGGCATCCTAGGGTTCCAAGGGAATCAACCAGGGGTTTCGTGGAATTAATGAAGATTAACGAATATAAATACCGTATTTTTGTCCATAAGACCCATAAATTTAAGTAAAAAATTCGACTTAAAATTGGGGTGTCTCTTATAGTCCGAGAGAGATTGAAATTGCCCCTTTACTTCTTCCTACATATCCTAGGAAGTAAAGGGGCTAATCCGAGTTTTGATAGAGAACAGTGCTTTCCAACCAGTGTATCGCGACTCAGTAGTAAAAGTGTGTAAATTTATGGTTTAAATTATACTACGTACAGGCTATTCCAAATGTTTAGGCGGAACTAAATGGGAATTTTGTTCTTTTAGGCTGCCAGGAGAAGCGACCTTGCTTGGGTTATTTCATGTTTGACGTTTAGTCTGTGAAAATTTAAAATTCCAACAGTGAAACCATGGAAACGAATGGCTTATGTTAAAAATAAAGTACCTTTTTACGTATTTTAATAACAAAAAAATAAATAAATGGGAAATTTGTATTAAGAATGACACAAAAAAATCAAGATATAAATAAAATGACATTTTAAAATGATATTAACCTTAACCAAAAAATGTTTGTTGTAAGTATGATTTACAAAGCTTAAACAAAACGGCCAAAAAGAACAATTCGAACGATGAAAGTAACTAGATTGCAAAATCTAGTTCCGCCTAAACGTTTGGAATAGCCTATATATAACATAATGTTCAATATCGTACAAATTTAAATAAAATCAAATTAAAATTTCAGAGTATAAGAATCATTAAAAATAATTAATAAGATACCAAACAATTTGGGAACTGCTATTAAGTATGGTGAACAGACGTACTCTTTTTTAGAGTATTATACTCTTTTTTGAGTAATATTTTCTACACTCTTACTTTTTATTAAAAAAAAAAAAAAAAACTGAATATACTCTTTTTTGCTGGTTACTTGTTTTTATCACTTCTATTTCGGAAGTGATACTAGTATTCGTTACTAGTACTTTTGAGTGAGGACCTCTGTTTTTTGCTCATCACTTATATTTTTGGAGTGTGACCTTTTTTTTAGTATACTCTTTTTCTGTAAAAAAAATCTGGTCAGTCTACTATTAAGAGCTATCGGCATTTTTATTATAATAATACTTGATTCAAAATAATACTTAAGCTTCTCACTCGTTCACGTTTTACATAGAAATATGACGGGAAAGGCTGTTAAAACAGAAATACGACGGAAAAAGAAGATGTGGCAAGGTACTAAAGGGCTGCCAACCTGTTGAAGCCAAATGTAACAACTGAGTAATGCTTGCATGTTACTTACATTACATTTTATAATTGGCAATTAAATTAACCAAGTTCATAGTTACCTTGAACAGATTTTATATGACGTTAGTGATATATACAGTGCAGAATTAAAAACAATATGATAAATTAGTTGATAAAATCTTTGATATGTTTTACTTGTATCACAAAAACAAACATTTTAAATAATCGAAACTAGTTAAAAAGCAAAAACATTTATAATTGATTTGTATAAAAAATCTATGAATTTACAAACATGTATTATTTACCGTCAAAAACATGTTGCGAAATAAACCTTTTTTGTGTTTCCATGATCATATCTCATTAGTATAGGTATGTTATTTAAATATTGCCGCAAAAAATAGATTGCAATTTGAAACCCGGAACACATTGCTGTATATATTTTAGAACTTTTTAGCAGGAGGTCTATATTCAATCATTTTTTGTAATTTATTGTAAGTACATTGTTACGACATTGATTTAATGGAAGTAGATACAGATTACCGATGAATCTTTGGTTACTATTAACAACGGGATGTAAGTAAAAATTTACATCCCCCGGAGAAGTAAGTGAAAAAAATGAAACAAAACCTAAATTTTTATGCCATCTGGTAACGTCCCTTCGATTTCTCCGGCAGGAGGAAGGAACATGCAGCGTTTGCAGCCTCATCAATTCCCATTTCTCTCTCACTTTTGTTCAAATTAATTTTACTAACTTTTGGCACAACGCTTTTAATATTTACGATTTGTTTGATGAACACTATAGCAAATGGTCACAGACATACTGATATTTTATTTAACTATCTAAAATAAATTAATCAAAAAGAAACTATGCAATTAAAAATAATTTTTTGGTGGAAAAAATAGTGGAAAAAATATTATAAACAATAGGGGATAGGCATGATTTTTTTTATATTTTTTAATATATTCCTCTTGTTGCATATAACATAAAAAACAGTTTTGCATTTTTTTTTTAATTTGAAGGCTTAAAAAAATCAAATGTATGTAGCGCGCGAAAACCACGTGTGACGTCATACCCTACTTAAGTGTACTGCGTACAGCCTACCCAGTGTACAGGGTACAGCCTACACAGTCTGTCGTGAACTTATTTGCTTGTATAACTTTTGTAGATTGTGTAAAGTTGTGATTTTAATTGATATTATATTATAGATTTAAGTTTAATTCTATAAAAACAATTTATACATGTTTACCGAATTAAATTTTATATTAAAATATATAACCTATATTGCTGTATTTCAATTATGCCTCTAACGTTTTTAATTTCATGTAAACAATGTAGTAAAATTCTGACATCTAAATTACATAAATATTTACATTTTACAGAGTTGCAGCGTTTATTGTTTACATAAAGTTATAGAATACATAAATGGTTATTACAAGTCTGTTGTTTTGACACCACGTATTTCTTCAGCACTGTAGCATTTATTATTTTTCACAATAACAATACAATATATACACGTAAAGATTATGTTGTAGTTTGGGCTGTCTGCTGGGGTTTGACGTCAGTCGTATTTACTCGGCAATCTTCGCGCTGTGGTCGGCTTATTTCAAATTTACAATATTTTTATTAAAAAAATTGGCTGTAATATTAATTAAAATGTGATTTTTGTTTTGTTAGGTGACATAACTAACATTAACATATAAAAATAATGTAGTTTTAAGGAAATATTTTCATGCGTATTTCTATTCGGGAGGTAAATATTTACCAATCTTGGACTCTATACCTAGCCCTCGGTATCGCTCGGGCGCAAAAAAGCCCTCGACTGGTTTCTTACTTTCCTCCCTTAATGTTTAAATAACTATTATGAACTAATCATTCATCTGTTGATAAAATCAACTTACAAACATTTAAAAAGGTTCAAGTTGCTTGGCGAGAGTATAACAATTATTTTTAATTATAAATTATTGCTTTAATTTAAAATAATTATAACAGTCCACGGGACAGAGAGGATCATGGGGGGCAAGGAAAGCTCCTATTAAATCCCCCCAATAGTTCGAACATAGAATTCTCGAACTAGCTGACAAAAGCACAAATGGTAAAGGCTGTTTTATATTCTACTTTTAAAAAGCGACAGAAGGAGGCATTCAACACCTTCTGTTACTTCTCACTACCAAATTAACATATGACAGATAAAATTTTGGTTATAGTAACCAATTTATAAATATCGTTGAATTATACTAGTTTATATTTAATTATAGTAACCATTAGCTAGTATAGTTTTTATTTACAAAACCGGGATTATTAAAATTGTCAGAAAAAATAAAACAGCACAGCATAAAAATAAACGTAAATTTTTAACGCTTGACAAAGTGTTGAAACTTCAAACAAAATCTGATTGGAAATAGTTTTACATGAATACTCGATTATATGAATACTTCTTTAACACGTTCGCGGACAGTACGGCTGTAGCTGTCGAATATTTTTCCTAGCTCAGGTCATGACGGTCTAAACCGTTCTACTTTTTTATTCAAATATACAAATGACGGCTGGGGCAGGTTTAAATTTCATTTAAGTATATGAAAACTAATATAAACTGTCCTATCAGGAACATACCAAACACAGTAAATGTCCTATTATAAACAAAAATCTAAAAAAGTGACATTTTGGGTACATCTCATTGTACAAAACTGTCCGCGAACGTGTTAAAGAAACCATCCATTCTAGTGAACAGTCAACATTTAACAAAAGGTTCTATGTAAGTTATTTGGGATAATAAGTGAAGATTATGGAAAAAATAATGAACTTATAGTTATTGAAGTAAGTTCATAGCCAACGGTGTGGCCGAGCTCGTTAAATCGCGTAGTTTTGACTAATTGAGACAGTCTGAATTGTGAGATTGTTAGTTCGATTCCCTGTGGGTGATATTATTCGGGCGAGAATAATATGTTTACATTACTCCCATTTTCACAATCATTCACCCCTCATCCAGGTGTAGGAGCTCGCCTCCTGGCATCAGCGATTAGCCTCGTTGCAGAAATAGGCCGATGTAAAATAAATAAAATTTAAAAAAAGTAAGTTCATCAAAGGCTGTAGAATAGGGTATCCATTCGTCCCGCATTTTGATTTGTTGTCCGCATTGCCTTCTCCAAGAAAATGGTCACCCTACTGTAGAAGCATTTAATAAGTCTATTTATTGGAGCAAAAGAAATAATTTCGATATTAATTATTTTCTTGTACTGCGAAGATACAAAGAAAATACGTAAGTAAAAAGTTTGGCGGGTAAGAAAGTACAAAAAAGAATTTTTTCAAGGGGTGGGGGGCAAAATATGAAGACATATTATTGAAAATATTAAGTAATTTATTAAATAAACTTTCATAAATACAGAACACTATTTACACAGAAATTAAACGCGTTTGCGATCATTGTTAAGTTGGTATTAATGACTTTCTACAAAATCTACTCTATTATTAGTATTATTTTTTTTCTTTGTGCACAATTAACATACTCAGACCGGATAAACGATGATTCGACATAGTTGACGTAATAATAATTGAAATAATAGTGTTTATAAGTAAGTATTATTGCCAGACTCGATTTGACTGCACACTTTGTTTATGTAGTTAGCTATCACCATTTATCAGTATTTGTGCCCCTTTGTGGCATTTCTTTCGGTAGTTTCCGCGTGGAAAATTAGCACGTCACGTAAACATATTTACTATTATATTACAGAAAAAAAGTTCAATTTCTATCTACGCGCAGTTTTTTACTTGTTGTCGTAATTATCATTTTCCGGGGGGTGGAGTGGAATTGTCGCCTTCCCGGGACCGGGACTATTGTATTACCGGGGTTAGGGTCCTCTCTGAACGCCCCAGCTTACCCTTTCCGAGGCCCGAGGTGCTCTACTGACATAAAAATAGTTATAATATTTTTATATTATAACTAGACAATATTATAACTAGATAAATAAATTTAAGAACAAAAAAGGATTTCCTAAGTTGTCATAAGCTTTCTTTAAAAGATTTCTATTGGGCTTTTGCTAAACAAAGTTATCAAAAGCCTCATTTAAACGGTAAAAGTTACTAAAATTCAAAATCTAGTTCCGCTTATACCAAAGAAACAGGCTATATATCTCAGGGCTTCGAACCGGAACTGACCCGAAAACCGAAAAAAACTTTATTTTTGTCGCAACGAAAACTGGAGCAGAACCGAAAAAAAATATCGGTTTATTTCGGTTCAGATAATGTTTATGGGAGTGAATTTAAAATACATTTTATTTAAGATTATTTTTTTAACTGATGAGTATAAAAAATTGCGCTTCTATTATTTCAGGGGGGACCAGAACCCCCCCTTGGCAGCGGCCTTGGTATGATTATTACAAAATAAGGAATAAAATGTTCTTCTAAATTATAGAAAATAAATTTCCAATTCAAATAAAACCATTTAAAAATTTATCACTCGGAACTGAACCGAAAACCGAAAAAAAAACGTTATTTTTGCCGGAACGAAAACCAGAACCGAACCGATATATATTTTTTTAATTGAACCGGAACAAAAACCGAAACGAAAAAAATAACGGTTCGAAACCCTGAATATATCTAACTCACCAGCTTTTTTACCTTGGCTTTACAGTAAAATTAAAAATCAGCAATTGATGGTAACGGTTTTAAATTTCCTTTTCTTAACAATTTCCTCTTTTTCCATTTTCACAATCTTTATCATTTCATCTTACCTCGATTGTTTATTTTTATTAATAGTAATTTTATGTTTAGATGGTGCACGCCTGTTGGTGGTATTATTTTTCGAAATTCACAGAATTTATGGATACGGTAAGTTGTTATATCAAAGATTTTTTGACGAAGATCTATAAGGCATATTAATTGATATAATGAACTAACCAAATATTTTTTTTTAGATATTTTTCGTACTTAGAAAGAAAAATTCCCATGTATCGACACTTCACGTCATTCACCACGGCTGTATGCCGATGTCTGTTTGGTTCGGCGTTAAATTTACCCCAGGTATGTATCTTATATCCGAATATGACACTTCGTTTGCCCATAGACACTAATTTTCCCCGGTCACATAATTATAATAGTTTTTATTTACAACTTAACTCAGGAACGTGAATTTCGTTGGTTGTTTCTTATACATATTTTTGCTATAAAATAAATAAAAAGTACGATGTTTCAGGTTATTAGTTACCCTCCCCGTAACTTTTCAAATATTTATCGAATTGCAAAAATGTGTAGAACAAAACAGATTTTATTTTTCTTATTTTAATGAATTTTTGTTATACGTTTTTGCTGCTTGGTCAATAAAAAGTGAAATATTTCAGTTTTTAGACGTTTCCTCGTGACTTTCTAAATATTCATCAAACAGAAAAAAATTATACAACAAAATAGATTTATTTTCTTATTTTAAACTATTTTTGTCATATACGTTTTTACTGTTAATAATAAGTCAGATATTTAACTTTTTTTGATATCCCCCGGTTCCTACCTTTAAAATCAGACATGGCCTAACTTGGCCCGCGAGTGTATTTATATGGCCCTCGTACCTATTTCCTCTTTTTTGCACATCACTTCAATCCGTTTTCTTTTATTTTTACTCATCACTTTGCTCATCATTTTTTTTTGTCCTCTTGCCCGTCTTCTGTCGGATATAATCAGTGATGGGCGTTTACACCTAAACTTTAATTGTTTACGTGTAAACTTATGTAAACAATTGGTAAACTTGTAAACAATGTAAAGTTTGTAAACTGTCAAATAATGAGGTTAGTTTTAGTTATTTAATACGAATAATAGAGAATTAATGAACAAGTATATTCAGTTCAAAACAATAAATTTATTAAAAAAATGTTGGGAAGAAACCGAAGGAATAGTTCTGAAGAACTAGGTTTTGTTTTAATTAAAGAAAATGTAAGAAAATATAATTTCGTTATTAAAAAATATAGACTGATTTTCTTAAAGGTGAAATTGAATGTATTTTGTTATTAAAAAAATTAGACTGAATTTGTTAAAGAAAAAAGTTTTTTATTTTTCATATTCATATTTACTAATTTGTATGTAACACCTGTATAATGATGCAAATTCGATTTTTATTAATATGTATATTGGCTTGTCCTAATTTTATATACTTACTTTTTCATTTAAAATCATTTCATTAAAATTTTATTATTTATAAAAATGTATTGATAATGAGGTTCTGTAATTCAAAACAAGTGCGCATGTCTAAATCATTGTTTACATTGTTTACGTTGTTTACATTGTTTACAAGAATTTTTGTGTTAACTTTACATCGGTTGTTTACGCGTCAACAATGAGGTAACTTACATCATGTAACTTACACGCCCATCACTGGATATAATATAGGCCGCGTTAGTTAAATTTTTATTATACCGGATTAAAAAGAACATTTTGAGATTCCGTACAGCCAATGTTTGAATCCATTTTGCTTTGTCATCATATCAAATTATATAAAAATATAGATTATTCCAAATATTTAAGCGGAAATAACTAGAATTTTCATTTTTCTAAGTTGTCATGAGCTCTCTTTTTAAGGTTTGAGATGGGTTTTTGCTATACAAAATGATCAAAAGCCTCACTTAATCAGTAAAAGTACTAGACTACAAAACCCAGTTCCGCTTAAACTAAATAAACGGGCAATATGTCTTGCTGCTTTTGAGTGAATCTCGAACAGACATCCTGATTTTTTGTGGATATCGCCTTGTAATCACCTGAAACGTGTAGAAACGTATGAAGACAAAAAAATCAGATATAACCTCCAATTTTATTTATATAGATTTGAATGTTTCTATTGTGAATTCCTCGCTTTCTATAATCGTTTTCGAAATATAATTTTTCAAAATTTCTCTTTTGATGTCAAGATCACTTAAGACTATTTTATTTACAATTGCGTGGAAAATGCAAATTTCTATAAAATTTGCATAGTTAGACATTGATAAATTTATATAAACAAATAAATCGTAATATTTAATTTACTGTGGAAAAACCAGCATTGAAAACTAAATGACCCAATTCTGTGAATAACGATGTTAAAAATTTGTTTTGTTACTTTCTCCCAAATTTTCTTTGAGGGAGGAAACACACTAGTATAGTTTCTTTTACAAAACTGAGAATCTGCAATAAAATTAGAAACAATTTTATTCATCAAAATTTGCATCGAATTTTTCTCCATATAGGTGTTGTGGGTAAAAGGAATTAATTTTCGTTAGGAACACATGTACCAAGTGGTATTTCACTATCATTTAGTACAAGGAAATAAATTTAAGATCGTAGCGCCGCGGTGGTCAATTCTGAAACGTAGGTAGAGGGTACTTTATGTTATTGTTACATAGCTGCGAAAGTAAAATTATAGGAATAAATATGTTTTACAATATTTACTGAACCAGTTTTACTATTTTATCAACAAGTAAGTATATACAAACAGAGCCGCAGTAAGGAAAACTTGCGCTAGGGGCAAAGCCGTGTTTTGGCGCCCTTGGCAAATAAATGTAAGTGATAAGTAAAACAAAAAAGGTTCTCACCTCCCAAAATCTAAGTGATGAGCAAAAAAAAATCCAAGTGATGAGCAAAAAAAAAAGGTCCTCGCCTTCGTAATGGCGCCCCTTAGTCAAGCTCGTCAGCGCCCTTTTCCTTAGTGCGCCCAGGGCCGTCGCCCCCTCCGCCTCTTGATTGAACGTGATTATGCAACGTCGTTATTCGCAAAAATAGAACAATGGACAATAAACACCTTCCAACATTGCTATTCAATTATTAAAATTGCAATACATTTTAAATTAAATATCTTCCTAAACATTTTTCTTTTCTTAATTAAATTTATAAACAAATGAAGGTATAAAAAATAATAGTCTGCTTTATTTTAACAATATTATCAAAATCAAAAGATTATTATTATATTTGAAAACAATAAGCAGTAGACTAATAATCAAACAATAGTAGTTGCTTTATAGTTACTACTGTAATCAAATTTCTCTTATTAATTGAAAAAATATCTTGATTTTTATGTTTCTTTTGTTTTTTTA
This sequence comes from Liopterus haemorrhoidalis, assembly GCA_963971575.1. Taxonomy (NCBI): domain Eukaryota; kingdom Metazoa; phylum Arthropoda; class Insecta; order Coleoptera; family Dytiscidae; genus Liopterus; species Liopterus haemorrhoidalis. Next base: position 58,306,423 of record OZ020612.1, on the reverse strand, counting down.
GGTGGTCACAGCACTTTCTTTGGACTCGTTAATACCTTTGTGCATATCGTAATGTACACCTACTATATGCTCAGCGCTTTGGGACCACAAATGCAAAAATATTTATGGTGGAAAAAATACCTCACTACATTCCAAATGGTAAGTAAATGATATTATTTTTTGGACTAAAAGAATTTAATATCTTGTTATTATATGTATAACAGCAAATCCCTGAAAACTTAAATGAACTTTATTTCAAATTTATGTTTTATAAAATATTATTCGTTTCTTAGCTTCGTGCGGAAGTAGATTGCAATTTATTTTTTTAATGTTACATGTCTGTATCTCAGATATTAAGTGATTTTTTAATGTTGGCTAATCTGCCCAAAATATATCAGTTTATGTTTCAACTGTCAAGTCAAATCTCTTTTAAGGTTTGAAGTGGGCTTTTACTAAACAAAATAATCAAAAACCTCACTTAATCGGTAAAAGTTACTAGAATTAAAAATCTAGTTCCGCTTAAACCAAAGAAACAAGCTTTACACGATGCTATACATAAAAATTGAACTGAAAATGAAGTGCTTAACTTATTTCAAATTTATATTTTTCCCGTTATACGGGAAGCCAAGTGAAACTAGATTTTGAAACCTAGTAATTTTTATCTATTAAATGAGGATTTTGATCATTTTGTTTAGCAAAAGCCCCCCTTAAATCATTAAAATGTGATCTCGTGACAACATACAAAAATAAAAATTCCATTTAGTTCCGTTTAAACGTTTGGAATAGCCTATATAATTAATTTCTTTGTTTAAAATGGTCAAAAATCTCATTTAACTAATAAAAATTACTAGTTTTCAAAATCCAGTCCCGCTTAAAACAAAGAAAGCTGCTATGTTAAAAACATTTTTTTAATTTATTGGGACACATTTTAAAATTATAAAGAATGCCGGCAGCTGAAATGGTTAAGAACTACTGGTATCGAGTATTAATAAACAAATTTTATGATTTTTTTTTGCATTTCATTTAATTCTTAATTTAATATTCATATATGTATGTTATTAATTAATATGACTTTATTGATTGAACTAATTAAATTATTGTTAATGTGCTTTTTATGCACTTTTTGCTACAAAAAGTTTGTAACAATAATTAGCTTAATATTCTAGCTAAAAATTGCAATAGCTAGAAACTGTCTAGAATATTACTTTTTAATAGAATACAAATTGATATGGGTCTATTAAATTATTAAGAATGGACTTTGATTCAAAATTATCCAATGCAAAAACTTCTTAAAGCATATAATTATTAATTAGTAAAAAATACTGGTAGCATTTGTTTGTAAGATATTAATATAAACAAAAACTGTTCGAAGTTTCTAAGAATATATTATAAAAACTTGTGCTTATAATGATTTTTTATTTTTCAGGTTCAATTTGTACTTATCATGGTACATGCATTCCAACTTTTGTTTATTGACTGCAACTACCCTAGAGCCTTTGTTTGGTGGATTGGAATGCATGCTGTTATGTTCTTCTTCCTTTTCAATGAATTCTACAAACATGCTTATCAAAGCAAGAGATTAAAAGTAAGTAACAAAAAATCCCATAAATTTGTTTGCACGGAACAAAATAATAACAAAAAAATGTTAAACGAAAAATACATTTTGTTTACAACTAAATAAACAGTGCATGTTAATCAGTATTATACAGACTGTTCAAAAATGACTGTAGCGTCACAAAAAAACCCTAAATTCAAGGTAAAACACTATTCTACGGAATAAATTTGTACTAAACAACGTATGTATTATGCTAGCCATATGTGCTAACGTATGGGTTGCGTATCTGTAAGACTAATGTTAGTCTTATAAATACGCAGCTATGTTCTTGTTAAGAGGATGTTCCTTTCAATCAAATTTTAGCCCTAATTGAAGTGGAATTCGTGTAATGTCACGATCATTTTTGATCACTAATAAAAAATTACTGATAAGAAATATGTGATTATATTTTTTTCTCATTCTTAACTTAATATCCACACTAGCATGGCCGGCCCTTGGGTGAGGCGGACTAGAGCCCGGCATCAAGTGAAGAAATGCCTCAAAAAAATTATCAATATATATTTTCAATCACTGGATACTTTTGGGCCTTAATTTGTTTTGCCCAAGGCTTCACAAAACCACGGTCCACTCCCAAACTACTTGTGTGGATATAATTTTTCATATGTTTTTAGTAAATTACTCATCAAAATAGCTACACTAGTTATTCAAAAACTTAGTTTTCATTAATAATGACCCATTTTCCTTAATTGTTTTACCTACTATTGTGGTACCTAAATACTTATTTTTAAATAATTATTTTTACGGCCGTTCAAAAGCTACGAAAAACGAGTGATAATATATATTTTTTTGACATTCCATATAAATTTAATTCGTAAACGTCAGAATTTCAATTGTTTTCTGAATATCGTTTATAGTAAAAATAAAATATTTAAAATGAAAATTTATAATTTATTAATATATCAGCTTGGTATCACGGTGTAAAAATAAAGTAACGATCAAAGTATCTGAAATACAGATACAAGATACTTAAATTTAAATATCTAGATACAGATACATATTTCAAAAAGTATCTATGTAATTTGTATCTTGATACTTGAAAAAGTATCTAGTTACTGTATCTAGATACTTGTAACTAGATACATTACAACACTGAAACAAAGACTACCCTTTTATCAAATTTTCGCCTTACTGCCGCTTGAGGGATACGCGTTAATTTGAGTCACCAATAATATAACTCAAGTGAGATTTTTCTATACAGAGATATAATTAATTTCGTTGACTACAGATAAGTCTCTAAATTCTCTCCCTTTTGTTTTTTAAAACAAATTGTACTAATTAATTTATCTTTTGTTACAGCTTCAGCAAAATGGTGTTGACAAGAAACATTCAATTAAACAAGACGAAAAAGTCATAATGAAAAATGGCGGACATAAAGTATCTGATTACTACATTAATGGCGAATTTCCATCCGAACTTCATCACAGAACAACAGAAATTAAATGATATACATTTTAACATAGATTATTTTAAAGAAAAAATGCGGTTTTACAGTAAAATTAAGAGAAAAAATATTTATATTTCTTATGATTACTTGTACAAATCAAAATTATGTACGTTTCTTTATGTGTAATGCATAAACATTCGGTTTACATAAACATAACTTAATTCATAGTTACAATTACAGTAAGCGGATTTTTTAATTGTTAAATTTAATGTTATACTACATAAAATAGTATGTAATTATTTATAAATCTCACAAGGATGGAATTAGTTAACTTAATGTATATTTGTCTATATTTTTTTATTCCATATGTTATATAATAATTATGATACATTGTAAATAAAGAACTTTGTTAAAAACTTTCTTCATTAAATTAATTAAAAAAATCCAAAACCTGTGTTTTATTTCCTTCCCAGATGTAAGACCAGGATATAACACACCGATTGTTCAAATAAACTAATTAATTTACTATAAAATATTTTTTAAATGTATCCGAACTATTTCTCCCAAACGGCTCATTCTTTTATAGCGTAATAAAAGGAAAAATGCTTGTATAGCTCAAGTATTTAAAATATCAAAAATATTTTAAAGTCGAAAGTATATGAAATGCCCAAAATACTTGAAATGTCGAAAAGAAAAAGAAATATTTTAAGCCCGTAAGCAAATATCCATACTGGGCAATTTCCCTACATTACTAAATTCTTATTTACTTTTTAAGATTGCAGCGCCATAAGCGGCAAAGCTGGAACACTCGAAATTGACATTAAACTTTTACTCGTGTATTTGTTTACATGGTGAAAATAAACACCAGTTGTATTTTTCCTGTTTTCCGAGCTTTTTTTTTAATTTAAAAGTAATCTACGATTTACAAGATATGTAATAATATACTATTCTAAAGCAATGTCAAGCAAATTTTTAGTTTTTCATTGTTTTTTTAATTCTTTTTGACTGTCTGTCAATATAATAGCAACAAAAATATGGTAAATTTGTTAGTAAAAATTAATATCTCTGCCTGAAAAAGTAGAAGGGCCTTTTAATATATCAACTGATGATTTAGTCAAATTTTAGGTGGGATAAGTACTTTTTTCAGTCTTTTCTTGGACATAAAAAATCACTCCATAAAATGCAACAAGCAAACGTGCATGCATGGGCTTGGATTTTTGCCCATTTCTAGTTTTTGGGTCCATAAAAACCTATGATCCACTTTCTGTCTGCCTCCAAACGTCATTTCAATTGATATTTTTTTCGATTATGGAATGTGGGATTCTTCCTTATTCACGATTTACATTGCGGCACACAACAAAACTGATTGTTTTTTTCCATGATTCACAAAAATAAAACACAAACAACAAAAAAACACGTATTTCTCCATTGAACAAAACAAAACAATGTCACTTTCGTATCTTCCGCAAATTGCCACCAGACGTCAGGGCGCTTAGGAAGTTTCCCCTATTGAGAAGTGACATTACCGGTGACGGCGCTGTGCTCCAAGGCAATTTGGCTATTTTTTATACTCAGTTGTCAATATGTTTAAGCAAAATGAAAATGCGAGTAAATATTTGCGAAATTTTTAAATTTTTATGCACTACAAATGTATCGAGGTGTATAACAGAAGACGGGCATCAAATTACAGTATTTAAAGTTTAATTTCAATAGATTTATTGAAGTGTAATTTATATTTGAGCAGGTGTTAAATGCCGGGTACGTAATTTTATGTGGTACATCTGAGTGTCGGTCATCTGAATTTACAATATATGGATTCTGTTTGCAAACAAGTGCATTATGTTCATTGCCTCATGAAATAAAATTAGTTTTAGTTGGACAGGAACAACTAAAAGTTAAATATGCAACTTGCAGATGCAAACATATTCGTGTAGTTTTGTTTTTCTACGACAAATATAATGAACAAACTCGCATAGTATAAGTTACTTTTTAACTCACAATATATTCCCATGCCTTTCTCCTGTACATAACCAAATCTTTGCCTAATCTGGACTTAATATTAACTTTTCCTCCATTTTTCCTAAGAAAAGTAAAAAACTAAGATGCCTATCTTTGTCCTGTCTTGAATGACAGCCAAAAACATTACAATTTGTTCTACTTTTATAGTTTTTCATAACTTCTATCGACATTCTAACAAAAATTCAACACTAGAACATATGTAATAAGTAACAGTACTAGAGCGCCTAGTACAATATTTGACCAGCAGAATGCGTATTCGAGCGTGTCAGTTCTCAATATTTATTATGTACAAGACTTAACAAAAATATATACAAGTTGTTTAGAATGAAAAGTGCGGGTTGCTCAGCAAGTACTATATGATTGTTGGATTTTATGGAGTGAATTTTAAAATATAAAATAAAAACTCCCATTAAGGAAGCCATCTTTTGATATCTTTTTGAACTAACCTCAATCTTTCAAACATTTTTAATAGCGCTGTTTGAATTCAAAAACTGACAGTTAACTAGCATAACTAACAAAGTAAGAAAAATACTTGTTCATAATGGATAATTTTAAAACTCCTACTAAAACTCCAAGAAGATTAGAAAAAGAGACTGTAACAATTCCAGCTTCACCATTTTTACAACGATTAGGCTTTGGAACTGGTAAAATAATTTAATTTCAAAACTTTGGAATATAAGTTGATCTTAAAAGCACAATATATTACATTTGTAGGTGTGAATGTGTACAAATACCATAGATCTCCAAAAATGAATTCTGTAAAATCACCATGGGCTGTCAAAATGTTGTCAAGAAGAGTCAAAAACCAAGTGTACAAAGATAGATTACACGTTGAAGCAAAATTACTTCGGAAAATGAATCATCCAAACATCGTTGGATTTAGACAATTCACAAAAAATATGGATGGAATAGAATGTCTCGCTATGGAAAAATGTTCGAGTTCACTAGGAGAGTTAATTGAAATTAGATTAGAAGATAATAACTGTGCATTCCCTTGTAAACAAATTTTAAAAGTAGCCTTCGATATATCTTTAGCACTAGATTATTTACACAACACGGTTCACTTATTACATGGTGATATTAAATCACATAACGTACTTATAAAAGGGGTTTTTGATATTTGTAAATTATGTGATTTCGGCGTTAGTCTTCCATTAAAAGAAAACGGTGAATTAAATACAGAAAAAACAGGAGAAATTGATGAATATGAAGGCACATCTTGTTGGTGTGCACCAGAAGTCTTAAAAATTCCACCAGTTATTACGAATAAAGCTGATATATTCGCTTATGGATTAGTTCTGTGGGAAATGATGGCATTGGATATTCCAAATAGTAACACGCAAGAAAATTCTTTTAATGAAGACAGCGTTATTGTTTTGGATGATTCAGACTGTATGGAAATTACCGAAGAAAAAATAGGTAAGTGAAAAATATTTAATAACTATGTGCATTATGTTTTGTGTTTGTGTGGTTTTTAAACTTTTTCAGCTTGACAAACGTAGCAGTCAACTGAAAAAGTTTGGGCAGCCTATAACTATTTGGCGTACTATTCTAGTTATGATTTTACCAAAAATGTGTCAAAAAACTATTGTCCCCCACCTTATATTCTGTATAAAAATCTGAAACAATTCTCAATAATGCTCTATAGAGATCCAATTAAATATTTAGACGAACTAAAAAATAAAATATCTCTTGCTTGCAGCAAAATTTCTAAAAATATGTTACGCAATGTAATGCGAAACATAAAATAAAGAATAAGATTATGTTTAAACAATAATGAATATTTATTTGAATAATATTTGTAACGAAAATACTTGGTAATTTTTACTTTTGTTTTTATTATATGTAAGTTTTTAATCGTACTATTTTTATAAGTTTGTTACGTTGATATCTCCGTTATTAAAAATATTCATTATAAACATTTTTAGTTTTTTATAAAGATAAAAAAATCGTTGTTCCAATGGCCTAACAATATACAGGGAATTAAATTTTAAAAAATGTTTATTTTCAAAATATCTGGTAAATGAAATATTTTAACATATTTTTGAGTCTGTTATGATATTTCCTATGTAAAATACTCGAACTTTGTCCATTTAACCGAATCTCTATATCTTAATATCTTATAATATTAAGAAAGATAACAATGGTGAGCCACTTGGTTGGGACATCCTGTATATGTGCATATTTTGTACGTTTTTGTTGCAAATAATTCCGTGCTTTAGTTATAACCCATCGTGACCTGCTAAAATTCACGTACCTCGTCCGTCTCTCTCATTATTTATTTTATATTTTCTATATTTTAGGGTCAAGGCCTGCCGTACCGTTTGATATGTTCACTGATTCTGATTCGTACACCCATCCACTGGAAATATTTTATTGTTGTACCACAGATGATCCATCAGAGAGACCTACTGCAAACATACTTACAATGTCACTAACGGACATGATGGAAAATGAATCAAAATAATTTAATTCAATACACTATTATTATATATTTATAAAACTTTTTATTTGATAATTTTAGAAATGTTATTTTTACATAATTATATCCTTGGCATGAAAAATAATAACAAGACAATTATTAATAATGTACCACAAATTATGATTATGTACATCTGAAAAAAATATATATACTTGTTTTAAATATTCTGTAACATATAAATTGATGAAAATATTAGAATTGAAGCATTGGGTGAAAAAATGCATTATGCAAAAATAAATGCGTTTTGTGATAATAGTAGATAAAAAATGGTAGTGGCATTATTTATAATGATAATAAGTTATTCAACGTTCTTAACTATGCTTCTTAGTATTCAGTTTATTTTTGTTAAAACAAATAAGGCTGTTAAATGTTAGATTTGAAGAAAATTAAAAAATAAAATACACAAATAACGCTATTTTCTCCACTCAATATGTCTATATTTTAGGCTCTAAAGTATTTTAAATGTTATAAGGATTTTAAATAAAATATTTGTTTATTATATTTGTTCTATTTTATTTTATTTTATTTTTTTCTTCATAATATTTTATAAAAAAATTTCAATAGGGGAAACTTTTTAAGATCGCAGCGCCATATGCGGCAAAGCTGGAACACTCGAAAGTGACATTAAACTTTTACTCGTGTATTTGTTTACATTGTGAAAATGAACACGAGTTGTATTTTTCCTGTTTTCCGAGCTTTTTTTTTTAATTTAAAGGTAATCTACGATTTACAAGATATGTAATAATATACTATTCTAAAGGAATTTCAAGGAAATTTTTAGTTTTTCATTGTATTTTTAATTCTTTTTTACTGTCTGTCAATATAATAACAACAAAAATATGTCTATAAAAGTAGAAGGGCCTTTTAATAAATCGACTGATGATTTAGGCAAATTTAGGGTGGGATAAATGCTTTTTTTCAGTCTTTTCTTCGACGTAAAAAATCACTTTCCATAAAATGCAACATAAAATTATTAAAGTTAATAATTCAAATGACAGCGTTTTGGACATAATCTTTTTTTTATTCACGCAATGCTTCAATAATACTTGAATTTTTTACTTTTCTTACCATTTTCTTATTTTTCTTCTTCTTACGATGAGCACTTTCAATTTCCAGCAGTCCCTTATCTACATAGTTTATGGATTCCGCAGCATGGTATTCAATTCTATTAACACTTTCTTTCTAAAATATAATAATTATTAATAAAATAAAGTTATTTAAATTACAAAATAATTACCTGTTGTTCTACTAAAATTGCCATATGCACAAATTTATCGCGGACCTCTTCTAATAATTTTTCGATTTTAATTAATTCTGAATGTCTTTCTTCTATCATCGCTAACTGATCTTTTGCATGTTGCGTTTCTAATAATATCTTAAAAATTAAATAGTGATATAAAAATAATTTTTATTGAAATATAAACTTATCTTAATAACTTAAGTAATTATGTTAAGCCTATGTACAAAGATTTATATATATACATGATCTAGTTTTCTTTATATACAGTAAGGCTCCGCTTTTCGGTGTTCCGCTGATGCGGCGATTTAAATTACATATGTTCTTTGTTTTCGGCGCTTGTATTTTGGTGTTAAAAAAAAAATGAACATATTGTCCGTGCTCTTATTTTATGAAAAATTGAAAACCAACAGGTAAACTCTCGAGTCCAATTAAATATTAGTTTCAAATTGAAAAATGTGATAAACTTTGCGAAAAGAGAAAATTTTTAGGAATAGTTTCACATAAATTTACTCTTACTGCAAAGATTATCTTATTTTTCCATTTGAATTTCTAATGTTTTCAATATTCATTTGGACTCTTAAAGGCGGCACTGTCATCATTTGCCAGACTGTTACTATAGGTAACCCCTTATAAGATTGCAGCGCCAAAGTGGGAAAATCGAAACTAACCAAATAGACAATAACAACTTTTTAAGATCGCAGCGCCATATGCGGCAAAGCTGGAACACTCGAAAGTGACATTAAACTGTTACTCGTGTATTTGTTTACATGGTGAAAATGAACACGAGTTGTATTTTTCCTGTTTTTCGAGCTTTTTTTATTTAAAGGTAATCTACGATTTACAAGTTATGTAATAATATACTATTCTAAAGAAAATTCAAGGAAATTTTTAGTTTTTAATTGCTTTTGACTGTCAATATAATAGCAACAAAAATATGGTAAATTATTAGTAAAAATTAATATCTCTGCCTGAAAATGTACAAGGGCCTTTTAATATATCAACTGATGATTTAGGCAAATTTTGGGTGGGGTAAGTGCTTTTTTTCAGTCTTTTCTTGGGCGTAAAAAATCACTTTCCATAAAATGCAACGAGCAAACGTGCATGCATGGTCTTGGATTTTGCCCATTTTTAGTTTTTGGGTCGATAAAAACCTACGATCCACTTTCTCTCTGCCTCCAAACGTCGTTTCAATTGATATTTTTTTCGATTTACGTTGCGGCACACAACAAAATTGATTGTTTTTTTTATGATTCACAAAAATAAAACACAAACAACAACAAAAAACATGTACTTCTCCACTGAACAAAACAAAACAAGTCATTCTCGTATCTTCCGCAAATTGCCACCAGATGTCAGGGCGCTTAGGAAGTTTCCCCTATTTTATATAGCTTTTATATAATTTTTCAATGAAATAAAGGCTGTTTTCAGCAGGAGTCCTTACTATATAAAAGTCGCAAAATATAACTAAAAATATTTAAAAAATAAATTTTCATTTGTTAACATTCTATTAATTTAATTGATTTTATAAAATAAATGTAGCAATTATAAGCAATATATTTACAAAGTGTTGGCAAATAGTTTAAAGAAATTAATTACATTATCCGTAAAAAGATGAACGCCGTTCGGGTTGTCAATAATAGCTTCCAGTTCTTCATCTGTCAAAGCGGAATTTACTAAAAATATAAAGAAATTAACAACAAATTATTTTAAATAAACCAAAATTTTTACCTAAAGTTGCTTGTTTCTGTAGTAACAATTTCTGACGATCCCTATATTTTTCTAGTACATCATTATTTTGAAAAATAGCATTTTGGAATTCTTGCCGCAGTGTTGCATATTGTATTCTTTGTATTCTGGTTAATGCGCATTTGTCTTTTTCTTCATCTGCATATTTAACGTCTAGTTCTTTTAATTTATTAGTTATTTTAAATGCTATACTTGTCGTATTTTTTACTCTGTCTTCTATTTCTTTATGAATTACTGAAAATTTTAATAATTAATTAACTGATTTGGTTTAAAAATATTGTAACATACAGTTTTTTGATACTAAGTTATTTTTTGTTAATTCTTGAATTGCCTTGGTATTTTCGTTAATAGAATTTATCCACAGACGAACGACTTCCACCTTAAAAAATATGTATATGTTTAATTTATTACAAAAATTTGATTTAGGAATGTACCTTTTCAAATACATTTCGCAGTTCTGGTGTTTGTGGATTTTTATCGTCAATAATAATTTCAACGCGTTCGGTCTTGTTGTCCTGAAATTATTCATAATAATATTTTCGATTTTTTAATCGAACAATACTCACATTTTCATTATTGTCGACTTGTTGCTGAAACAAATGTTGTATATTACAATTTGAGCAGTGTTTTGAATCATAGATAAAGTTTTGAATAAAAACAAGTTATCATTTAAGCGCAAGCGCATTACTAACACTGAACAACAACCATATTTATTCTATTGTTAAGATTATTTCCGAACTATTATTTAAGTTATTGTTTATGAGTCATTTTATATCTCTTAAATTGATTTCATATTTCATACGTAGCTTACCTGCTTTAATTCATTTAATCTGTCTTTAGCTGTATTACTTATAGCGTTCATTTTATCATCAACAGGCTTTATTTCACAACTAAATCATTTGCATTTCTTATCAGTACTGATATCCGCGTAGGTAATACTGTTTAAATAATGCAGGTAAATATGTGTTTAGAGTGGGAATAAATAAAAACATTTTATTCGCCGGACATTCATTCATGATTTATTCCTTCATTCAAATTCGTACATTATTTTCCCATTTTCAGCAGTTTGTTTTCCACTGGTGTGTGTTTTTTTTTTAAGACAATGCTCAAAGATGTACGCCAGTGGTCGCGATAGTTCATAGGGAACCCAAATACCAGTGGCGGCGGTAGTTCTTAAAATCTGGGAGGGCCAGGAAATATTTGAGGAGGGCGCCATACTCATCAAACTAGATGATAAAAAAAAAAGGTCGGCGCCTCTAAAATACAAGTGATGACCTAAAAAGGGTCTTCACTTCTAATTTACAAACGACGACCAGAAAAAAAAAAAAATAATAATAATCACCTCTAAACCATAAGTGATAATTCTCCAAACATTTCTGCTGGGAGAGCCAGAGCAATTTGGGGGGGTCTTGTTTAACTACACTATGACAACTTACTAGGGCACGTTCATTTAAAGAAAGATACAGGGTATTTTAAATTACGTCATCAATTCTGCGCGAGTAAACAGCCGATCACATTGACGTACATACGGGTTTTGTACAATTTTTGTGGATACCAAACAAACAAAATCATGTATTTCAAATACGTTTTTACTAATTTTAGCACACGGTTTCTAACGGAAATACAACATCGCACAATACGCGTAATCAAAAACAAATCAAAGTAAGTGATGCCACTGAAATGTGTTAAACTAACTGTTGATAACGTAATTTGGTTCCAGCGCATTACACGCCTTTAAAATAACGTGGGCATAATTTGGGGTGCCAAATTAAAATAATGCTAATTTGAAAATCTCCTATTTAACATGATAGTATACGGCTCTAGCAGTTTGTGATACCTCCAACACATGAGATGACGCCATGAGGACCACGTGTTTAATTTGGTCTATTGCTTCAATCACGTGACCACATTTTCGCTCTTTAGCGGCAACGACGCATTATAACCTTTAAATCAACTTTCGTCTTTACAACAAAAGAAAGCTTCTTTACATTATTATATTATAAACAACGACAAATAACACACAAAAATGGATTTTTTGGAATACTCCGACATCACAGCAGAAATAAAAGGCTCAATGGTAAGCAAACTAACAATATTGTTTTACATTTACTTTATAACAATTTTTTCAGACACCTGGCAAATTAAAAATGACTGATCAAAATATGGTATTTAAGAACAATAAAACTGGTAAAGTTGAACAAATCAATGCTGGTGATATGGATTTGGTCAATTTTCAAAATTTTGTTGGTTCTTGGGGCCTACGAATCTTTCTTAAAAATGGTACTCTTCATCGGTTTGGTGGATTTAAGGACAGTGTAAGTAAAATTTATGAATACATCAAACGATAAATAAATCTGATAATACTGCAGTTAATGTTATGAGGTACGGAAAATTTTCTAGAAGATTGGCAAATATTTTAAGTTCCAAAAACATTAGGAACCTTCTTCAAGCCTTCTATGTTCTTCCGTTTAAATTGACTAACTAAACCTTATTTGATACTTAGTTGTTATGTAGTGTAATAGAGAATTTTGCATCGCTTGAAACATTAACTGAAGTTTAACCAAAAACTTTCACTGTATGTATTAATTGTGCATGTTGTATTTATTTAGGATAAAGAAAAGGTAGCAAAATTTTTCTCATCAAACTACAAAAAAGATATGTTGGAAAAAGAATTAAGTTTAAAAGGTTGGAATTGGGGAACGGCCAAATTCAATGGATCTGTACTTAGTTTTGATATCGGAAGTAATACTGCATTTGAAATACCATTAAATCATGTCTCACAATGCAATACTGGCAAAAATGAAATTACCATGGAGTTTCACCAGGTAAGATAATTATATTTATATTATTAAAATGAAGCTATATCTTTTTTTTTTATTATACTTTCAACACAGATCTGTCTGTGTTACATATTTGGGGTGTTACGGGGATAAAACTGTACGAAGTACCGGTACATCAGCTAGTTATGAAATATAACATTATGTGGAGATATAATCAAATGGAAAATACTTTATGTCAACTTATATTTTGATGATTCTTTTATAGAATGATGATGCACCAGTAAGTTTAATGGAAATGCGATTTTTCATCCCATCAAATGAACTGGCTGGTGACATGGATCCAGTAGAAGCCTTCCATCAACAAGTTATGAATAAGGCCAGTGTTATTAACGTCTCTGGAGATGCTATTGCTATATTCCGTGAAATTCAATGTCTCACACCTCGGTAACTAATTTATAAGTACTAAAAATTGTTAAATGCTAATTAAATTTATTTTACAGTGGTCGGTACGATATCAAAATATTTCAGTCTTTCTTCCAACTTCACGGTAAAACATTTGACTATAAAATTCCAATGCAAACTGTTCTACGATTGTTTGTTTTACCTCATAAAGATTCTCGGCAAATGTTTTTCGTAGTAAGTTTAGATCCTCCAATCAAGCAAGGTCAAACAAGATACCATTTTCTTGTTTTATTGTTTGGACAAGATGATGAAACTTCAATTGAATTACCTTTCTCTGAGTAAGTATTATAACATTTTTTAAAAATCGAACTATGCGTAATTTACCATGTTAATTATCATTTAATTTTAGGGAAGAAATTGCAGAAAAATATGAAAATAAATTATCAAAAGAACTTACTGGTCCTACATATGAAGTTTTAGGTCAAGTTATGAAAATTATAATCAACAGAAAATTAACAGGTCCAGGTTCTTTCGTTGGGTATGTATTAAAAACGATTTTGTGTTATTTTATTCCGTTATATTAATAATCCTATTATAGGCACTCAGGTACACCAGCAATTGGCTGTTCGTTCAAGGCCGCTGCAGGCTACTTGTATCCACTAGAACGTGGTTTCATTTACGTACACAAACCCCCAATACATATCCGATTTGAAGAAATTACTTCCGTAAACTTTGCTCGTGGTGGTGGAAATACAAGATCATTTGATTTTGAAATTGAATTGAAGTCTGGAACTATACACACGTTTAGCAGTATTGAAAAAGAAGAATATTCTAAACTGTTTGATTTTATTACATCCAAAAAACTGCATGTTAAGAACAGAGGAAAGAATGTAAGTAATTTTTTCATATTACGTATTAAGTTTGTAAAATGTGTTTTATTGTTTTAGGACAAAGCGAATTATAAGGATGACTTTGGAGATTCCGATAATGAAAATGAACCAGATGCGTATTTGGCTCGTGTCAAAGCTGAAGCCAAAGAAAGGGATCAAGATGACAACCAAGATTCAGATGACGATGAAAGTACGGATGAAGATTTCAATCCTGGACAAGAAGAAAGTGATGTTGCTGAAGAGTAAGTTTTTTCATTTAAACTAGATTTAACAGGGCTGCCATTTCTAATTAATTCATATTTGGCCATCTAAAGAGTTAGTTAATATTTTTGGCGCAAAACATCGGTATTCGCGATTCCAAATAACAGTTAGACATCTGGTGGCTTGGTAAATTAAACAGAAGCATATATTTATATAATATTTGTAGTGTGTTGTGCTGCAGTTTTTGTGAATTAAAACGTATTTTTAAATATAGTGACTTAAATACAGTGCTTTTTTGCCGAAATATTGTTTGAACAGATAAATATTAAGAAAAAACTTCTGACATACATATACGCTTCTTGTCGGCTATCAACTGTCGTACGCAGCGCCGCCAACGTTAGTTTGAGTCGCAAATAGTTCTTATAAGTTTCTTAAACTAACAATCTGAAATAAAATTAGTAACAATCTATACATCAAAATTTGTAGCGAATTTATACAGTGAGAACATTAATTCCTGAGTATTACGTCACAGTAAACAATGGGTTTAAAAATATCAAAACTTTATTCAAATTCACAGCTGAAAATCCCAACTTGATAAAGAATCAGTCAGATTACTTCGTTGTCCCGAACTCACCCGACGAACAACGATAATCCGTTGCGAACTTAATATTTCTTATCAACTTATTGGCGTGTAGAGAAAAACAGTGTTCATTTAATAATTAATGCGTATAAGGTAATAAAAATCGAATCTATGCCAATGTCGTTGGAAATAAGTTTGATAATTAAATGTTTCTGTCAAGTATTACATAACGCTCAGGAATTAATGAACTCACTGTATCTATTTAATAGGATAATTTTAGCTGTAAACAAAATTATTATGTAAAGTTGGTTTTATACAGTTCAATTTATTGATCAATAAATTGATCAAGTTTTTTGTCAATTAATTGAAAAATAAATTGGTAACCTTGGAAACAAAAGCATCACTTTACACACTATTTATTTATCAATTTTTTTGAAAACTTTTACATTACCAACTGTAAAACATGTTGACATATTTATCAGAACGAAAATATTGAAAAAAAAAATTTCACAAAGTTACGAGCTGTGAACAAAAACAAAAGAAATGACCTAGATGATAGTAAATTAGAACGTTTGAGGCTCTGTCACATTTCAAAATGTAACTAGATTTTGAAATTTAGTTACATTTAACGATTGAATGATACTTTTGTTTGGGAGAACTTATTTTTTCTCATTGTTCTGAAATTTTACTTATATTTTTTAGATATGACAGTAAACATTCTGATAGTGAATCTGATGATTCTGAAGAGGGTGGAAAGGGTGGATCAGGTGATGATAAATCGGAAAAGAAGAAAGAGAAGAAGAAGAAGGAAAAGAAACACAAGTCAGCCAAAACTATTGTACGTATTTACAATTATTTTATAAAGTCTGTTCCAAACGGTTAGGCGGAACTAGATTTTGCAATCTAGTTACTTTCATCGTTTAAATCGTGCTTTTCGGCCGTTTTGTTTAAGCTTTGTAAATCATACTTACAATAAACATTTTTTGGTTAAAGTTAATATCATTTTAAAATGTCATTTTCTTTATATTTTGTGCATTCTTAATACAAATTTCCCATTTATTTATTTTTTTGTCATTAAAATTTGTAAAAAAAAAAATAATTTAATTTTGACATGTCATTCGTTTCTATGGTTTCATTGTTGGAATTTTAAATTTTGACATTCCAACGTGAAAAATGAAATAACCCAAGCAAGGTCCCTTCTCGTGACAACCTAAAAGAACGAAATTCCCATTTAGTTCCGCCTAACCGTTTGGAACAGACTGTATATTGATATGTTTATTTATAGTGATATTGATTTTATTCTTGTTTAGTCTGAAAAACCAAGAAAGAAGAAATCTAAGAAAGATAAAGATGAAAATAGACCGAAAAGACCTGGTACAGCATTTATGTTATGGCTTAATGAAACTCGTGAATCAATCAAGGCTGAAAATCCAGGTATTAAGGTTACAGAAATTGCTAAGAAAGGTGGTGAACTTTGGAAAGAACTTAAGGATAAATCGGTAAGTGCTATTAATTCTTAGGAAGATGCAGGATGATTTTAAAATAACAACGCATTTTTTTTTTAATAGAACATACTTCATATATTGCCCGATTGTAGATGTTTTTCTTTTAAAGTAGAAACAGCAGTGATAGTTTTAAAATATATTTATTGAACAAACAAAATTTAAGATTTACAACACATTTTTTTATGGGGAGAGTGTACACAACCATGGTTATTAATTTATTAATTTCACAAATCTTAATTTTATCGAAGCACTATAGTCCGTTCAAACGTTAGAATGCAGTACAGGTCAAATGGAGTAGTTATTTTTCATACTCTAATGGTTTCTCCCATTAACGCTATAATTTCCGTTCTGGACGACGTTGCTGGCTTTAACGCTGATCTGTGAAGACGCGATATTTGACAAATGGTTATTCATTTTTGTTCCGTGTTACCTGATTTTTGTAAATCAACAAGTCTCCGATACTTTTTCCATTTAATTTCAATGAATTAACAACAAAAGAACTTAAAATTCCACATAATATAGGCTATTCCAAATCTTTGTTCCAGATTTCAGATTTTGAAATCTAGTAATTTTTATCTATTAAATCAGACTTTTTGTCATTTTGTTTAAGCTTTGTAAATCATACTCACATCGCAACTTCTCGGTTAAATTGACTATCATTATAAAATGACATTTCATTACATTTTGATTTTTTGTGTCATTCTTAATAAAAAAAATTCTTTTTTTTCCTTCTAAATATGTAAATATGTATTATATTTTATAACAAGTGGCATTCGTTTCCATGGTTTCACTGTTGGAATTAAAATGTCAACAATTCACTAATTTAGTGGACCTATGGGAAGACAAAATTTTAATAAGATAGACAGATCAATTCTGTAACTCAGTTACTATGATCATAGTAACTAAATTTGTCACTATGGCAAGGTCAGTTATTATCACGAATGAAAGTCATTTTTACTTTTATAATATTTTATCTTGTAGTAAAGTTCCTACACAGTAACTTTTTCCAGACTTGATCTGTATAGCTTCTTTCATGTCTCTATTTCATGTTATGAGCGTTGTTCGGTTGAATTTAATGGAAGTTAGTTATCAACAAAATCGAAGGAGCTAACAATGGTAGCTGTGAATTTAAAAAATGTCAATTTTACATTTAAAAACTACGGCTATTATTGACATATTAAAACAAGTTCAATGCTTTATGTCCGAACCTTACCAATTACAATCAGTAATTATTTCTGCAAACAAATTTAAGCAATTTAAACAAAATCATAACTAACTTTACTTGACATAATTTGTTAACAGATGTTACAAACCAAAATAGACGGTAATGGTAATTTGGTTCAGGATTTTGTAGCGGTACATACGATGACTCATATATTGCAATACTAACAAGACTTTAAAATCATCCTATATTCTTCCTTATTTAATAATTATTATTATTTTTAGGAATGGGAAGGAAAAGCTGCTAAAGCTAAAGAGGAATACGCTAAAGCTATGAAAGAGTATGAAGCAACAAAAGGTTCTATGCCTGCAACTACTACGAGCGAAAAGAAGAGTGAAAGTAAACCAAAATCTAAGAGTAAGCCTGCTGCGTCGTCACCAGTTAAGTCTGGTACATTTAAAAGTAAAGAATACGTTAGTGATGATGACTCAAGCACAGATGATGAAAAAGAAAAAACTAATAAGAGAAAAGAGAAGGATTCGGATAAAGACAGTGCTAGTGAGACTGAGAAAAAGAAAAAGAAAACTGTAAGTATAGTTGATGAATATTTTCTAGTAAACTTTAATATATTAAAAAAGTTTGGTGCATATCTAGTCTTACCATAATGGCCCGGTTACACGATGCCAGTAACTTGTGCAAGTACTTGTACAAGTCGTTTTGTCATTTACACGTATGCCAGTATCATATTTAAGTAACCTTGCAAAGAACCCGAAATACACTGCAAAATGTAAATGCTTCCAATTATTTTTGATGCGTAAAAAAGTCTTTATAACGCGCCAATTTTCGATGTTTAACCTTATTTTATGTTGCATACGTCTTTTACACCCGTAAACAAAAATTAATCTCCACCAAAAACTATTTATAAAATCAAATATACTTGTGGTGTCCACAGACCACTTTGTTATGAACATTTTAAGTATATTTAACGTTTTTGTATCAGCCAGAACAAATCAGCTGTTCATGGCGGTTTATTTTAATAGTCACTTGCACGGCTACTTGTGCCTGTAAATAGGAATGGCTTCTATTCACTTGACTTGCATGAGATACTTGTGCAAGTACTGGCACCAGTACTGAATGTACGTCTACACGATGCCAGTGACTTGTGCAAGTTACTTGCATCGTGTAACCGAGCCATAAATATGAGACGTTTACGTTTATTCAATCCACATGATTGCTCAGATTGATCTGGTGACGTCACAAGATTAGTCGGATTGCTCGGATTTTGTTAACATTAACTGAAGTTTAGTAGTGACGCCTGGTGACGGCGGCGCTAAATGCAACTGTCAAATTTCTGTCGTTGATTACAATTGCTACCGCGTTTTGTTTTATAAATATGAGTTTATTACCAATAATAGAATTCTAGCACAGCCGGTCGCTATGGCGTAGTGGTCAGCTCATTTGACTGCTAACCATGGGGCTCGGGTTCGAATGCCGGTGATGGCATGGATGTTTGTATTTGTTAATGTAGCACAATAAAATGTATTTTAATTTTTTTTAGGAGCCTGAAGAAAAGAAAAAGGATGAGTCAAAAGAGGAATCAGAAGCGGAAGCCCAAAGTACACCGGCTTCAAGTGATGCTGGATCTGATAGTGATTAAATATTCGAGTATTCAACCATTTAATTTAATATCATTTTATATTCTCTGTTGTAATTAGTTATCTATTTTAAGAATAAATGCACACAAAACTATTTGTATCTCTGTTTCTTATTTCTTATAATTACGTTAAAATAACATTTTCATGGCACAATTTAAAATGGAAGACAATGTTTTTCTTACGGTAGACATTGAATAACATTCATATAGATTTTTATACTTAAGAATTAACATAAAATAGGTTAAATATTTCATTTTGTTTTGAGAACTTCACGGAATTTATCCAAAAATATATCTACATGATGTTCCTGGAAGATCAGGGCCGGCCTGAAACGAATTGTATGATCACCGCAACCTCCAACTTGAATACCTGAAAATAAAATAATTAATTATATCACAATATTTTAAAATAAAGTACTACGTTGAATCTTTAACTTCGTCAAAACAATAGTAAATGAAAAATCTGCCAAAACAATGAATATGATGGATAAAAAGTGACAAAATGTCCGTACGTATGTTCAAGTTAACTTCATGCCAGGCCTATGTTACCAACTCAGCTGCGCAGAAACCAAATTTCGTCCATTACGTTACCAACAGCTAGCTTGACATATTTCAGTGGCGTCCACTTACTTTGATTTGTGTTTAACTACGCGTATTGTGCGATGTAGTTTGTTTATTTCCATTATTATTATTTATTTCTCGTACGTTTCAAGGTATACCATGTACTAACATGAGTAAAAATGTATTTGAAATACATGATTTTGTGTGTTTGGTTTCCACAATAATTGTTTAAAACCCTAATGTACGTCAATGTGATCAGCTGTTTTCTCGCGCAGAATTGATGACGTAATTTATAATAACCTATCATGAAGTTAAGATGAACGTACTCTAACAAAATCTGTTATTTAACAGGACAATATGGAGGATTTATGTGTAAAGCCAGAGCTTAGCCTGATTGGAAGTGTCTAAGACAGATATTTCTTTTCTTCAAATAATTACCTTTTTGTTTGAGACTGCTGACAATATTATCTCTTAAAGTGTGAGTTACACAGCTGATTGCCAAAAATGTTCCCCGTCCACGCGTTGAACTTAGTAGATGTGGATATTGCTTTTCCATTTCAAAGAGACCATCTTTCAATTTTTTGCCGGCTTTTTCAACTGTTTGGAGCAGATTATCTCGTTTGATAACCTTTAGAACTTCTTCTAAAATCAGTAGTTTACCAGGGTCACCCATCCAAGTATTGAAAACACGGTAAGATTGTGCGGGCCTAAAAAGAATTATATATAAAAAAATGGCAATCGATGGATAGTGTTTGTAACTTACTTCATATCCATTGAATGAAAATAACCACCAAGTTGCATCTTCTTACTGAATGTTACAATATCTGGTGGTCCATCCATGTTAAAGTGTTCATGGCACCACATTTTTCCAGTAGGACCTCCACCAGTCTGTACCTCATCCATTAAAAGAGCAACACCATTTCTTCTAGCAATCTTTTGTAACTTCTGGAAGAATTCAGGCGATGCTTCATTATCCCCACCTTCAGACTGAATAGGTTCAATAATAATTCCAGCTACATCTTTCCCCTTCTTCTTATACTGACTAATGAGATCTTCAACAGCTGCCAAGCATCTATCATCTTCTTTTTTATTTTCTTTCACATTTTCGCTCAATGGATATTTGTACTCAGGGAATGGAGCAATAGGCCAGTCGAAAGCAGGAACATCAAGCTTATGAATTGGTTTGGAATGGGTTACACTTAAAGCACCAAGTGTACGACCGTGGAAAGCACCATGGAAAGACAAAATGGATAAATTAGGACAACCAGGAGCTTGGTTAATCATACAGGATTCATTATCTGCATCGGAGAAATCAACATTTTCTCCTCTTTGCTTACGACGATAAGCTATGAACATATTTTTAAATGCGTTTTCGTTTGAACAAGATCCACACATCATAGTTGTTATGTTTTGTAGACCTTTTGGTGCAATCTAAAAACAAGAAACGTAGTTTAGAAAATTAAAATAACAACAATTGTAAACAACACAGCCGGCGCCCAGGGCACGACCAGCCAAACTGCGCCCTTACCCCGTTATGTCGGCAGCTGACGATCATTTTTATTTAATATAATATGTAAACTATTCATTACAAAAATTTCAAGTGGCTTGAAATCAATTTAGCTATAATTTCATTGTTTTAATCGATTTTTTATATTGTACTACTATTATTTATATTGTATTACTAAATGAATGATGTGATTGACGATTTTTACCCCGTTATGTCGGCAGCTGACGATCTTTTTTATTTAATATAATATGTAAACTATTAATTATAAAAATTGCAAGTCGCCTAATGTCAATTCAAGTTAAATTGATCAAAATAAGATTTAATCAATCTGTAAAAAATACTAGATTTGAAAATCTAGTTCCGCCTTATCGTTTGGAATAGACTTTACTCAGAATTTCTATGTTTTTAAATTATATTTACTAATTTATTAAGGATAAAACTATATAGTTGTAGATAAAATATTGTAAACCTCATCCTCGTGAAATATAGCCCCATTATATACTTGTTCAATAAAATACTATTCATTTCCTACAATGCTTATTTATATACTTACAGGCATTAATATATCTTTGAGCTTTTTCGGCCAATCTGCTCCAGGAAAAACACCAAGTGCAGGTCGATTGATTAAAGTTCTCATGTTGTGAGGATTTTGAAAAACTTTTAAAACATCAGGGTGATTGTATCCTAAGGGCATGGAAGAAATTTGAGTAAAACAATCTAGAATAACATTGCCATCCACATCTGCTATGTAATTTCCAACTGATTTGTCATAATCAGCGAAGAACTGGACTGAACCAGCTTGCTACAACAAAGAAAACAACTAAATTATATTACGATATTAGGATAGATGTGTTTGAACCTCAGAGGAATTACTAATAGAGAAGGCATAACCATAGGCGCCCGCAGAAATTATTCTAGGGGGGGGGGCAAGACCAAAACATATATATAGATGTGATATTCGAACAATGCTTTCCGCGTGGTGGGTCTGGAAACGATCCCCGCTGAGGATAAACATTTATTTTCTAATTAAAAATGTGTTCTCTATACAGTAATACCCCGTTACTCGACTGCCTCTCAGCTCGACGTTTTTGCTACTCCACGTAAATGTCGAGAGTGAGAGTCGACGGAAGCATCGCTATCCGACGCGTGATCGAGTACCGATCACGTGATACATATTTTGGTAAACAAAGCAAAATGAACGCATGGCCAGTAGTTCGCGCCTAGAAATCTTGACGATAACAACTCAGATTTGCAACGGTTGGTTACACGGATGTACACATTTAAAAATTAGATAGACGTGCAACGGTTGGTTATATGGATGTACACATTTAAAAATTAGATTGACGTGCAACGGCTGGTTACACGGATATACACATTTAAAAATTAGATTGACGTACCACGGTTGGTTGCATGGATGTACACATTTAAAAATTTGATTGACCTGCAACGGTTGGTTACAGGGATGTACACATTTAAAAATTAGATTGACGTGCAAAAGTTGGTTACATGAATGTACACATTTAAAAATTAGATTGACGTGCAATGGTTGGTTACATGGATGTACTAATTTAAAAATTAGATTGACGTGCAACGGTTGGTTACATGGATGTACACATTTAAAAATAAGATTGACGTGCAACAGCTGGTTACATAAATGTACATATTTAAAAATTAGATTGACGTGCAACGGCTGGTTACACGGATGTACACATTTAAAAATTAGATTGACGTACCACGGTTGGTTGCATGGATGTACACATTTAAAAATTTGATTGACGTGCAACGGTTGGTTACACGGATGTACACATTTAAAAATTTGATTGACGTGCCACGGTTGGTTACATGGATGTACACATTTAAAAATTAGATTGACGTGCCACGGTTGGTTACATGGATGTACACATTTAAAATTTGACGTGCCACGGCTGGTTTAATGGATGTACACATTTAAAAATTTGATTGACGTGCCACGGTTGGTTACACGGATGTTCACATTTTAATCGTGTACATCCATGCAACCAACTGTGGTACGTCAATCAAATTTTTAAATGTGTACATCCATGTAGCCAACCGTTGCACGTCAATATAATTTTTAAATTAGTACATCCATGTAACCAACCGTGGTACGTCAATCTAATTTTTAAATGTGTACATCCATGTAACCAACCATTGCACGTCAATCTAATTTTTAAATGTGTACATCCATGTAACCAACCGTGGCACGTCAATCTAATTTTTAAATGTGTTGTGACCTATAAAACACCGGCTATAGGTTTATTTAGTCTTTTGTGGCTAGCCTTTAAACAGCCAAGACGGTCGTGCGGTTCCAAAATTAGATGAAATTATAAAAAAAATTTAAGGGCGCCAACTGGTCTGAAATAAAATAATTGGGACCGACCAGTAGATCCCACGCACAGACTAGATTTTAACTAAGACTGACCAAATCAGTCTCACTAGGCGAAACCTAACCTAAAACGAGATATTTGGGACATAAGTCAATAACAACAACTGAATATAGTAAATATCAAAACAATAAAATTTATTATAATTGAAAATTGAAATGTAAATAAAATATATAGATACCAAAAATAAATTTAGAATAATAATATTATAAATTACAAACAAATAATAAAAATATTAATTAAAGGTAAATTTGGTTAAAGCGATTTTACCAGAATGCGCTGGATTACAAAGCTTTCTCGGGTTGGTCGACCAGCGCCACGAACTTCCTACACATTCCGAATAAAATCTAACGTATAAAAAAAAATATATACAACTGATATTCAAAATTTAAAATAAACGATATATAAACAATAACACAAATAATTTTGATTAAAAAAAAGGCTTATCTGGATTCTTTTTCTTGAAGTTTCCTCTATCCTTGCCTTCTTTCGACGCTCGGTACGTCCAGCCCCAAATTATCCAAAACAGTACGCTAATGCCGTAAGCTGGCTCTGGATATTTCCTGCGACGCACCAAGAGGGAGAGAGAGAGAGCAAAAAAAGGAGAAATACTGGGAAGGAGAGCCTAAAATAAGATCATATCCATTAAATCTCGGTAAATGCTTGCGTTTTAAGCGCCGCATACAATTATACAAAAATATACAAGCAATACAACACAATAATTTAGATTATTACCTTAAGATGTTATGCGGCTCTCTGTAGTGAATTTGTATTGTGGCAATATAAATCCGAATAAATCGTAGGAACTCAACGTCCTTTTCACCTTAACGTTCTCAAAACAAATCCCTTTAAAGGTCTAAATATTTATACTCTTCACCGTATAATAATATTCTTCTGTTGAGAACGAAGGTCTGACCACGTACCAAAATGATTTTCACGAATAATAAAATACTGTTTATTACTTGTATATTATTGTGTAATCATGGTTACCGAAATCTATGCGATATTGTCTTATTTTAATAAAGTAGGCTGCTGTACATTAGCGTACCGTATTAAATTTGTTTAAAAATAAACAAATTTCTTTTAAAACGTTACAGTGTGCATCCATGTAACCAACCGTGGCACGTCAATCAAATTTTTAAATGTGTACATCCGTGTAACCAACCGTTGCACGTCAATCAAATTTTTAAATGTGTACATCCATGCAACCAACCGTGGTACGTCAATCTAATTTTTAAATGTGTACATCCATGTAACCAGCTGTTGCACGTCAATCTAATTTTTAAATGTGTACATCCATGTAACCAACCGTTGCACGTCAATATAATTTTTAAATTAGTACATCCATGCAAGCAACCGTGGTACGTCAATCTAATTTTTTAACTGTGTACATCCGTGTAACCAACCGTTGCACGTTAATCTAATTTTTAAATGTGTACATCCATATAACCAACCGTTGCACGTCAATCTAATTTTCAAATGTGTACATTCATGTAACCAACCGTTGCACGTCAATATAATTTTTAAATTAGTACATCCATGTAACCAACCGTGGTACGTCAATCTAATTTTTAAATGTGTACATCCATGTAACCAACCGTTGCACGTTAATCTAATTTTTAAATGTGTACATCCATATAACCAACCGTTGCACGTCAATCTAATTTTCAAATGTGTACATTCATGTAACCAACCGTTGCACGTCAATATAATTTTTAAATTAGTACATCCATGTAACCAACCGTGGTACGTCAATCTAATTTTTAAATGTGTACATCCATGTAACCAACCATTGCACGTCAATCTAATTTTTAAATGTATACATCCATGTAACCAACCGTGGCACGTCAATCTAATTTTTAAATGTGTACATCCGTGTAACCAACCATTGCACGTCAATCAAATTTTTATATGTGTACATCCATGCAACCAACCGTGGTACGTCAATATAATTTTTAAATGTGTACATCCGTGTAACCAACCATGGCACGTCAATCTAATTTTTATATGTGTTCATCCGTGTAACCAACCATGGCACGTTAATCAAATTATTAAGTGTGTACATCCATGCAACCAACCGTGGCACGTCAATCTAATTTTTAAATGTGTACATCCGTGTAACCAACCGTTGCACGTTAATCTAATTTTTAAATGTGTACATCCATATAACCAACCGTTGCACGTCAATCTAATTTTCAAATGTGTACATTCATGTAACCAACCGTTGCACGTCAATATAATTTTTAAATTAGTACATCCATGTAACCAACCGTGGTACGTCAATCTAATTTTTAAATGTGTACATCCATGTAACCAACCATGGCACGTCAATCTAATTTTTAAATGTATACATCCATGTAACCAACCGTGGCACGTCAATATAATTTTTAAATGTGTACATCCATGTAACCAACCGTGGCACGTCAATCAAATTTTTAAATGTGTACATCCATGCAGCCAACCATGGCACGTTAATCAAATTATTAAGTGTGTACATCCATGCAACCAACCGTGGCACGTCAATATAATTTTTAAATGTGTACATCCGTGTAACCAACCATTGCACGTCAATCAAATTTTTATATGTGTACATCCATGCAACCAACCGTGGTACGTCAATATAATTTTTAAATGTGTACATCCGTGTAACCAACCATGGCACGTCAATCTAATTTTTATATGTGTACATTCGTGTAACCAGCCGTGGCACGTTAATCTAATTTTTAAATGTGTAGGTACATCCGTATAACCAACCGTTGCACGTCAATCAAATTTTTCAATGTGTACATCCATGAAACCAACCGGTGCACGTCAATCAAATTTTTAAATGTGTACATCCATGCAACCAACCGTGGTACGTCAATATAATTTTTAAATGTGTACATCCGTGTAACCAACCATGGCACGTCAATCTAATTTTTATATGTGCACATCTGTGTAACCAACCGTGGCACGTCAATCTAATTTTTAAATGTGTACATCCGTGTAATCAACCATGGCACGTCAATCAAATTATTAAGAGTGTACATCCATACAACCAACCGTGGTACGCAATCTAATTTTTAAATGTGTACATCCATGTAACCAACCATAGCACGTCAATCAAATTTTTAAATGTGTACATCCATGCAACCAACCGTGGTACGTCAATATAATTTTTAAATGTGTACATCCGTGTAACCAACCATGGCACGTCAATCTAATTTTTATATGTGCACATCTGTGTAACCAACCGTGGCACGTCAATCTAATTTTTAAATGTGTACATCCGTGTAATCAACCATGGCACGTCAATCAAATTATTAAGAGTGTACATCCATACAACCAACCGTGGTACGCAATCTAATTTTTAAATGTGTACATCCATGTAACCAACCATAGCACGTCAATCAAATTTTTAAATGTGTACATCCATGTACATGAAACTCCAAATACAGAAAGACGTTTATTACTGCAGATTACCTAAATTACCGACTGAAAACACGTTTTGTGCGCATGCCGACTTTAGTTTGAGACAAAAATGTCTCATGTAAAATATCGTAACCAGAAGGTACGAATGCGCGATGCCCTCTCTATTAGTAGTTCCTCTGAGGTTTGAACTGAAGGTGTAGCAGTTACTTACTTGTAAACTGTTAAGCTCTTGAAATAGTTGTTTTGAGCGTGGCCCCGGTATCTCGGTTTGAACATGAGGCGTCTTTGGTTCATTGTCAGCCACGGATAAATTTCGTACATGAGCTCCTACAAAATAACTTATCTATGTTAACAAATAAACAGACTATTTGGTACATATAATCCGTCTCAATTTGTAATACGAAACTAGATCTGGTTACTTTGGTGACTGTTGTGGTGTGAACAGACTTTGGTGTATCCGTGTGAACCAATACTATGATAATATTATAAATGTATTGTCAAAATACAACATAAAAAATGAACTTTTCCTGTTAGTTACGTATTACAAAATGAGACAGATAATACATGTTGCATTTATTGATCATTTAAAAGATCATAACACTAACATTTTTTAGTGTTATGATCTAATATAATTTTGTAAACATACGTTCAAAACCAATAGCAATATTGTCTATAAGGGAAACTTCCTAAGCGCCCTGACATCTAGTGGCAATTTGCGGAAGATACGAGAATGACATTGTTTTGTTTTGTTCAATAGAAAAATACGTGTTTTTTTGTTGTTTGTGTTTTAATTTTGTGAATCATGGCAAAAAAAAAGAATTTATATTGTTATGTGCCGCTATATAAATCGTGCATAAAGAAGAATCTCACTTTAACATTCCATCATTTTTCATAATCGGAAACAATATCAATTGAAACGACATTTGGAGGTAGAAAGAAAGTGTATCGTAGGTCTGTATGAATCCAAAAACTAAAAAGGGCCAAAATCAAAGCCACAGCATGCGCGTTAAATCGTTGAATTTTATGGAAACAGAGTTTTTACGTCCAAGAAAAGACTGAAAAAAGGCACTTACCCCACCCAACATTTGCCTAAATCACCAGTTGATATATTAAAAGGCCCTTCCACTTTTTCAGGCAGAGATTTTTATTTTTTACTAATATATTTATCATATTTTTGTTGATATTATATTGACAGACAGTCAAAAAGAATTAAAAATTTCCTACAACGAAAAAATTAAAACTTCCTTTAAATTTTTTTAGAATAGTATATTATTATTATACATATCTTGTAAATCGTAGATTACCTTTAAATGAAAAAAATAAATAAATAAATAAATAAATAAATAAATAAATAAAAATAAAAAAGCTCGGAAAATAGGAAAATACAACTCGTGTTCATTTTCACCATGTAAACAAATGCACAAGTAACAGTTTAATGTCACTCTCGAGTGTTCCAGTTTTTGTCGCATATGGCGCTGCGATATTAAAAAGTTTCCCCTATGTTCAAAACCAAAATGGTCGGTAATGATTATTCGGTTCTAAATATTTTATAGCAGTATATATGATGAGTCATATACTGCATAATAAGCGTTTTCCAGGTAAGTGTGAAATGCTCTTTTCAACTACCGTGCGATCATAATTTCTTGTCTGTTATATCCCAGTAAACAATGAGTTTAAAAATATCAAAACTGTGTTCTAATCCACAGCTGAAAATCCCAATTTAATAAAGAAACAATCAGATTACTTCGTTTGCCCGAACTCACTCGAGAAACAACGAAAATATGTATTCCTAATTTAATACCTGTTGTCAACTCATTGGCGTGTAGAGAAAAATAGTGTTCATTTAATAATCAATTCGTATAAGGTAATAAAAATAGAATGTTCGCCTATGTGTACATGTCCTTGGAAATAAGTTTGATAACTATGGTCTATTTCAAAGTAGAAAAAAGTAGATAGCGCTGCGAACCGAGTACGATTTACACTGGACAAATACAGTATAGCGGGAAATTTAAAATAAGTTACAACTAGGGCATGGGCGTAGTAACTGGGTTAGCAAGTAATTTTTTTTTTAAATATGAAAATGGTTAATAGGATATTGAAATAAACAAGGCAGATGTTAAATACACTTATTTATACGACATAAATTCAGTTAAATGGGAAATGTGAAAATTTATATAACAAGAGTATGTAGTATATATAACAAGAGAGATTTGCTAAAAGAGTTTAAATAAAGCAATAAAACAAACAATATATCTTCAGAGCCAAAGTTTCTTATTTAAATAATTATTGTAAATAAAAATTAAAAATATATATATATTTTTTATATGTATATATGAAGGTCTAAAAATTATATCAATAACTTCTTCTTTGGGCATAATCAGCTGGGCTGTCTTTTGGCCTCACATTAGTCCTCTCTCTTGATCTCTTAATTGTCAAGTGTCAAAAAATATTTGTCAGATAACCTAAAAAATATATAACTGCGTAAAAACAAATTACATGGAGAATGTTCTCCATAAAATCTACGCCAAGAATATAAATAAAAGTCTAAATATGTAAATAATAACAAAATATATGAAAAAAAGTATAAATAATATATTAATAAATAATATATATTTCCAATGTACGACACTGAACATCTGTCAACTTGGATTAAAAACAATATTTTAACAGTGTAATAGGGATGACGATCTACACCAATCCGAAGCAAGGACATGCAGCTCCTATCTTCTTACACACATTTTTCTACTTTGAAATAGACCATAAATGTTTCTGTCAAGTATTGTATAACGGACTAGATTTCTTGATCGCTCTGTATTATCAAATGTTCTACACCAGGGGTCGGCAAAAATGGGAAATAAATAAAGCTCTTGCTCATTTTGTTTAGCAAAAGGTAGGGTGACCATTCGTCCCGCATTTTGATTTGGTATCCCCAGGGCCGAATTTTGCTCTGTACTTATATTTGGGAGGTGAAGACCTTTTTTTTGCTCTTTACTTATATTTGGGAGGTGAGGACCTTTTTTTGTTTGCTCTTCACTTATATTTCGGAAGTGACAACCTTTTTTTGCTCCGTCCCGCATTGCCTTCTCCAAGAAAATGGTCACCCTAGCAAAAGCCCATTTCAATCATCAGAAATTAAGTTCGTTACTACTTACAAAACTAAAAATTCATTTAGATCCGTTTAAACGTTTAGATTAGCCTATATAAGTTCCTTTTTAAATATATTTCGGTACGTCACTGTGTATAATAAACACAAATGTTGCATAACAACCTTATGATTAAACTATCAACACTCTTCATATGCATAATATGTTAATTGGAGAGGTGATAGTTCTTATCAACATGTGTATTCTAAAATTACAACCTGATAATGATATCATGTTTTAATAACAACGTAATATTAAATAAGTAAAATGCATAATTAGTTCGGCAAACAATCTTTCCAAATAACATTAAAAATATAAATTAATATTCAACAATACATTTTTTAAATTATTAATAATCAGGCATGCTGGTAAACATGCTTATTTAACATAGAAAGATTCAAGGCCCCACCAGTACAGTAAAACACAGAAAAATTATCTGTAGACTTTAATTACAGGTAGTTAGACATTTGCATAAAACACTTTTGAAATAAAATGACTACTTACCAAATTTTACAGTTGTAATTTTAGTGACAGTGTTTTGATTCACAGCTTTTACGACAATTTTATTAAACATTTTGATTTATTTTATGATTTAACAGTTTATACTTTTGATTTCATTTACACGTATTTTGATACGTTCAAAAATCTATAAACACACAGACATATATTAGAAAAATATGTACTCAGTTAGCATTATACAGCCTAATTTTAATAGAATCTATCTATGACTGCCGGGACATCGGGGACGCCTGATTTCAATATTATTGACCTTCACCGCAGCACATTTTACAGAAAGGTCAAGGTGTAGGGAGAACCCGGGAAATAGCTATAGTACGAACAAGAAGAAACTTCCCCTTTGCCCTACTTCATATGCGCATTAAACTATTCCAGAATTTGATCCATAAGGTGGATGCGCATAAAAGTTGTGACGTAGGAACTTATTTTTTTGATATGAACTATATCTACCGGTGCGCAGTGCTCTAGAAAACTATGCGCACCATTTGGACCAATGACTAACGAGTGTTAAAAGAGTGGACCTCTCCATATTAGTTTTTAAGCAATTGTTACATCTGTTACTATTTTTCTACGGTCATATGTGCAGCAACAGACCAAGACAAACCAGAGCGTCTACATTGAATGCATATTAACCTAAATTAAATTAAATCTAATTTAGTAATGATTGTAGTAAATTATTAGGATAGATTTGTACGCCTAGGTCTTAGTTGTAGTTAATAATGACACTACATTGTTACAAATAATGAATTTAAAAATATTTTAGGACATCTACTGGTGTGAAATTTTGCAATTCTACTTTATTTAAGCTGGAAATAAATTGGAGTCTTAATTGTTTTTATTCGACTATTCAAATCATGAAACAAACCCCCAAAAAAACAACAAAAAAAATCAAGAAGTGTGCTTAAAAAATGACAATTTACTTTGCTTATATTTAGCTAATTTACATGAGCATTATTTAGTTGTAGATTTTAAAAATAACTACCCTCATGCAGTGGAGGACTAAAGCCTGGTTTATAATAACTCCATAGCATAGCGCATACGTAATAGGACAATGGGTTTGACCCTTCAAAACATCTGTTTGCAATAAACAGAACAAAGAAAATAGTGTAATTTTTATGCTTATGTTCCATGACATATCATATTATAAACCAGGCTTTAAGCCTGGTTTATAATAACTCCATAACATAACGCATAAGTATTGAACGGGTTTAACCATTGAAAAGTCTAAACCAGTGTTTCTCAATCAAAAACGCACCGCGGACCACTAATAATAATATTGGTTCATTTCTTCCAATACAATTGCAATAATTTGTATTTGATGTGTTACTAAATACATTTATTTTATTTCTAGAAAATCACAGAAAGTTTACAGAAAATAAACAAAATATAAATTATTTACATAAAAAATAAAATAAAACTGCAAAAAACACATATAAAAACCTTCGCGGACCACTATAATTTTTCTGGGGACCACTGGTGGTCCGCGGACCACCTGTTAGAAACACTGGTCTAAACGGTACTGAAACTGTTGGTGTGGATTTAAGACAATGAAGGCACACCCAACTCTGATTACGGATTTTAATCCGTCAGAAAAATTTGTAAAAAAGAAAATCCAGTCCAGACACTGCAGCCTGTATCGGGCCCCAAATCCCTTGATAGCCCTGAACACAGCTTGAAGCAAATAAAAATTAAAAAAGATTTGATCAAATTAGTTGGGGGAAAATTCTGATGATATCGGCAATCGACGGATTATAGTTAAATGCGTCGTATATCGGCAATGTACATTTAGTAATTTACATTAAGTTGCGTGTTTATTTGTTTTAAGTTTGATTTCTTTTATAATATTATATCTAGCGAACTTCTAATGTATTATTTGTAAGTGGAAATATTTTTGTTATGCACTTTGCACATTTGCGTATTAGTTTATAAAGTTATTTATTTCTGCAGGTATTTTATCAGGTTTTTATTTTATTTATTGTTTCACAGCGGCGACTCGTTTAACATTTAACCATAACAAAAACATATTTCACAATCAGAATGTATATATTTTCATCATGTTTGACATTTATTCCATATTTCTGCGTTTTTCAGGTTGACACATTTAACAGACGAGTCACAAAAGGGCTATTGGTGGCATTTTATTAGGTCTAGTTCTAATACCCTTTTAAAGATCCCAAGTTTAATGGGTTACCGTAATTTGTAGACGTAAACCACGGCCGGCTTCGAGGTGTACGAACTGTGCAGTAGTACAGGGCCCACGCCACACCCTTATTATTTTTTTGCTAATTGTAGGTACTTCATATAACCCTTTTTTTATCTTGAAGTAAATTAAAGATTTTTCTGAAAGTGTGACAGATAATAGCATTAAAGTAAATTTATATTTTAAAAGTACATACAAACATATTGATCGAGTCTCAAAATATGGTATGATCTTTTGTCGAAAGTGAATTTCGTTAGTAAGATTTTACAAACTAAAAACATGTCTATGGACAGAGCAATAAAACAAATGAAAAAAATCTATAATTTTATGAAGAATATAGACTTTTGGGATTTCAAGTGAAGGATTTGAAGCAAAACAAATACCTGTTTAATTAGATATAGGAATAAAATTATTTTTACAAAACTTGAACTAAAAAAAACTACCGAAAGGGTGTTTTCTTTGATGAATTTCAGGAGCTTTTGAACAAGTGAAAAGGAGCTTATGAACAACTTGATGTAGACATATTAAAAGTAATATTAGAGTACGTTCAAGTTAACTTCATGCCAGGGCATCATAAAATACGTCATCAATCCTGCGCGACAAAACAGCTGATCACATTGACGTAGATTAGGGTTTTAAACAATTGTTGTGGAAACAAAACACACAAAATCATGTATTTCAAATACATTTTTATTCATGTTAGTACACGGTATTCTTATTCATACTCTCTAATGGGTTTACACAATGACGCTATCCTTTTCTTGCTTATCAACGTTGCCAGCTCTAAAACGCGCTGATCTGTGAAGACGCAGTATTCTACAAATGGTCATTTGTTTTTGTTGAGTGTTATTTTGAGTTTTATAAGAGATGATTTTTGTAAATCATACGAGTTTTTTTATATTATTATAATTGACACATTTGACACTTTTACAACATTTGGCAACACCGCTCCTATTTGCCATAAGAGCAATACTGCATTCTCACCTTTGAACGGACTATATTACTGCATTCTGAACAGAGTATATGTCTCAAGAACGTTCGGCATCATTAGCAATCATTTTCAACTGAAAGTAATATTATTGTTGATCGTTATTATTAAAATTGTTTATTTATTTAATTTGTGTTCTTATTGTATTATCTGTAAACAAAAATACGTTAGTATTGTTTTAATTTATATATTTATTATAATTCAAAATTAAAATGTTCTCACACAATATACAGGATATTCATTTAAAATGGTTGCAACTCTAAATATCCCGTTAATATCAAAAACCGCTAAAACACGTCAATTTTAGAGCTGAATTTCTGTCCAGGGCCCTGCAAAATTTCTAGCAGGCCCTGACGCAATTCTTTATTTCCTCATACTAAAGAGGGTCTGTTGTTCAATACAGTTGGAAAAGTACGTCTCGATGAGACTACTGTGGGACATCTGTGAATTAAAAATAGAACTGCAATTCGAAAGAGAGGAGTTTGACAATTTTATTCTGTCGATGATGTGGAAGTTGGGAGAGAGATTGTAGACATTGTTGTTACTAATTTAAATAATTATTTCAGCTTTTAACATATAAAATACATTATATTTCCAAATGTAAGAGCACACATTTGTGATATATAAATACATACAATGGCACAACTAATCTATTCAATATAATTTACAACTATTATTTGAACTTTTGGTAAAAAATCTTTTTTTAAATTTAAACAAATTTTAAATTAATCTTAGTAATATTTCAAAAATATCCATTTAAATACAATTTTTAAAGAAATAGCAACATGTCTTTATACACAAAAAAAAAAATGGTATATAAATATTTTTAATTTATGTACTAATAATTTTTAAGAACTTAAATAATAATTTGTACAATTTAGAATATTGATAATGACGAATTTTTATCAAAATTAATTTTTCTATTTTAAAGATACACTTTTATTAAATTTATTTACAATTGAAATAAACTACTAAAACTCTAGAATTTTTAACTAATATTTAATTCCTTCCAAGAATTAAATAAAAATTGCATTAACCAGATTAAAATAATCAGTAAGGAACTTAACATTGCCGAAGTCCAAAATGAGCATAATAATTGTTAACACAAGCGCTATAGCAAAAAATAGTCCGCGAAACGTCCGAGAATATCAGCACCAACTTAGTCACGCCTGGCGCAACACCTATACGCGTCAATTCTGTACAATCCGTATGCGTTCAGTCAGCAATCTATAGGCGTTACTGGTATCTACAGACACTTGGTTAATCGAGGAGCACCTTTAACAGCGGCGGTCGGTGAAGCATGTTTGGGAGGGCAATCAGTATGATCGGACACGCTCCGTGCTTTGTCGTTGCTATACTACTGTTGAGCGATATAGTACGAGCTTGTCCGATCATACCAATTGCCCTCCCAAACATGCTTTACCGACCGCCGCTGACCCGTAATATTTACAAGTAACGTTACGGGTGCGCGTAATTAACCAATTGCTTACAGATACCCTATAAGTAACGCCTATAGATTGCTTACGGAACGAGTTACAGACTGCACAGAATAGACACAATAGTCTTCTAAAACGGCATACGACAATAGCGTCGGCAGTAATCGTAATATTAACGCCGGTTATAGTACTCTCCCGAGATTTTTGTTTTATTTCGTACGGCATAATGCTGTAGGGCGTGCAGTTAATCTCTGCACGCCCCATATTTCCGAATATTAATTCAGAAATAAAAATATTTACTCATTTAAGGGAATGCTGAGTGGGTGGTATAAGGTTGTAACGGCCAACAATTTTTTTGAAAAATCTTCGGTCCGCTCTGGTGATTAAAACTCATGATCCCACATTTACAAAGCGAGCGAGTTGACAACTACACTACTGCAACCGTCAATCCCGAGATAAAAAAACACTAGCGCCGCCACATCCGCGACACGATTTGAATATACAAGCGCAGATCATTGTAATCAGCAAAATATCTTGTGGACATTAACTGTGACTGTATTTACACGTGTTTTATAAATCGCTGTTCGACCAAACGTTACCTAAGAGTAGTATTTTCCAAAGTGGGTACAGCGAAAATGCCAAGGATTCCGCAAAATAATATGCCGTTTATTTTAGAGTAATGTTTCTCAAAGTTGGGATAAGGTGTCCTTTGATAATATATGTGGCAAGGATTCTGCAATCTTTGGAAGATTATTTAAAGGTTCCGCGACAAAATAAGTTTGAGAATCGCTGGCCTAGAGTTTTTTCTCACTGCTAAATGTAAACTCACACATTCTTCTATACAAAACTTCTACAAACTTCCGTAGCGAAAGAATATAAGTAACTCCCAATTTATAAAAAAAAATTATTCACATATAACATAATTTACAAATTTGTGAATCTGTAAAAAACCTCGTTTGTGTAAAATTTCCTGCTTTTTTACAGTTACGACTTAACATGTCACGTAATATAAAAAATCACACCCATAATTCACTTCGGCAATGTTATTTTAATAATAATAAAAATTATCGCATGGCATTTTAACATATTATATGCGGGTTAAGTCTTGCACATTTAGCCTGTTTCTTTAGTTTAGGAAATAGATTTTCAATTTTAGTAACTTTTACCGATTAAGTAATGCTTTTGACAATTTTGTTTAACAAAAGCCTACTTCAAACGATAAAAGGAGAGCTCATAACAACTTACAAAAATGAAAATTCCAGTTAGTTCCGCCTAAAGGTTTGGAATAGCCAATAGCAGGAAAATGCAGAGTCTTTGAAGGTTATTTAAGGATAGAACTAACTTAAAACATAAGCTACATTTTTAATATACAGATTGGCTCGAGCTACTAATCTTGTATGCATTGTAGTTTTGGACCGTTGCTTAGGCAATATTATTATTTCATTTAAATTAAAATTTACATTTATCCACAACCAATAGCGGCGTCAACGGGGGTCCAATGGGGCCTCTAAGAACTGTTGTGGCTCCCAACTGCTCCTTCCCAGATATACTTGGAGTAAATTGCACATATACTTGAGAAAACTCCATTTTTAATAATTGTAGAAGATGGAAGAGGGGTAAAAGGGAAGCCTCTATTTTTTAATTCTAGAAAACAATTCATATTTATTTATTTATAACAATTCTGGCCACATAACAGGTAAAAACCCAATAATAGTGTGGCACTAAAAAAAAAAAATTATTATTATTATTATAAATATGAATTTAAATAAGCGGTATTTTTTACCTTGCGGTGTGCAAATATCTATATCAATAAAAAAAAATGTGTACCCCCAATCAATAGTATTCGTACCCGCTGCCCCCCCCCCCTTTAAAAGCTAGCAACGCCAGTGCCCACACGGGCTCAAAGTTTGAATGAACTTCAAGCAAAAATAAATACATAAAAAAACTTTTTAAGTTACAGGGCACATTAAAATATATTAAAAGTTAAAAAATATATATTTTTCAGCTAACACAACATTTTTGAAAATATGTGACTAAAAATTAAATTGTGGGGCACTCATTAAGGAATACTAGTGTTGATTGAGAATGCACATATTTAGCAAGAAGTAATGTTGAATATCTTTACAAATGAAACTGATTTAAGTAATTGTGAGCATATAGCAATGACTTAATGACTTAATATTTGCGCCCCATGCCTTAATGACATAATTCATGCGCCCCATGACTTAATTTTTCACTATGACCAAAAATGTTGTGATAGCTGAAAAAAAAGGTATTTTTTTTAATTTTTAGTATATATTCCATAAAGAAGAGTAACTTAAAAAGTTTTTTTTTAATATTTATTTATTTTATACTTTTTAGTCAATGGGAAGGTATAAACCACTGAAAGAATTTTTCAAATCGGTTTATTAATTTTCTTTCGCAACACACCAGGGGATCGCGCTTCCTTGGTTTGGAAGACACATATAGCTCTATGTCAGTCAGGAAGATCTAAGATATCGAACACTGAAAGAATTTTTCAAATTGGTTTATTAATTTGATTTTGCAGCACATCAGGAGGTCGCCTACCCCCCCCCCCCCCCGATTAATTAGGACAAAATATTGTATTGTTATTGGAAATACATGTGTGCAAAACTTCAAAAAAATTGGTTCAATAGCAGTGGGTCAAAAATTGATTAAAAGATTTAATCCAGATAAACATGGAACCAATCTAAATAAAACAGTGTTAATTAAGTTAAAATTTTTGGAGCACAGCAACTATGGCTATTTCCACTAGATAAAAAGTAATTCTCGAGGTTACGGAATCCATTACACCTGAAATACTTCGTACTTTTAAAAAAGGTCTTTATAACCATCTGAAATACTTAGGACAAGAATTTCTTTTTGAACATTTCTTATAAGATTTGCTCTGATTGTTTCTAATTTATCCTCTATTTCACATTAACAAATAATTATTCCTAAAATTATTGCAAATATTTGTGTGAAATTTTTGAAAATGAGGTTCTAAATAACAATGTTGTCTAGCAACCTACACTGCATACGAACTTAGTAGCTTTAGCCAATCTGTATTGAAGAGATAATTGAACTTATGGCCGGTTGCTAAAGTAAGAATTATCCCTAACTCGAGTTAAAATCATTTGTTTTTGTATGTTGTAATATACAAAAACAAATGATTTTAACTTGAGTTAGAGAAAACTCTTACGTTAGCAACCCGCCATTAGTAAAACATATATGGCCGGTTTCTGAAAACTTAGTTAACTATAACCAAATAGTTAGAAAATGGTTGCTATGGTTACTCGAACTGTTATGGTGGTTTTAGGCAACACTTAGCCTTAGTCTTAACGCTGGTTTTAGTTTTTGTCTTAAGCGTAATAAATGAGTACGAGTTTATACAATGATTTAGTTTTAACAAATAACCAATAAAACGCCGAGTTCAACGCACGCGCATAGTGTCCTCGTTCAGGGTTGATGAACAAAGCTTATTATAACTAATAACCGAAACGTCAAAATCTTTGGTTATAGATAACGATTAAAGAAATAAACATTGTGAATAAAGATGTTCCGGAATAAAAACAATAGTAAAATTGTTAAAAGTTCGTAATACCTGCACATTTTACGTCAGCGTTAGTCCTAACAAAAGTTAGTTACCTTTCAAGGTCGGTTTCAAGAACGTTAAGACTAAAACTAAATCAATGTGCTGTATGAACTTGCCCGTAGCAATATGATAGTTTTATATTTTAAGGTTAAAACTAAAACATAAGTTTAAAACTAGGACTAAAACTAAATGAATAAACCCACCATTATATTGTAACCGAGTTTAACCAAAAGGTTAATCTTTTAGTTAGTTTAAACTCGGCTAAGCTTTCAGAAACTGGGCCATAGTGTTTCTTTAGTTTAAGCAGAACTAGATTTTGAAATCAAGAAACTATTAAACTAAAAATTCAATGAGGCTTTTGATTATTTTGGTTAGCAAAAACCCACATCAATCTGTAAAAAATGAGCTCATGACAACTTAAAAATAAATTCTATTTAGTTACGATTAAACATTTGGCATAGACTTTAACTAATAGATTTTAAATGAATCACATTATAAAGTATCACTATTTTTATTCGAGGTGTTAATTGCAGTTTTGGCGTTAATCATTTTCAAAATAACAATAATCTATATTGTAAATTTAAAACGGTTAATATCAAAACTGCAGATAGCAAAACTAATAACTTTAGTGAAACAAAGTGTTTCATTTTATTAGATATTTTTTCCAGTAATAACTCTATCTCAATACAGTGCGAATAATTCATAAAAATAATATAAATAAAAATACTCATCATTTTATCGGAATTACTGTAAATATGACTGCATAGTCAATGTATAACACATGAAGAATTTATAGCGATGGCGTAATTTAATCCATAACTCAATCTTCAAACAGTGCGATTTTGCGTAATAAATTTGGAACAAATTACTCGCACTCTTCGAGTTATTACTGTATATATCTCGTTTCTTTTACTAGTATGAACCCGCATACAACGTGTTAAAATTAACTAAAAACTCAATTTAGCAGTGCTATTAATAGTTATTATTAAAAATAAATCTAAAATAAACCTAACAAAAATTTGTGCCTATATCGTACATAGGTGAAATGAAAGCATTGAAATATTTTTGATTTATGTATATGTATATACATACATATACACAAGTCTCTAATCAAATTGAAACTATAACATACGTATAATATATGCTATAAACTTATTTCTAAATCTTATATAAATGTGTGCTTAAAAATCAAGAGATTTATTATTGATTTGAATTATTAAATAATATAATTTGTTATTGTTGCAGTACGGGTATTGCGGGAAGACTTAAAACAGCTAAAAACCAGATATCAAAAAAATTGTATTGCATTTTAATGAAATCTTTTTAGTTTTGAAGAAGACCTAATTAAAAATAGCTTAAAACAAACTATTTTTAAGTAGGCCAAATTCAAATCAAATACTTTTAGTTGATCTAAGCCGGAAACAATAACATTAAATTAATATATTTATTAAAATCGTTACTTACAATTTATTTACATATTTCATAAACCTCATGATTTTCATCTATTTCTACACATTTTTTTAGTCCATTCTTCAAATGCTACTGTAGCAACTGTCATTTTTTTGTTTTGTTTTTAATATATATTTTTTTGTTGAGATCATATATTTACATTTTGCATTATTGGTAGCATACATTTTTATTTATAATAACTTACAAGTAATTGATGTCAAAAACATTAAACCTTAAAACTAAATTCACTGTCTATTTATTAGTTTCAAATAATTTTTCTCTTAAGAATTTTATTTTATTCACAAAATAGGCTTCTAACGATTCGGCACATTTAAAAAATGGCGATTCTTTAGGATTATAATAACGACAATTGTCAAATATTTTTGTCATATCACCAATAAAATCACTCAATTTATTATATGTTCGTTCGTTTATTCTCTGTTCTATTGTTTGAAGATCTGGAATGAAAAAATAAAATATATTAATGCAAAATATTGATACAAAGTCAAAACAAGAAAGCTAGATTATCTAAAGTAAAGCTACATTCAGAGCTCTTAAATTAATGGACTCAACAATGGTCGATGGCGGCGTTGTGATCGCTGTGAAACAGCTGATCGAAACAAGTAATGTGAAATTTGTTCTTATTTGTTTACATGTTAAATCTTC
Source organism: Liopterus haemorrhoidalis (assembly GCA_963971575.1). Taxonomy (NCBI): domain Eukaryota; kingdom Metazoa; phylum Arthropoda; class Insecta; order Coleoptera; family Dytiscidae; genus Liopterus; species Liopterus haemorrhoidalis. The sequence goes on along the minus strand of OZ020612.1, from coordinate 58,264,910 downwards.
GATTTACAATGAATAATTAACAGCTATCCTTACTAAATCATTTTAATTTTTTAAGTGCAAAACCTTCCTCTAAGTATGTAGTTGAAGGAGAGGAGTTGTTAAACGCCGGTCATGTTATACGGAATTTCGGAACAAAATGATAAGCATGTCAACATATGTGGGTTAAAGTCACTAGATTATACAAAGTAGCGCAAGCCTTTGAAGAAGCCGACAGACCCGTTTGATTGGCAACATTGGTTCCCCTGTTAAGCAAACTAAAGCAGCAATTTTTACGTTCTTAAGTTTACGTCTGCGCTGTCACATCTCCCTCTCTCGCTCTCATTTAATAACCTTCTTTGTCAGCGGTTTGAATATTTAAGGTTAAGTTTCATTTAAATTTATATATTATATCCAATTTATTTAATAAAAATAAAAAAAAAATTGAACTTGTACCACAATTTTGTTATAGCGCATCTTTGATTAAAATAATCGTGATTACAATGTTTAAAATAAAAATTATTGGTAGTACTAGTTTCTTATTTTTGTACTGTTGGAATCACTGAAAATCATTTGTGTTGGCTACATTTTTAGCCCCAGTATGGCCCCCGTTGCGTTACTTTATATAATCTAGTGACTTTAATGTGGGTTATGTTTACAAACAAGCAGTCTAAAATCACTAACTCTCAAAGTCACTGGAAAATTAAAACTGCAAGATAACCTGCACCTGTAAACCGTAACCTTTCACATGCCCTAATCCTGTATTAAAGTTACACGGGTAGATATTTATTTATGCTCAAGAAGATTTTTATAATTTAGTATTTCTCATTTGTTGAATATTTTTAATAAATACTAGTTTGTTAAATATTATTAAGTTAACAATATTAATGTAATCTGTAGCTTTTAAATGCTTTTAGCACACTCTCACTTTTTTTTCCGTATTTATAGCATTTTCCCGTGCTTTTTTACCTATTTATCTCTTCCACACACCAAACATATTTATTATTTTCACAAATTGAAATGTTTCAAAGGTACCTGTTTACTTACAAACAGGGTAAAATATATCTAGGACACGTCCTAACAAGTGCAGCGAATTCCTTTGTGTAAGTACACAGATCAGAGTTACACTCTTGTGCATGAGTTCTAATAATTCCCAAAAAAAGAGACGGAATAACATAAAAAAAATACATACCCATTGGTTCTTTAATAACTTTATAATAGTCAGGTGCCTCATTTGGATCCACTGGTTCCATAAATGGCCAAGCACTTTTATGGCTCTGAAATAAAAAAATTGTATTAAAAATTACTCTAATTTGTAATTAAACCTTATAATTTACCTGAATTTGTTTTATTAATTTTTTAAGTCCATCAAAGTCTCTTGTACTAAGATCTTTCATATTTGCGAAATTAACAGAAGAATTCCTCTGACAATTCGGACAAATATATTCATCGATATTATCAGCTTCTGATTGTAGTATTCCAACACAACGACCATGGAACCAGTCTTGACATCGATCACAGCATATATAAAATCTAAAATAATTTCATATTATTTAAATACCGAAGATTCCATAATGTCTATAAAAGATATTTAACTATTACTTCAATTACACGCAAAAACAATTCCTATCAAAAATAATCTAAATATTGAGATAAAAAGTTTTTTTCTTTTATTTTCTGGCCTGATATCTATCCCAAACGTTTAAAAGGAACTAAACGGGATTTTTATTTTTTTTAAGTAGTCACAAGCTCACTTTTCAAAGATTGAATTGGGCTTTTGTTAAACAATATGGCCAAAAACTTCATTCGATCCTTAAAAGTTACTATTTGAAAATCTAATTCCGCTTAAACCAAAGAAACAGACTATAATCTATTCCAAACGTTTAAACGAAATAGATTTTGAAATCTAATAACTTTTAACGACTGAATCGGGCTTTTGGCCAGTTTGTTTAAGCTATTGTAAATCATACTTATACTGTTTTCACTTTTGTAAAAACAAACTATGAGGGAATGTATATAAATTATAATTAAAATTGTCTGTCATGTTAGTAATACAAGAATAATTAAAAATTGATGTGACGTGTGAATTTTCACACATTTCAGGGTTTGGCAGTTATTTAGTAAGTGAATGATGATTATTTGGGATGCCAAAACAAATTTTATGTTAAAATATTTTTTTTGTTAATATTAATTCGAATGCCTAATACCATTATTTAGGTTTCTAAATATGTGCAGTATTTTTTTTTTATATATATATATAGCAAGGTTCATTATGATTTTGAAAATTGCGCCTATGGCTTCCATTGGTTGTTTTAAGTCATAACCCCGCCCCTCTGATTTCGTGTATTCAATTTCAACAATTTCCACTGGTTATTAAATTTACGCTTTTAAAAATTAAATGCAACATTTGCCCAAATATAACTAGAATTTTGAAAAAATAATTCAAACAAATTTTTTTGCACAATTTTGACAAAAATCGCGTGTAAATAATTTATTTTACAAAAATAAAATATTGATCGTTAATCCACGTACTAAGGTATTTCATTTGATACCCTACTCAGATTTTAATTTATTTTTTATTTTTTCGATGAGCAGATATTTGTTTATATTTTTATGGGGATATGTTTTTCAGATGTTTTAGTATTTTTTCTATGTGCGGGTCAAAGAGTTGTATAAGTATGCCAAATTTCAACTGTCTAGGTTTAGCCGTTTGGCTACAACTTTTACCGAACAGACAGACAGATAGACGACAAAATGACGGTATAAAGGTTTTTTGGTCATATCTACAAAATGTCACATTATAAATTCGTATCATTTGATCCCACCATTGGTTTGTCCTTACAAGTGAAAATAATATACATAAAATATTCTAGGTTAACGTTAATAAAACGAAGCTCCCGTTTAATTCCGCTTAAACCAAAGAAATGAACTATATACTCTTTAGTTAAAATTGTAATACTTACTGAGATTCATCATAGGGTTGCTTGCACAGACAGTACAATTCTTGTGTATCTCTCGCATGTCTACATTCTGTACAAACAAATTCTGATAAACTTTTACTCATTTCCTCAGTGATACCAACACAATCACCATGGAACCAATTATTACACAAATCGCAACCAACATAAAACTTAGTTTCATCATATGGTGTCCTACATAGGCAGTATAGTTTTTCTTTTTTAATTCCTTTTGCACTAGGAGGTGATGCAAGTTGTGGATTGCCTTTTGGTTGTTTTTTAGGTCGACCAGTAGCTTTACTGGCATGAGGAATAATTGTTGTCGTAGCTGTTGGCACTGATTTTCTTTTTCCACTTCCAGTTCGGACTTCATCTTGTTTTGTACGTTCTGCTCGAGTACGTGTAGCAAGTTCTTGGTTCACTTCCTTCTATAAACACAAGATTTCAAATCTGGAAACATAAAACTAAAATAATATAAACATACCTGAATTTCTATTTGTAATTCTTTTTCCAGGAGGGCTCTTTTCTTTAATATGTCTTTCTTTAACATTTCTTTTTGTCGGAAAAGTAGAACTTGTAGTTTGGAACGAATGGCAGACTTTTTCTTTTCTTCTTGAGATTCTCTCGCTCTTAACTGTTTACTTCGTGACTGCGGAGATAATTTCTCTTCTGGTATTTCAGGACTGGAAAAAAAAAATAATAAAAACTGAAAGCCGCAAAAGCGAATAGGCAATATAATAGGAATCATAGTGAGCCACGCACGTCGAAACTTGAGCGTACAAAAAAATTTAATATTATTTATCATCTTTTTAAGACTGCTATATCTAGTTATAGATTCTTCTTGGAACTATAATCACCGTTGATTTATCTAAAGAAATAGTTAGAATTAAATAGATCTAACCAAATTTGGTAGGTACCACAAGGAGCAATTTTTTCCTTAAAAGAAAATTTACAAACTTTGCTTTGCATTAATTTACATTATTCTGTAAAGGTATTTATTCACGAAAATGTAATAGTATTAGAGTGTACCAAATTGTGGAAAAAAAAAATTTATAATCCAAAAATGGTTTGAGATAATATGTGTCTGGTTTAAATTTTTGTTTGTACACCTTTTTTAATACAAGGAATCATATTTTTAATACAAGGAATCATACCTACAAAACCCTTAAAGGTACAGACCTGCAGTTGGAATTTTTTAGTATTGGATAATTACCTTGTTTCTTCTTTTCTTGTTTCAATTCTTGTGATTTTCTTCTTTGGTGTTTCAACCCATTCATGCTCTTCTACTTTTGTTGTCGTTGTCGGTGTCTTCTTATTCGAGTAAACACGGTTTGTAATGGTATTTGTTCTAATTGGTTTAACTGTAGCAATAGGTGGGGCCTCAGGTTCTTGTTTCATTTGTCTTTCCTGGTATCTTTGTAACTGAAGTAGTTTCTCTTCAATTTCAGGATTTAGGTTTTCTTGTTTTAACGCGTTTTTAATTGCTATAAACATAAAATAGGTTACCAATTTTAATTACTGTGGAGCAAAAAAAAATCTATACTTACTCTGTTGTATATAGTCAGGTGTAACCACGAACTTATTTCCCAGTTTTTGTTCAACCGTATTTGCTGTATTTAAATGAGTTGTCTCATCAGTCTGTTCTGTCTTAATTGCAGTTTGCTGCCCGTTCACAACAACTTGCCGAGTATTTTGTCCAAGTGTATTGTTATTATTCATCTAAAATAATTCAAATATTATTTAAAATTATCAATTTTGTTAGTCAAAAACACGTAATTTCCAACTGTTTAAAACCTCCGTTCAAGCGATGAATGAAAACGTAAAACCGAAGAGAGGGAAAGATGAAAAAATGCAAAATGAAAATGTTAGTAATAAACTTTATTAATGTCAAGAAAATTGTTTATTTAAAAAATTTTGCTTAAAATTATATTTACAATTACATTTTCGAGTGTTAATGACTTAAGACATGTCGTAACATAAGCATAATGAGTTTAAGCCACAGGTGAAACATTAAGCAAACGCATAGAAATATAATTGTCAATGTTTAACCATCATGACAATCAAAAATAAAATATGAGAACATTACACATGAAAATTATATTTCTAATGGTAAAATGTAACAATCATACAACGTAGAATGTGATTAAAATGGATAAATTAAATACTTGTGAACACTTATTGACGAATACAAACAAATTAAAAAAAGTCTTATAACATCTAATTCTTTAGTATGTGACTAATACTGATGAAATTATATGCCGGCCTCGTTAGCACACACACACAATATATGAAAACACTAGTTCAAATGAAATGTGGAGTCGTGAGCACGGCTTCAATCAACAATCAATTCAATCGACCTCTCAACAAGTCTCAACCTTAACTAAATTTAGACATATCTTCGCGTTGAACCTAAAACTAAACAATATTTTATTGTGACACAGTTGAAACCGACACACCATTCTCTTCTTCTTTTGTGGAGCCACAATCATAAGAAGTCACCATTCGTAACTTCTCCAAAATACTTTTCCTTGGCAGTTGGAAAGTAAAACCGAGCTAACGAAACCACCATGAAACCAAGCCAACTATTTTTAGCAAGCAGTGATAAAGCTTCAAAATACCTGTGTAACATTGGCAGGTTGAACTAGCACCTTCGCGTTTTGCTTGGGCTGGACAATAGTGCGTACCTGTTGATTGTTAGGTGACTGCTGCTGTACAGGAGCAAGGGGTGGTGGCTGAATATTTGTTTGAGTCATTGACGTTGTCGTTGCCACACCTTCATTTGTAGAATCTGTATTCGATGGCTGAACTGCTAGATATATTTTCGTAGGGCCGAGGACACCTTGTTTACCAGTAGAAGCTTGGGCTGAACAGAAAATTAATATTAGTCAGTTGTAAAAGTAACAATATTGGTCGATTTTGAACAGTTGATCAGATATTAACATATTGTATGTAGGAATCGGGATATAAACATTTTCGGTGAGTCTTCAGGCCGTTTTCAGGAGCAGTATCGTGATTAAATGCAGCTTTTTTTTAAGCAATCAGTATCTACCCAAGACCACATAAAATAAATCACGTTGACTTTGAATGACTGAAGCAGTGATTTTTGAAACATAATTAAAGATATTTCACTTTAAAGTCGTACTTGAACGTACGATGAAAGTGTAATATATTTTATTATTATTTTTGTTTTATATTATCCTCCGAGCTACAGATAGCTCAAGATTGTGGATGTGAAAGTATTTAAATCAAAATGGAAGACACTCTGAATACTTGTAAATAAAAACACTTTACTTTCAAGTCGTTATAGAGAATACAAATATTTGTAAAACGTAAGATATTTAAAAAATATTGTTTATTTTCAAAAACTCTATCCAAAGATTCCCCTCTATATTGATACACCCTGTCTACATTTATAATGCTATACTATACTACATTTTTGTTTATTATTTTATACATTAAGACTTACGTGCCAAGTCAAATACATGTCTTATTTAGTCTTTACCAACATTTTGATTTACTTATTTCATTTGTAAAAAATATAATAAACCTGTAATTAAATTAATAGAGTTTAGAGATACTTTAATTCGACAATTATTACAAATTGAGGGAGATATTAAGAAAATATCGAAATAGTAAATGTGAAAATTCTAGAATCCATTTTGTTCTAGTTAACGGCTAAAAATATAAAAACTACAACATAACGTTTTATTGCCAAACTCTCAATGCCCGAAAATTATAGATGAAAAACGTATTTACTGTGATGCAGACAATGCATTAATGCCTAAATTTTCAAATCCAGAGTAAGAAAAATGTCCGTCAACGTGTTAAAATCAACAAACCGAAAAGTCAGTTTTTAAATTCCAATTTACCTTTCAAAAGTTGCTGTTTGACTTGTTGTTGGACAGCAGCCAACTGCTGTTGCGTAAAATCCGCCCCTTGCAATCCCTGCAATACGATACGCGGTCCTTGATTTGTCTGTATAACCTGTGCAGTTACGCATTTAATAACCGTTCCAGGTGGTTGACCAGCTAACAATGACTGTTCTACAGAATCTTCAATAGGTAGTTGCTGTTGCACTGGTTGTTGTTGGACAACCTGTTGTTGTACAACTTGTTGTTGAACAACTTGTTCCTGTGGAATACCCTGAGCGGGTGTTTCTTGTGTTTGCTGTGGTACTACTTGTTGTTGTACTAAAACTTGTTTGACAGGACTGCTTAGAACAGGTGAAGTTGCTTGTAATGTAGGTACACCGCCTACTGACTGAGTCAGAGTACTCGGGGTAAGTTGTGCAACTACTTGTGCTTGGTTATTTCCTGTTGGTCTAATCAGAACTTGTTGACCACCAATAGTAGCAACTTGTACCTTTCCTTGTACTATCTGTTGGGCTAAATTGGGATTGCTAACTACTATTTGACTTCCAATAACCTGACCTCCTGGAGTAACCATCTAATAAAAAATAAAAATACTCAGAAAAAAGTCAAAGATTTTAAAAAATATATAGTTCATCAGGCCTGTTCTTCTCACCTACTTATAAATAAATTATCTGTTTCATTTATTCATCAAATTATGAAGAATTTATTGAGTGGTTTAAGAACAAAACTGTAGATATAAACTAAAGTTCCTAAATAAATAAAATGGCGAATAGTGGGTGTGGCTGGGCCTAAAGGGTTGCCAACACTACTTATTACCAGTGAACAAAACTGTAGATAGAATAAAACTTAATATAAAATATACCCACAAATATTAAAATTACAAATAAAGGGTTCGGTAGAAAAACATGTTAAATAACAACACTGGTGTTTCGTACTTAATACGTGTTACTCTTGAATCCTTCAAATATAGTCTGTAAGTTTGATTTAAGCGGTACTGGATCTCGAAAACTAGTAACTTTTAATAAAATTTATTGTCGAACAAGAATTCCAAATAAAACAATGGGGCACAAATGTTACAATAATGAATTGCGCTACTTTCTTTATTTAGGGACATTAATAAAAATCTAGGGTTCGTTACCTGTGCAGGTGCGCCAATAACTTGATTCTGTCCTACGATAATTTGTTGTCCAGATATCACCTGTGATCCACTAACAACAACAGTGTTAGGAGTAGCCACCTTCTGTAGAACTGGAGAATTAATAACCTGCTGTCGAATCAAAAGAGTGTTATTAGGTTGCGATGTTTGTTTAGATGGACTCTGAGTCACCATTTTTGTATTGCCTTGCACGACCTGTACTTTTGAAGATGATGTTGGAGTACTTGATTTAATAACAGTTTTTGTCGGAGATGTAGTCGTTTTCGCTACAGTAGTTAATGGGGAATTTGATTGTACTTGGTTGGTACTTAGTACATGTAGTTTACCATCTGGCATTTGTATTAGTTGCTGACCAGGCATAAGACCACGAACTTGAATTTTACCATCTGGACCTCGAAGAATCTGTACACGCTGGGGTGTTTCGTTTCCTTTAGCAGCAGGCGTAGCAATACCTATGAAATAATGATTTTAGTAATAAGCACTAAAAGAGTAAAACTGCAATTTTTACATAATAAAATTATACTCTTAAATTAAATTTTATTTAGAAGTTAGGGACAAAAATTTGTAAAAGATTTAGCAGGAAATTTTAATACAATAAACCTCGATGTAATGGACTTAATTCGCGCGATGCTCAACAAGTCACGCTCTGATCTTGACTTGCTTATTAGGATTGTGTCATAAAGGTAAGCGTCCACTGGACATCAACGCGCGCGCAACGCAAACACCGCGGTCAACGCATAAAATTATTCCTTACTGTGTTTAAAACGTGCGTCTACTAGCCCGAACTGCGAGTATCGCATTCCCGCAAATGCGGACATTCTCAACGAAGAATATTTTTGCCTGTACTGCGTGGAGGATCTGACATCACACTCGCATTTATGCCTTAGCGCACGCGTAGTAGCATCGTCTAAGTTGCTGAGAATGTAAACAAAACACAACGGGCCAGTTTCTGAAAGCTTAGTTAACTATAACCAAATAGATAGAAAATGGTTGGCTATGGTTACTTATGGTATTGTTTTATTGTAACCGAGTTTAACCAAAGAATTAAGCTCGGCTAAGCTTTCAGAAACCGGCCCAACGTATTCAGTTGTTGTTCGCACCGCCATTTATTTATTTATTTTGTTATAATAATGCATGACGAAGTACTAATTAATTTAATACATAAGTATGAAAAACTGTACAATGTAAACATATTAACTTTTCCAATCAACGTTGATGGGATACTATTTGAGAGGAAATAGGAAAATATATGAAAATACCAAGTAATTATAAAAACTCCTCCACCAATTCTGGAAAGAATTTATAAAATTATCCAAAATATTAATTTTTTTAGTTTATATTGTGGACACAAACATTTCTTTTTTATTTGCTCTTCTTCTTCTATTATTGTTGAAGTTTATTACAACCAATTTTTTCTAGCTAGCTTACTAACACATACGAAATGGCGAATGGAATATGACTCGGTACTCACTTCCGAAAAAAATCGATTCGTGTTATGTCTGCAGTGCGTTCACTGCAACTCAGTGGACGCACTTATAAAAAACATGCGAAAAGCGCGTTGACCAATGTGCGCGGTGCGTTTCAGTGAATGCTTACCTTAAGGAAGGAACACAAAAAACATCAACGGGCAGCTCTTCTTCCTATTAGTCCAATAAATCAAAGGTCTACTGTATGAATAATCCTGATCTCAATAAGGGAATAAATTTACTAAAAAAGTGAAGATGGTCTTTTTGTTTATGGATAAAAATTATATAATCGAACATAATGAATGACTGACAACATTGAAACACAATGAAACGTTCTTAGTACCTTGGTTTTGCCCGGCAGGCTGTAATTGTATTGTAGGTATATTCTGACCGCTCGGAGTCTGCAGTTTAATGAGTGACTGTTGACCGCCCGGTGTTGTAGGTGTTTTAGGAAGAATACTTGTAGGACCTGTGATCATACGAGTAGTACCATCTGCACCTTTAGTCATAAATATTCGTCTTGTGCCAATAAATGTTTTATTTGGCGTACCACTATTTGAGGCTCCAGTTAACAGCGATGTTAGTGTACTCTTTCCACTTGTCGCTGTGGACGATGAAGGTAATACCAACTTGTTAACTATTTTGATTGTGCCATCCGGTTGCGTAACTAAAATAATTAACAAAATCAGCTTTATGTCGAGAATTGTTTTTAACATAAACAAATAAAGTAAAAAAACAATTTAACACAACAATGTATCAACCGTTTTTCTCACCTTTGGGTTTGATAGCTGTATTTCCTTGTTTTGCTAGCAAGTAACAATCCAATAAAAAATGAATTAAAAATATTATATTACAATGAGAGTATACTAACAATTTTTAATTAATTATGTGCTAATTTTAACCAATTAAACAAACTTTTCCCCAGAGTCCGTATCGAGCGTAAGACAAAAGATGCACTTGCCTTAGATTAGTGTTTCTCAACCGGTGGTCTGCGGACCACTGGTGGTCTTTAGCAAAATTTTAGGTCCGCGAACGGCTTATAAATTATTATTTTTAAGATTTTTTGTTCCTATTTTTATGAACTTTTGTTCATTTTGTTTGTATTTTGTTCATTTATCAGTGATTTTTTATTACTAAGTTATATGTAGAGTTTACATATACAGTATGTTTAATAGTACATTTATTTATAGGGGTCCGCGGTAAAAAATTTAATAATTTACTGGTCCGCGGTTGAAAATTAAGTTTTCAGTTGAGAAACACTGCCTTAGATTATAAGCTAAAAGGGGCGCTCAAGATTGCCGTTTGAAATTGTTTAATATTTAATAATTAATAACTTTCTAATGGAATAAGAAATTCATTTTTCTTTTGCTTCATAATATTTTTTGATTGCTATTCTTTGAGGTGCAAAGACTAAATTACATTAATTTAATATCATTCGACAAGTCTATTGTTAATAATTTCGATTTTATATTTTGATCATTTCAGTTTGTTTATCATTTACTACCTCCGTTCCACAATAAGTGGACACATTTTTAATGAATTATTCTGATACAACTACACATTAATTAAGTACAATTATGAACTGAACTAATTTACTAGTGGTTTAAAGTGAATTCTGCAATTATTATATAAAAATTGAAATAGCTCACTTATTGTGGAACGGAGGTAATATATTTTTCTAAATAAAAATCGTAAATTTACTTTAATTAAGACGTTTTTATCTTAAGGGAGGGCAAAATTTCTCACCCTTGCCTCAGGTGTTAAAATGGTTTGGTTCGGCCCTGATTTTACCTTCACAGATGAATTCCCACCCACAGTTTGAAGAATAATAGTCATTACATGAACATTTTTTTCAGAATTTTGAATTTAAGAAGTAAAATAAAATATAATTTACCTTGTGTGGCATTTGTAACCATTTTAACAACTTGTCCCTGCGTTGTTTTCAATTCTAGAGCTCTCTTCTGTTGATGAGCAGCTCGTTGTATTCGTAACTGCTGTTCCATTTTTTCTTTTATTTCTTCCGGTGTTGCTTTGTTTCCTAACGTTACTTTATTCAGCACTGGACTATCAACGGAGCCATCAGAAATAGCACGAGTTGGTGGTAGATTTCCAGTTCGACTCCTAGTTATAACTTGGGCATTAGCCTTCTCAATCCTATTCAATGCAAAACACACACAAGCAAGGTTTGTTAGTATGCATAGCGACATGCTAAACATTTATTAAAAAAAAAATATAAGTGCAATGCTACAATTTGACAAACAGATATAGTAAATGGGCAGTAGTTTACGGGGTACATTTATTGTTTTACTGACCAATAAATAATTTTAAGCAACATGGTTTTTTATTACTTTATCTGTTTGACGGCCCAAGTACTGAAATACAACATCTATTAGTATTAGGATTTTGATACAACAATACATTATGATGCAGATTTGCAGTTGTAAACAATTTTGTAAGTTTACGAAAATGTACAAGAAAAAATTTGATGTCAATAAAATGTAATAAAAAAATATTAAAGTAAGCACAAACATACTTGTCTCCGTATTGTTTAATTTCCCATAATTCGAGTTTTTCTTCATCCACCCATTCTTCTGAAACTTGTGGCTCTGTGCTTTGAGGAGACTCAGGACGTTTCCGTTTTCTTAAGCCGCTACGAATAGATGTTACTTCTAAAAATAAAAAGTAATATAATGTACATATGTGAAGTGATTAATAAAATATATACCTCTGACGGTCTTTGGTAGTTCCAGTGGAATAACAACCTTCCTTCTTAAATACTGTGTCCTTTCCAAAAATTGTCCTAAATGCCTATGTTTTAACATCTCAAGTGACATAATTTCAGTCTCGGTTGTAATTTGATGTTTTCCATCTGTTGTTAGTGGTTTAACTTGCATGTCATCCCAACGTAAGCAAGCCCAAAGTATCCTTAACTGATGCGCAGCAGCAGATAACGATCTTAAGTTAACAGTACGATAAAGCCAACATGTTTTAAACAACGGTCTTGAACACGGATATGGCCAGACAGCACTATTTGGTTTAGCCATTTGATGAAAACCATTTACTGAAATACGACCAGCTAAACGTGATAATTTTCTAACTTCATATTGAGGTAATACCATTATTGATCGAACACCTTTACGGGTTTGGAATGTGGAACACAGAGGATATTTAACAGGTACACGTTTCTTTTTACGTTCAGCTAATGAAACAGAAACTTTTTTGAGGTATATTTTTCCTTCTGTATTTACTGTGGAATATTTTCTTTCAGAACCATCTTCGGCATGTTCAGCTTTAACAACTTTTTCTTCACGTTTAACTGTTTTAATACAAAATCTTCGGTTTGGTTGGGCAAAATATGATGAAGTACCAGATTTAGCATTTAAGGTCTGGATAGTTCTTCCTGTACCATTAAATGAAGTTGAAACTGTTGTAGTATCGATAGTATTACTACTTTCTGTAGCATGTACCGACTGTACTACACCATCTAAAGTTTTAACTGTTTGTGTTACAGTTGTTGAACTTGTAGTAACTTGACTTGTAGTGACAACAACTTTTGATTTACTTTCATCCATTTTACCTCTTGGAGATGAACCCAATATCATTTCTTTAATAGCGTCAGGTGACATACTCTCCATTTCAGTTACATCTGATAGTGTTCTTTGTTTTTTAAGTGGAGGTGATCCACAGTCTACATCAGAAGTATCTGTCTCATTTTTAATGTCGTCAGCTTTGATAGTTGTATTTGTACAATTGTTTACTGGTTCAATTTCCATTTTAAACTCTGGTTCATCTTTAATTGGCAGTACAGGGCTTTTAATTTCTTCATTTTTATCCTCGGTTTTAACTTTTGGTTTACTAGGAATGAATACACTCTTGAAATCTTCATCGCATTTAGTCGCAGTTGCAACAGCATTTTCTAAATCTTTTTGGATAGAATCTGGAGAAGTACCTGAGATTAATTTTGGGGCAGTTAATTTTTGTTCAAGTATCGATGGTTTTTTAACTGGGTTTGTTCCGAGTATATTAGGTAATTTAACTACTGCACTAGAATTTGACTGTAAATTTGCTTTTCGTAAATGAAGAAGAAGTTCTTTTCGAACTCGAGCTCTTTGCATACAAAGTGGTGAGTAACAGGATGAAACTAAAGAATTTAATGTACTACTATTAGCAGTACAACCTTTTGAGTAACACTGATAATCTTTTCCAAGTTTTGATATTGCACTATACTGTAAACGTATACTTTGTATTTTTTTAGCTATAGCATTTAGAACATCTCTATTACCAATATTAGTTTGATTAGCTGGAACAATTAATTTTCCACTAATCATATTAGTGAGTTGTTTTTCTAAATTTGCATTATCAACATCTGTATCCTCTTCTTCAACATCTACGTTAGTATCTTCATCTTGTGCAGGTTCTTCCGTTTTGGTCATAGTTTGAGAAATTTTACGTTCTTCCAAAACTTTAAGATGTGTTCGTCTGGTTAAAAAGTCGTCTAAACGTGATTTCTTGGCTATTTTAGGATAAAGTATTCGTCCAGGTGTTGTCAGAGCTCTAGTTATGTCAATTTCTTCAAATTCAGTGATGGGTGGTAATACTTTTATATTTTTTAATCCATGTGGAACGATTTCATTGTTTTTTATATCATCTGTCAAGTCACCATCCGTATACTTTTTCCTCAAATACTCATAAGTGTTTGGATCAAGAGCTAACATTTTCAGTCCAGATTGGTCACGAATTTGGACCATTATTTTTTGTGGCCCAGCTGATAGACCCACTTCACTGTATTTGACTATTTTTACTTTTCTTGAAGCGGCTAACCATAACCAACCACCTTGCCCATGCACTCTATACTCTTCACCTTTCTGTTTCCATACTTGATGTTTTAGTCCTAAAGTGTATTTTATCGTATTAAAACACCTATTTCTTTCCTCCTCTTCTTCCTTTTCTTTCTTCTCACGCTTTTCTTGTTTCTTTCTTTCTTCACGTTCATTTGCTGTTAGCCTGAATAGTTTAATGTGACCTAACTGTTCATGCCAAACATTAGCAAAAACAACTGGTTTTATGCATGCCTGTAACACTATTAATGCTCTTGCGAAATCTCTTGGATTAACACAGGCTCCCACAGCTGTTAACCAAGGTTTTCTTAGATAATGCCAGTTTGGATGCATAAAGGGAGCTTGTATTGAGCTCTCTAGTTGTAACATTGTTTGTCGTAACGTATTAATCAATAATGACTTTGCACCGTTCAGTGCTCCAATCCACTTGAACTCAGATGCAGTGGTTAAAGAAAATTTGTGTGAAAGATATCTTCTTTTATCCCTTTCCTCATTCCGTTGTGGTTTATTCAAAGCAATTACATTTGTTGTATATTGGTTAATGTAAGTCTTAAATTGGTTGTCCATTCCTAATTTAAAAAGATATGTTCCACTAGCAATTTGACTAGATTTTAGTCGAGTCATTCTCGGGCTCTCAACACCATCACTTCTTTCAACTTTCTCCAGTTCTTCTTTGGTTAAAATTGTAGAGGTCTTCTTCTTTAAATCTTCCATACTAAAAGTTCTTGGTGTAAGCGATCCAGTTTTAGAACGTGTGACTATATTTTTACCGTTTACTTTTTTTTCTTTACCATCACAATCATATTCAATATCCATATCTTCATCAAGAAGATCACAAGAATCAGACATAATGGTTTTGTTGACTGTCGTTGTAACTGTTGAAGTTGTTGTAACCGTTGAAGTCATTTCAAATATATTGTACTGACTACTGGATGAAGAGAGACTGGCTGATGTTTCAACTGTTGTGTTTGTGGTTGAGGACACTGCAGTATTTTCGATGCTGTTAGAGTCACATTCCATGGGTTGTTGTCCATCGCACGATTCTTCATGCATCTTAGCAACCATATCTTCAGCTTTTTGCCTCTCCGCTTCTTTTCTTGCTTCCTCTTCATCACGAGCTTTTTTTTCTGCGATTTCTCTCTTGGTCTTCAATAATAAAGCTAAGAAAAAAAATTATATATGAGTACAATATATTCATTTTAAGTTAACATATAGTTACCATTTTCAGCATCTAGGTAGGTTTTCTTATTGCCTTTTACTTGATTTGTAATTTTATCTGTAAGTTCCATTTGTCTTAGAATTTCTTCTTTATAATCATTAATCTCTCGAAATAATGCAGCTTCCATATCATTTTGATCTAAACATTCTAATAATTCTTGGAACTGTACAGGAGTAGAAAAATACCAAATTTCACTGTCATCATTTTCTCTGTAATATATTAGAAAATGATGTGAAACAAACTGTCTATTTTAATACTGCTTCAAATGCAAAAAAATTTACTCACACAAATATCCTCCTTGCAAGAAACCAATATTTTCGTCCATGTCTGTCATAGCCTAGTTGTTCTTGTCGACATAAAAGTCCTTGTTTTTCTACATCTAGTACACAATCCACAACACCTGATACTTTGTGAGATCGACATATCCCACACTGCCAGTCTTCTTCTGGAACGTCTTCCAATGGAGGTTCAACGCACTCCAAATGGAAAACAGCCGGACACGTTTCGCAACATAACAAGTCTCCCAACTTATGACATACTCGACAATGATCGTCATAGTGCATCGGAACTAAATAAATATTGTTTTGTAAGACAAGATAAACATAACAAAATAGAAATTAGTCTTACCTTCACTTAATAAATCTTCCCTGACAGGATTCGTTATAAGAAACTGATCAGTTAAAAACTGCAGCACTTTTATTCTGTCTTCAACATTTGTGAAAGGGTAGTCTGTGTTATTAAGAACCTGAAGAACATTTGCATCAAAGGAGGTGTCTGATTCAACATATGCTCGCAAAACTTCTGGCCATGTCATGTAATCAATCAAAAACAGTGCCACATTGACACTGTCCTTCTGATCCATTGGACCGAAATGTGTTTGCTGAGAATCTTCTTCTCTAAAAAGTGCTTTTAGAAGCATTACGTGTATTTCTGTTAACAAATTCGTCTGATCTTCACACATTAATACCGCGCAAAAATCTTCAAGACGAAAAGGTGAAAGTCGAACTAGATTACGAAAATGTCTTAATACTTCATAAATACTTAAAACCGACATAATATTTTCTTTTGGAACTAACAGATCTTCAGAAGATCGTGGTAGTTCCAGTTGTGGAATATCTTTATTTTGTAACCATAGTGGCTCCGGACTCGGAGCTCTGGTTATATTTGCTCCCGGCCGACGAGGAGTCCCACTTAAAGTACTATAGCTGCTTAGAGAAAAATCACTATCACTAGACGGTGCATCATCTACAGATTCTTCCGATTCACTCTCACTTAACGCAATGTCATCTTCAACTTCACTTTTATTGTCACTTGAATCATCACCAAAATCTGAACCATAATGATATTCAGAATCATGAAATTCAACAGCACTGGGATTATAACCTCGCCTCTGATATGCAGAACCTGCCAAACCTCCTCTTCGACCAGATCTAAATCCATCCTTTCCACGTATTCGTGTACTGCTTCGTCTGCTCGCATCACTTCCATGCGGAGAAGATGCTCTCGAAGCATTAGGGGTACTCAGTTGTGAATCTGAACCTTTATTTAAATTTAAGAGGTATTTAGGTTTCTTTAAAAGATGATATTGAAACTTTCTTGGTCTGTCTCCAACAGCAACTTTAGGTGGTCTCCCTCGTTTTTTTGTACCCCTCCCCGACATCTTAACTGTGATCTGTCAATAACAAATGCACGTGGTGACTTATGAAAACAATCTTGTATACAAATACAAATGACACAAGTGCTTAAAAAATGAATCCATGATAGTACCCTCTCTTTGAGCTGGGATCAAGCTACAGTCACGTGACAAACAATAAAAACTTCATTTTAATTCAACAATTTTCACATCTGCGGGTAACAATCACATCGAAAGTCACTAAGATCAATCTTTAATCAAGGTATTATCAATAGATCACTCATTACGCCAGAAAGACGCACAAAATACCCAACTAACGCGAAACGCACAGTAAAAACTGCTGTCTAGTATTCGTTGTAACGAGCTTTCTGATTGGTCGCCATTTCAGCCGCCATGACAACTTGCAAGTAAATGTCTATTTGATAAATACTATGAAACAAACTAAAATCGTTTCCTCAATGCACATTACTAAATTAAAATTCGAAACGTTTATAGATGTATGAAAAAACTGCCAGGCAAATAAAATATAAATTCACAGAATTTTGTTTTATATTGCAACGATACTGTCCAATCCCTACACTCGTATTGAAAGACCTTGACACCATGTAGGGGGGATGCACCACCAAGCAGCATAATTATCCTAAATTTTTAAATCAAATTTGTTATATTTTAAATAGAATATTCCTTTATTAATTTAAGAAAGAGAATGCCCCTAAAATTTTGATTCAATATAGCATAGGAATAAGACACAAAATACTTCATTACCAAAAAATAGTGTTTCCTTTTTCGCGGGAATATATGAGTTTTGAAGTTAAAATTGGATACTTACAAATCGGCAATCGCCATGCACTAATTTATCGACTTTCTTATTCTAATGTGCATGTGCTTTTTTAGATAATTTTGACATTACATGAAGTATTGAAAACTATAAAATCACCTTATTATTTATTAATCATGAGTGCAAATTCAACGATGTATCAAACGGCTGTGATTATCAATCACAACTTTCCGATCAAAGTGCCAGATTGTATGTACGAAATGAGAAGTTTCCGATCTCCGAACTTGGTTTCTGTAAAAGCTGGAACAAATCACGAAAATAATTTCGATATCACCCAACAGGTTATGAAGTTTTTAAAGGTTTTAATCTTAAGAATATTTATGTATCTTTAGCTATACTTTTCACTAAATGTTTCTAGTGAGAGCTATTGAATCATCAATCTTCTCTTTAACCTTAAATTCCCCGGGCATTAACATTTTTCTTAAAATAAATGTACAATAATTCCTCATTTTTTAACTCTTGCACTGTTTTGAAAATATATTTGAATAGATATATATGCTTCTTTAGTAATATGTACATGATGCAATATTGTATAATTCTGCATACGTTATAAAATTATAATTTACAGGTGGAATTAAACTTGGATATGGCTCACCTTAATAATCAACAAGAAAAAATTCTAAAACAACTTGATGAGCTTAGAGAACAAATGTTAAAATTAAAACAATTCTTAGGGGTACCTGAGAAGTGCAATACTCTAAACGTAAGATCAAAAACTAACGTAAAAGAAAAGCAATTTAAAGTGAGTATTTTCAAAACAAAAGATAAAATATATAGTTTAATTAACTGGTTTATTTTTCAGTGTGGAAAATTGTATGATTTTGTTATTAATGTAAATCCAGAAAATCCACCCTATTCATTAATATTACTTCAAAAACTATGGGCTAGTAAATTAAAGCTTGTAATTAAAATTTATACCCATTCATCTGTTACGGAATTGCCAAAAACCGCTTCTGAATTTAAGAATATGGTTCATAATTCAGAGTTTGATCCTTCATGTCCATGCATTATCGTAAGGCTCATTTGGAAAAATGGTAAAATTACAGAAAAAACAAAAAAATTCAGTTGTATTTATTCTTTTGTTTTACAGTTGATGAGAAATTGGTATTAGTTACCTCTAATACAACACCAATTTATGGAGAGATTAATTTACTAAAACACTTATCCAGGATCGGATTAAATGAATATAATTATGAATTACTCAACAATCCAACTGATGTTGATTCGGTATTGGATATTTGTTACCTACTTACGAAAGCGAAAAATATAACGCAAAAACGTATATTAGTACAATCTTTAAGTTCTACATTGGGAAAAAGAGATTGGTTATGTGATAGTAATATTACTATTGCTGATATTGCTGCTATTTCCGTAATAAAACAGATTTTAGATGTTAAGGAACTAAATGTTCATTTAACCAAATGGTATACTCGATGTGAAAAATTATGAATTAAAATAAAATATTAATCCTCATATTCTTTTTGTGTTTCAACCATCCTTTATATCCCTTATTAATGAAAGTAATCTTATTTCGATTGTAAAATACAAAATTTATAAAAGCATATTGAGAACTGACACGCTCGGATACGCAGTCTGGTGGTGAAATATTGTACTACGCGACTGTAGTACTGTTTGAAATTATTACATATGTTCTGGTGTTGATTTTTTGTTAGAAGGTCCAAAGATACATTTTCATAAAATAAAAATGTACTGTGCTATAATTAACCAGTTCCCTGTTAGCATATTAACAGCTGAATACTAGACAATTCAGCCATTTTGCCATGAATTACAGCGCCGCCAACGGTAATGTCACTTCTCAATTCAAATTTCCGTACAATATACAAGAGTTTGTTCGTTAAAGAGCATGGGCGTAACTGGAATAATTTTGTACAACTGTACAAGGTAGAATTTTTATATAAATTCAATGTTTGGTTTAAAATTTATACTAAAATGTATTTTATAGTCATAAATAGTTTTAATAGCTTGTATTTTGCCAGTTTACACCTACTTCCGGCAATTATTGCACAAGAGTTTGGAAAAATGAATCAAATTTAACGAACATACCCTATTTTAGAAAAAATACACGAGAGTCGCTAGTGTCGTGGTGGATGTCAGTTAAAAACTTTTCGAATAGTTATCAACAAGTAAAAATTTAAAAATACTCAAGTCTGTATGTGTTTTGTGATTTCTAAATAGGCTAATATTTCTATAAAATATCAAAATGATAGACCAATCAATCGGAGATACGGAGAATTCTTATGACTCTGATTATGATAATCATATGGAAAAGTTGAAAGATGAATTAAAAGAGTATCAAAGAAAAAGTAAAATATTTAGATATTTAAAAATACATGATTTAATTCAAATATTTTTGTAGATGAGGAAAATAAAATGATCCTGGCTAAACTTAAATTGGAAAAAGAATCCTTATCATCCAAAAACAAAAATAAGATGGATAAACTTTTAAAGGTTAAAAATAATTCAAAAGTTAATAATTTATCAAGTACAGATTTAACACTTGCAATACTGGAAAATGATGAGAAAAGGAATAAAATAAAGGATAGGAAAGATAAAATAAATTCATCGAAAACATATTTACGGCAATTAATTGAAGATACAAAAAATGAAATTGAAAAATTTAAGACAGATGATGATTTTATTAACAAAATAGTGGATAAATATATAGAAAGTTCAAAAGAGATACAAACAAATTTAACAAGATATAAAGATAATTACAACGAAATTATTGAAACTTTAGAAGTAAGTAAAGATTATTCACTTAGATTTTTTCAGCCCTACAACGCTAGGGAAGCTACCCATACTAGGATTCTTTCCCGGGCAGAGGAGACATTTTTTGTTTTGTTTTTTTTTCCATTTTTTATTTTGTTTAAATTATTTTGTCAAAATTCCTAGTTATGTTATGGCAAATGTTGCATTTAATTTTTAAGAGCGTAAATTTAATAACCAATTGGATACAACAATGCCCGATGGCGGCGCTACGAGCGCTATGAACAGCTGATTGAAACGAGTAATGTGAAAGTTGTCCATATTTGTTTACATGTTAAATCATCGATTTGCAATGGATAATAAACAGCTATCCTTATTAAATCATTTAAATTTTTTAAGTGCAACACCTTCTTATAGGTGTGTAGTTGAAGGAGAAGAGTTGTTAAACGCCGGACATCTTATGTTGTGCGGAATTTTGGACAAAAATGATGAGCATGTCGACATATGTGGGTTATGTTTACAACAAGCAGTTTGAGATCACCACCTCACGAAGTCACTGAGAAATTAAAATTTAGTATGATGTTGAAGTTTTAAATATGTCCTGTACCTGTAAAGCAGGAACTACATGCAAACACTATTATTTTGTACCAGGTGGTTAACAAACCAAAATGAAAGAAGCCAAGATCAGGGCATTGATTGATTGTAACATTTGTTTTTTCTTTTTTTTTTTGTGTGGTTTCTGTTGGTTTTTCTTTTTGTTCCAGAAACAATATAGTGTGTATGGAAATATTAACCAGCACAGATTTAAAATGCCTGTGGTCTACTTTTAAAAACCTGTCTTACAACAGTATGAACCGCAACCTCTGTTAGAAACTCCTTGCCTAAATAAATTGATTAAAAACAAAAGCAGGCACTGAAGGTTTAGTGAAAATGTATTAGAAAAGCTGCGTACAGAATTTAAGACCGCTTGCCCTAATTCTGCATTCAAATTACACGGGTAGATATTTAATTATGTTCGAGAAGGATTTTTATAATTTAGTGTTTGTTTTTTATTTAATTTGTTTAATAAATACTAGTTTGTTATTATCTCTTCCACAACACCAAATTTATTAACAATTCACAAATTGTTTCTCATTTGGGAAATAGTGGAAGTAAATATTTTTGTTACTTCCTTTTCTAGAGTGACAGCCAAACACACACAAATTTGTGTTATAATAACTCATTATAACATAAAGTAATATAAAAAAGAATAATAATTGCTATCAAAAGTTATTATAACAAACAAACTGCAACACTAACGTTTAAAAGAAACACAAACTACACGAGAAAACACATGTAAACCAGATGTAAACAATAAATTATTACTCGTTTCGCCTAGTTCAGTTTTTATCCGCTTAGCGTCACTTCATAGCGCTGTTGAGCCCAATTGGAATTGTTGGAATTATGTTTTCATTCTGTGTGTCAGTTAAAACTACCAATGGAAGTCATAGGCGCAATTTTCAAAATCTTAATGAACCTTGCTATATAAAAAAAAAAATACTGCACATATTTAGAAACCTAAATAATGGCATTAGGTATTGAAATTAAAATTAACAAAAAAATATTTTAACATAAAATTTGTTTTTAAATCTCTTAGATTAACAGACGATAAACTATTTTAAAAATATCGTTCATTTTGCCGTGATTACTACAAAGCAAAATTTGTCCTATAAACTCAGCATGCCGTCTTCACTTATTATATATACTTGCGAAATCCTGCAATGTGTGAAAATTCACATCAATTTTTTTTTTTTTCACTTCACTCTGATTATCAGACAATAATTTAATTTTTTTTTCCAGTCAGACAAAATTTGGCTCAAAAAGTTAGAATATGGGGTTGAAAATATACATGAAGAAATTAAAAATAGATATGCTGCAGAAGATGAAAAAGCAAAACTTCAAAAAAAAGTGAAATTTTATGAAGGTTTAGATCCAGATATATTACTTGCTAAACATAAATTAGCTGAACTTAAAGAAAAATATGAGACAACTAAATCAAAACTTAGTATATAAAATGATTTTTTATGTAATTTTATATTTTAAAATAAATTTATTTGTAAGAACAATTGGTTATTTACAGCTGTAACATATGCAGTAAATAAATAAACAATTTCCATTATCATTTCATAAATTATACACTTTTCAGAAACCATATTTAAAATGAATTCATGTTTAAATACAGCAAATTCATCTTTTTATTCAAGTATGTATAAGCTTAATACAATATTTTTTTATGTTTATTAATTATTTTTCTACAGCCCAATACCCGTCAAATTTAAATAATATGTCACTGTCAGAAAAACATTCTCCAATATATTTTACAGATCCATCAATCAAAACAATGTTCCAGACAAGACAGTTTTTCATACCTGGTGGAATATCATACACATTTTCACCAGTTCCGTTAACATACAGGTAATTTCATGTCCGTAACTAGGTTGTAGCGAAGGTGACTCTTGCCATGGGTGCAATTGTATGCAAGCCACAAATTTTTTTGTTGCATCGAGTAAGTTTCACTCCAAATTTGAAATTTTTTAGTTCTTTCCCTGTAATATATGAATTTTTAAATTTTTATCTCTTTGGGTCATCACTTGAATTTTTCAATCCCCTCCCCCTGTAATATATGAATTTTTAAATTTTTCTCTCCTTGGGTCATCACTTGAATTTTTCAATCCCCGCCCCCCTTAGGTTTTTGGTGAGCGCCTGTACTATAGTCCATTCAAACGTTAGAATGCAGTACAGGGCAAATAGAGTAGTTCTTTTTTATACTCTAATATCCTTTTCACACTAGCTGTTTAAGTTCCGATGTTAAACTCAGTATAAAAGCGCGTGACCTCGTCTAAACTCAAGCTAACTTTAATACGGAGATCTGCGTGTTAAAGATAGTCCGCATTGCCAAGTTAATTTCTATTATAAAAAATGTTTCAATTTGTGCAGTCAACATTTTATATCATCATAAACAAGAATACTGTATTACATCGACGTTATAAGAAGTTTATACTTATTGTTATAATTAAATTAGTTATTTTAATAATGTATTTAATACAACACAGAACTACAATAATTAAGATAAAATGTACCGACTTATATGTTAAAACAGGTGTAATATATTCTTTATTGTAAAATGGAATAAAATACCCATATGTGTTTAATAATAATTCAAAATGTGCGTCTGCGCAGAGAGTACAAAACTAGTAATTTCCTGACGCTAAATTAAGAACAAAATTACCGTAGCAGATGGCAGCACCGGAAATTTAAACATCTAAGGCCGGTTTCTGAAAGCTTAGTTAACTATATCCAAAAGGTCAGAAAATTATTGCTATGGTTACTTATAGATTAGATTATTACATTGTAACCAAGTTTAGCCAAATGGTTAAACTCGGCTAAACTTTCAGCAACCGGCTTCTTGTATGAAAGCAAACCGATGTTAAACATCGGTGGACTTCAATTGTTTTAAAGTTCTAGTGTGGAAAGGGTATAATGGGCTTTCCCAATAATTATAATAACACTAACTTTTCCTTTCCGGCGACGTTGTCGGCTGTAATACGCGCTGATCTGTGAAGATACGGTGTTCTACAAATGGTTATTCGTTTTTCTTTTGTGTTACCTGATTTTTGTACAGATATTCATTTAATTTTAATGAATTAAGAACAAAATTCCGCATATTTTGGGTTCATCGATATATTTGACACTTTTACAACATTTGGCAACACCGCTCCCATTTCTTATAAGAGCAATACTGCATTCTAACATTTGAATAGACTATAGCTAGGATGATAATCAGACCAATTCTGTAACTCAGTTACTATGATCATTGCAACAAAATTTGTCCCTATGAGGAAGGTCAGTTACTATCATGAATGAAAGTCATTATACTTTTTATAATATTTTATCTTGTAGTAACGTTACTACACAGTAAATTTTTATAGAATTGATCTGTAAGTAAGTAACGTAAGTTAAGTACTTAATCATCCTAGGACTATAGAAAGTGCGCAAGTTAAGGATTTGTCCCCAGCGCTTTAAATCTCGTTACGGGCTTTTTCAAAAAAATTAAATTTAAAATTTAGAGTTTTTTTTATGTTTCCTGACTATAAAACAGCTTTTTTATAGTGCCTCTGAATCTATTTCAAGTACAGTTGATCAATCAAATTTACAATATGATGGGCGATTATATGTTCAAAATTTAAAAGAAATAGAAAATGTTTGTGGAGAACAAGTAACAAAGCCATTTACTTTTCATCATGATCGGGAAACTTGTACCTCAGATCTTCCGTATTTTGTCACTAATGATCCTTCTCTCAATGTTAAAAACGTAGATAACTGTATTAAGGAAAGTTGTATCAAAGAAAATACAAAAAAATATATTAACGGAGGTAATTTTATATTTGATGTTAGAATAGTTTCACACGATGATTCGGGATACGCGTAGGCGATTCACGTAGCCAGGAATAAAAACATGGGATACAGTATCCTCTCTGCATGTGGTGTAGAGTCATTCAAAAATATTGTTTTGTCTGAAACACATATTAATTCAAACTTTATTTCGAAGAAATTGATGAATTTAAGTGTTAATGGTCAGGCTATATCATTAAGTTCATCCGATTCATAGTTTGAGAGAAGAAAAAGGAGCTTTTCATGTACTTTTTGAAGAACTTCAAGGTTACGTGATCAAAAAAGTTTTGAGAACACCGCTGTATTCTACGCTTAAAGAACGCAATTCACTTTAATGTTTCATCCGTCGCATTAATACATAAAAAGAATCGGGTGGCCCAAATACTCAGTCTACTCAAAATCAGTATCGCGATTCTGTATCCCACGAGTATGGCCACATGAACAATTGAGATTAATGTTGGGAGTATTTTACATACGCGATTCACGAATAGTCGTGTGAAACTTACGGATCAGAAATAATGTTTGTTTTTTATAGATGATAAGGCTACAGTTACTAAGTAAATTTCAACTAAAACCCTAAATAAATTCTTAGTGCAATGTCATTTTATCCATTTTTAAAGTTAGAAGAATTAATAAAAGAACAAATTAATTATCTTGAAAATACTAATCAAAGTTTTCAAAATGAAGCTGAATATTTGATTTCTCAATTCTTTCGAATAAAAAATAATGAATCAAAAGTAATGTTTTGTCAACTGTCAAAAAAAAGTAGAATATTTATTAATGGATTACTTTTTTTATAGATTATTATGCTTTTATCTAAATATAAAACTGTACATTGGTTGGAGAGTGCAACAGCCAACATACTGAGTAAAAATGATTGGACCTTACAATACCTCTCGAGTACTATTGAAAAATTGGAACGACAAAGTCAATCTGAGCCTAATTTGCAATATAACAACCCTCTAAGAACATCACTGTTAATTTGCCTATTATATAGTATATATAACAATAATTTAAATATTTTTTGCAGGTATAAGAGTATAGAAAATATATTTCTTCAAATATCTCATATGGCAGTACTTTTAGAAGTGTCTTTTTTTAATCCGGCCCTAGAGTCTTCATTAAAAACAGTAACATATACATAAAGAGTTCAGATACAAATAGCTAACATTTTTTTAAATTTTAGGAACATGATTTAACCTCACTTTTTAGCAAATATGTAGAACTTCTTATATTGGTAGAAAAAGAGATAAATTTAATGCAAAACGATCTAAAAATATTAACTGAAAACATGTTTTCTACTATCAATTATAAATCTGGCGATATTGTATGTTTAAAAGCTGATTATTATTAATTGTATTTTTTATTTAAATGATTACAAAAATAAATCTTACGTTAAAAACTAATCTGTTTTCTTATCTTTTATCATCATGCAAACAAAAACATAAATAGGAGGAGTGGTTGTTTACTTGAAGGCACATGACTCTGACATAAGCAAATATAAGTTAATTATTTTCTTGAGAGAAACAGTTTTGTGCATTACAAAATGGCAAAATTAACTAAAGAAAACTTGAAAATTTTATCTCTCGATGTGAGTGATATTAGGTTTCCAACTTCTCTGGGTCTACATGGTTCCGATGCTATGGTAATTAAATTTATTATACTTAATTATTTAATGTTTTGGAAAACATAATTTTTAGCACACCGATCCTGATTATTCAT
This sequence comes from Liopterus haemorrhoidalis, assembly GCA_963971575.1. Lineage (NCBI taxonomy): Eukaryota > Metazoa > Arthropoda > Insecta > Coleoptera > Dytiscidae > Liopterus > Liopterus haemorrhoidalis. The sequence continues at coordinate 58,238,075 of OZ020612.1, read as the reverse complement.
GTGCTTACGTAACAATACGTATTGCACAAGGGACAGAAGGTAATGGTATTGCTTTTACTTTAGGCAGAGGAACAGAAATTATAGTAAAAGCAATACAATCTCTGTCTTATCTTGTTGTTGGGGAAAGTGCAATTGATATTTACAAAGATTTTGCTGGATTCTGGAGATCTCTTACAAGTGAATCTCAGCTAAGATGGGTAAGAATATTTCATAATTTTATTAGTATTTTATATTGATCAGACGTCTCTGTTTTAAACACAGTGGTGGCCATCAAATAAGGAAACATTTTATATTTCTTAATGAAACTAAAATTATTATCAATATTTGTTTTTTTGTATATAATTCAAAAGTAAAGATAAAAGTTATGCAATAATTAGAATAAACTATTTTTACATGTTCAGTACATTAGAATCTGTCTACATTATTTTTTTGATTGAAGTTTTTAAATGTGTTGGCCAAAAAGTGAAAACTTTTTTAAAAAATAATGGGAAATAACTTTTCTTTAATCACAACAGAATATCTTGAACTTAATTCTAACTGCAAAACCGACACATATTTGTTGAGGGATGCTTCCCAATATTAATTGCCCCCAATTCTAATAAAATAAAAAATATTATATAAATGCCATAAGTACTCAAATGGATTAATATCAGGGCTCTGCTCTGAGATGGCCAGTTCGTTATCGGTACATCAGTTGTGAAAACCCATTTCTTACAAATTTTGACTAATGCTTCAATTCACCGTGCCATTATTTTTAAAATCGTACAATTTAGTATCTTTAAAACTTGCAGGCTTCCAACTAAAATTTTATAGGCTGATTGTTACTAGTAGTGTGCCGGATATCCGTATCTGTAACCGCGGATGTTCGGCAAAAAATAAAAATCTGTATCCGTATATCCAAGGCGTATCTTAAACCGATGTCATATAAATACCTTCGACAATTCATACAAGCTTGCTTTTAAAAATACTCAAAGTGCAGTAAATTTTACTCTGACGTTTAAATTAATGTTTAAGGGAGTATCACATTATTTGCAGGTGGTTTCGAACGGTATATTACAGCGATTCCCAACCTTTTTGGCTCGCGAACCCCTAATAATATTAGTTATCGCAAAACCCCTTCTTTGAAATCATACAGAGTACACCGTATAGACCAGGGGTGGGGAACCCGAGGCCTTAAGGCCGCATGCGTTCTTTTAAAATATTCTTTGCGGCTTTATCATACTTTTTATATATTTTTACAAATTACAAATTTATTACTTTTTTTACGTTTTCTTTGTCAAATTTAAAATCACAAATATTAATTCAGCTACTAGCCCAGCAGAGAAAAAAAAAAAAAAAAATTCTGCAATTAACAAAATTATTAAATGAACATGAATCTGCATCATCTGAAGCATTTAAGGATTACACAGCTGTTTTGGATTTATTAATTGCAGAATATACTGAAATGTTTTCTGATTTTGTAGAATATACTCTAGCAATGAAATTAGCCTTTGAGCCACATATGGTTGATGTCTCAGAGGCACCTAGCGAACTACAGATGGAATAGTTGGAGCTAGGTGAAAACAACATAATAAAGTCGTTTTTTGATACAAAGAAAGATCCTGTTGATATTTGGAAAAATGCAATTGATAAAAAATGCAACATGCTCGTCGGCTGCTTTCTTGCTTCGGAACTACTTACTGTTGCGAATCAACTTTTTCATATCTCACACAAATTAAGACCCAATTAAGGACTCAAATAACTGATTTTCAAGTTACGTGTTACGAAGCTGCAGCCTGATATCCAATTTATTTCAAGTAAAAAACAAACCAAAAAGTCCCATTAAATTTGTTATCTGGATCTTTAAATCGTCCTCTAATCTGATATCATAATTTTTTGTTATTGTTGAATAATCTAAGTCATACTTAATTGTTTTTGTCGAATGAATAATACATATTGTTTAATTAAATAATATGATGTTGGATGAATATTAATAAAATTATTGCCACCACTGTAATGTTTTTTTTGTTTTTTATATTCAATTGTTTTAATTTATTTAATTATGTAATGATATGCATTTGTTTTATGGGAAGGTTGGACCAGAAAAAGGTGTTATACATCTAGCAACAGCTGGTATTATAAACGCGTTATGGGACTTATGGGCAAAACTCTTACATAAACCTGTATGGAGACTTTTAAGCGACATGGAACCAGAGCAATTAGTCTCAACAATAGACTTTAGGTATATAACAGATGTTATTACCAAAGAAGAAGCTATAAAAATACTAAAAGACGCTAAAAATGGAAAAGAAGAGAGAATGAATAGGTTGTTAGAAACTGGCTACCCAGCCTACACCACCCAAGTAGGCTGGATTGGATATTCAAAAGACACAATTTCTGAACTAACTCAAAAATATCTCAATATGGGTTATACTGCTTTTAAAATTAAAGTCGGACAGAACTTAAAGGATGATATTGACAGATTGAAGACAGTGAGAAATATAATAGGATGGGAAAACAAGTTGATGGTGGATGCTAATCAAGTTTGGGATGTTCAAGAAGCTATAGAATGGATGAAGAAGTTAGAGGAGTTTAAAATAACTTGGATTGAAGAACCAACTTCACCGGATGATGTATTAGGACATGCAACAATCGCCAAAGCACTTAAACCCTTAAAAATTCAAGTGGCAACTGGAGAAATGTGCGCTAATCGAGTTATGTTCAAACAATTTTTACAAGCTGATGCGATGCAGTTTTGTCAGATTGATTCTTGTAGGATTGGTGGTATTAATGAAATACTTGCTGTATATTTAATGGCACATAAACTCAATGGTAAGTCTCAAATTCAATTTTACTCAAGATATTAAACATTGTTTTTTATAGTTAAAGTATGCCCACATGCTGGAGGGGTTGGTTTATGCGAGATGGTACAGCATTTACAAATGTGGGACTATGTAGCTTTGTCGGGCACCCAAGAGGACAGGTTTATAGAATATGTGGATCAGCAACATGAACATTTTGAGAATCCAACGGTGGTTTCTAAAGCTCACTATCAAGCTCCAAGGGTTCGTAAATTTCAATTATATTTTTTTCTGTTAGGTCGATTAAGAATATTTTGAAACGGTACCCGAAGTGACGTATCTATTACATACATATTTTAAAAATCACCCTGTACTAGAGCTGTAATGGTATATTTGAGAATTTATTTGTCCTATGTCGATTAAAAAAATGGTATGGTGGCACCATACCGCAGATTAGGTCATCAAAATTAAGCGACGCCATTCGTTCGGATGTTAAGAAAGAAGTCTTGCTTTCTCAGCTTTAGTTAAAGCGATCATTGAAGTATTATGTTCATATAAAAAAACTTGTACTTGGCCGTAACGGTCTGCAGGTTGCCTCTGTTACTAAAACTAGTTGGTTATGCTGCATTTTCATGTAAGCGTTGGAAGCATGGTACTAAAAATTCAACCAATAGGATCACGGTAACACAAGTTTAGAAAATTCAAATTTCAGCACTAGATGGGCATGCGCATTTCGGTACATTTTATCGTAAGTTAATCTATTTAAACACCTTATTTAAAAATATTTCTTTGTATCGCAATAAGGTTGAATATATAATAAAATAGATATACGCCTCCTTTGATGTGATGACACATTTAATGTAATTCAAGAACATATTAATCCAAGTAATTGTATACATTTTTCATTTAGATACTGTCAAGTAAAGGTAGCATACTTACCACGCTTCTAACGCCAAAATGAAATTAAAACTTACAAATATAACATCATGCCTGTCGTCCCCATGACACCACTGATTTAATAATACTTGCCCTTTTATCAAAAAAAAGTTAAAACAAATTTAAAGTCTTAAAAATTATAGGCATGCGATTCGCAGGGTCCCAAAGGGCTCAAACGGTCAGGTGATATTATAATAAAAAAAAAAAGATTTTCCGCGTTTTCATGCAGCATACTGATGAAAAGAATTAAAGTTTAAAGCGTAGTGCGTAGCGTCCTCGCTTCGTAATTTGCAAACACAGTTCGATTCCTGTCAATTTTATTTTTTCTGTTTTTTTTTGCATTTTTATTTTGTTTAAATTATTTTGTCAAAATTGTAGTTATATTTTGGAAAATGTTGCATTTAATTTTTAAAAGCTTAAATTTAATAACCAGTGGGAAGTGTTGAAATTATAATTTAATTTTATGTTTGAATGTATACGAAATCAGAGGGACGGAGCTTATGATTTAAGCAACCAATGGAAACCATAGGCGGAATTTTCAAAATCTTAATGAACCTTGCTATATAAAAAAATACTGCATATATTTAGAAACTTAAATAATGGTATTAGGCATTCGAATTAAAATTCATAAAAAAATATATTGACATAAAATTTGTTTTGGCATCCCAAATAATAATTATTCACTTACTAAATACCAGTTTCCACACATTTCAGGGGAAATGTGTGGAAATTAACACTTCACATAAATTTTTTTGTTTTTAGGATCCAGGCTACAGTACAAAATTCAAGAAAGAAACAGTTGAAAAATACAAGTACCCTGACGGAACCGAATGGAAAATAATGTTTGAAAAAGGATTATTTGCAAAACCAAGTAAGGTTTAAAACATGGTACTGGTTTTAATGATATTATTTTGTTAATATTTTTATCGTTGATTTTATTGGTGAATGTTAATGGTAGCTTATATTATATACATGAAAAAGGTCTGTTAACAATAAATAGAATTAAAAAGCAAAACTAATCAGGTAAAAGGTGCAAATATTTAAAATATAAAAATAGTTTATTAAATGTATAAATATGTAAAAAGTATTTAATCATATACTTCTAAAATAAATTTACCTATTTTTGGAAAATGCAAAAGCACTTAGTTTTTGTTGTTTATTCCTATTCCCCTCTGCTTCGTCAGCGGCTTTCCTTTTCTCACTGTTACTCTTAAACAATTTCAGCGCCATCTGTGTGATCTCCAAAGGACTTAGTTCTGGGTGTTTACTTTCCAAATTTGATTTTTCATTTGAGAACCAACTTGCAAAAGTTTCAGTTTTCGCAGGAGTATTAGTTTCTTTTTTATTTTCTATTTTATCTGTTACATCATTCTTGGGTTGGGAGATATTTTCTTGAGAATCATTATGCATTTCAGCTAGTCCTAAAGGATTTCTTTTAATTGCTTCATTTTTTTTCTTTAAGAATGGATTTACACCTTTAGTTTTGTTTGAGAGAGTTATGTCTTGCGTATTTATTTGTGGAGACTGAATGGGTGTTTGCGTAAACAAATCTTGAGAACAGTTTTCATTATCTATAGTTTTGTTTTGTACGTTTGATCTTCGTAAAAGTGTTCTGTTTGATGCTACATTTGAATTCTAAAATACAATGTTCAAATAGTAACAAAAATGAATTATTTCTTCAGTAAATATAAGGTGTCCCAGGACGATTTCAAGGGTTTGCGCGCAGAGGCGTCACTAGCAGCGGTGTCACCCGATACGGCAATTTATGATATCATCCCTCCCCAAAAAAAAAAGAAAAAAGAATTTCATATAAATATCTCATGTTTATTAAATTGGGTGACACCCGAAGCGGGACGTAGACCCCTAGCGACGCACTGTGTGAAACCATAAAAGTTGTATCAACATAAAGTCTTTCTCAAATGTTTAAGCAGAACTAGATTTTGCAGCATAGGTTGATAGCGGTAAGGTTGGTACTAGAGTACTTACACTTTCGAATGGAAAGAATTTTTAAAATCGGTTAATAAACCGATAACCAATAAGTTACGGTCTTTGTTTTAGTCTTAAATATAAAAGTTGATATAACTTTGTATAAAATTAATGAAGAATACACACAAGAAGTTAAGCTTATCGTTCTTGAGACACCTGTATATAAAAAAAGAACAATACTTACTTCATTATTTTCATCTTCACTGTCTTCTTTATTTTGAAGATGATTTAAAAGTTCGGACAATTTTTCGACTAGTCTCTTACGATTCAATCTGCTTGCATATTTCAGAGCCAAATTAGTCAATTGTATTGAATTTATGAGTGACAATAACTCCAAAGCTCGTTCATCTTGTTCAGTTTTACAAGCCAGCTAAAATATATCTTCATTTAAACAAAATCAATAATACATTAGGCGTTTACGTTTAATCAGTCAGATTAATCCGAGCGATCCAAGTGCTCCCGATCCGTTCTTAAAGTTAGTCGGACATATTATCTTATTTTTATGGCCGGTTGCTAAAGTAAGAATTATCCCTAACTCGAGTTAAAATCATTTGTTTTTGTATATTGTAGCATATAAAAACAAATGATTTTAACTTGAGTTAGAGAAAACTCTTACGTTAGCAACCCGACATTAGTCAATCTGATTAATCTTCAGAAAAGCGCTCCGAGCATTTTAAAAAATCCTATGACTATACTTCATTTTTTTAAAGAATGGAGTATGGGCAAGATAGGAGCCATTTCGATCATGTTTTTAATTGGGTAAGAACGTGGAAAAGTTTACACTGTAGAAAAATAAATTTCTGTCTCAACTTATTCTATTGGTCTCTGTTATTTTAAACCAAATTTGTAAACATAGGCGTACAAACTAAGTTTACAGTGAATATATTACTACCTATTATTTCTAATAAGTAAAACGGAGGAATATGTTTAAATAATATAAATTAAGAATATAAAAGCCAGTGAATAAATAGATTTGAAATTAATGTAGAACATATATATTAAGAGAAATATTTTAAAATGAGGTCGTCTGAAAATAAATTAATGTACGTACGCCTCTGGTACCAAACACAACAGTTGTTTTGCTGTCAACTGTCATATTCTTTGCTGTCAACGAGCGCCATATTAATAATTTGTGTTGCCGTTATATGTATTTACGTCCGTATTACGTTTGTGTAGTGTCGATTAAATATAAACTTGAAGTGTTATTATATATTTTTCTTAATTATTTTGTACAAGTTTTTTACAAGTTTATAAAAGTTTTGTACAAATAATAAATTTTAATTAAATTTTCAATTGTTATATTATTTTTTATATGTGATAGGTTTGTATAAAAATATAAATAATATATTTTAATTAAATTTTAAATTATTTGAAAATAAGAAAATAGAATTATTGAACTTATTTTTAATTAATTTTAATTATTGAATTGTTCATTTATCTATATTTTACAATTTATTTAGAAATTAATAAAAAATATTATCTGTCTCATTTTGTAATACGGAACTAACAGTGAAAGTTCATTTTTTATGTTGTATATTGACAATACATTTATAATATTGTATAGTGTACAGACTATATGTAAATATGTATTTAAACTTAATAGTGAAATAAAATTATATTATTATTATTATTATAGTATTTGTTCACACGGATACGCCAAAGTCTGTTTACACCACAACAGTCACCAAAGTAACCAGATCTAGTTTCGTATTACAAATTGAGACGGATTATAGCAATTTTATGCATTTAAATTATAACTTTTTTTAAAACATTAATTTTGAAACGTCAAATTGAATTTACCGCAAAATTTATTTAATTTTAAATTATAAACTTTAATTTCATACAGTGTGAAACCGGCCGCGCTCGCAGCGCCATTTACTTCGTTCTTTTAAAAAATAAAGTATAGTAGGATTGCCGGCATCAGCGCGGGTAAATTGAATTTTATAGCTAATTGGAAATTGTTGAAAACATAAGTTAACAAAATAGAGGAAATAAGTGCCGTTTGTTATAGCATTCTATTATTGATAATAAACTCATATTTATAAAATAAAACGCGGTAGCAGATGTAATCGACGAAATTTGACAGTTGCATTTAGCGCCGCTGTCACCAGGCGTCACTACTTAACTTCAGACTTATATTGCTTACGAAAATGTTAAAATCTGAGCAATTCGACTAATCTTTGGACGTCACCAGATCAGAGCTGAGCAATCTTATGAATAAACGTAAACGCCTATTATAACTTAAACTTACCACAAAAAGTTTAATAACAGCTTCTTTAAACATAGTTTCTGAATTATCAATTTGGGTTTGAGACCATCTAAATATTTTATCTTCCAGTTGACTTTTATCAGAATCCATTTCGCAAAGTAATGTTTGCATTGGTAGATCGATCAAAATTGGCCGAGGCGTTGTTGCTGGATAAAGAGTTCCTTTACAATGTATAACACTTACAGTTTGCAATGATTCATTAACTGAAGTAATGAAATATGAGTCTGAAGCTCCTTTGGCATGTAAACTTGCATTAAATATTGGGATCCAGAAATTGTTTCTTGTGTTGTGTTGGCGCAGTATTCCAGCTGAATCGTAGGTGCAAATGGAGCCTCGATCTGAGAAACCCACCCATGTAAGGGTGGATTCAGGAGTTAGAGGGATAGGGATGTATTTACATTGTAAGTTAAAGCCTGAAAAAATAATATTATAAAATTAGAAATATTTATTTCATTAACACTTCATCAGTTTGGGAGAGTTAATTTTGGGAAGATGAAGGAGTGAATATAAATGGAAAAAAACTTTCCAGTCTAAGATTTGCTCACGTTATAACAATTTTTGCAGAAAATGAAGATAAAAAGCAAATCAAATGTTTCACGAACTTATTGAAATAAGTAAGCAAGGTCTGTAACCAAAGCTATGAGCAATTATAGAAAAGGTTCAAAAATGATTTGGATGCCTTTGTATACTTTGTACAGCTTCAAAGTCTGTCTACTCATGTGCGTTTTTCACCCAAGAATTGCTGATAATTTTCATGCGGTTTCTTTTTTTTTTTTATCTCTAGCTACATCATTTATCCAGGTTTTCGGCTATTTTCTTAAAATCGGTTCAATAGTTCCAAAGTTATTGAGAAATGACACGCTCGAATACGCTAATTGATGGTCAAATTATTGTACCAAATACTGCAGTATAGTTTGAACTACATATATTTTCCACAAAGTGCGATATTAGGACCGATTTTATATTTTTTGTACACTTTTGATATCAGCTCGATATGTACTCATAGTCAAATACATCAATACGCGGACGATACTCAATTATACCTCTCGTTTTCACCAGAAAAATTTAATGAAGCATTATCTTTCTTTCAAAATGAAATTAATGCACTATGTAAATATTCTTCCGATCATGGCCTTATAATTAATGAGTCAAAATCACACATCATGCTGTATGTTAACAAAAACTTGAAAAGAAATTTAGTCCCGAATTTCAATATACATATATGTATATATCAATAACTCCAAGTTGCAACTAACGAATTCATGTAAAAATTTAGGTATTATACTAGATACCGAACTAAAATTCAAAGAATATATGTTAAGAAAAAGTTTGTTAATGAAGCGTGCTTTTCTTGCACTAAAAAACTATTTATGAACCGGTTCGTGCTAACCAGAAAACACAAATAAATGCTATGTGACAGTCTCGTCCTATCGATCTTTAATTACTGTGACACGATTTACGGACCTTCCCTGTCGTATTTCGATTCGAGGCGAATTCAAAAAGTGCAAAATTACTGTGTACGTTTCATATTAGGACTAAAGAAAAGGGAACCTACTTCCCAACACCTGAAGAAGTTAGGATAGTTAAACATGTCTGAAAGAAGACACTTGCATTACGCATGTTTCATTCACAAAATCTTAAGCACAAACGAACCTAGCTATTTAGTCGAAAAAATCATTAAAATATCACAAATTAACAGTAAAAATACTAGGAACTCTCACACGATACATATTCCCAAACACCGGACAACCTTATTCAAAAAATCATTTTCGTACAACGCTGTCACGATATACAACTCCATTCCAAAAAATTTCCCAATTCAAAAAGCGACTCTGCCAGCAAATGGCCCCAATGTGTGCTCAATGGATCGATCCGTGTTCAATTAGATTGCATATTGCACTTAGTAAACAATACTATTATTTGTTAACATTAAAACATTGTATGTACTCGATTGTAAAATAACCTTAAGGTTAGGTGGTAGAGCAGTGTAAACTAAACCTTGCCAATAAAGAGATTTATTATTATTATTATTATTTTAGTGTTGAATTTTTGTTACAATGTCGACAGAAGTTGTGAAAAACTATAAAAGCAGAATAAATTGAAGAGTTTTTGGCTGTCATACAAGAAAGGCCAAAGATAGGCATATTAATATTTTTACTTTTCCTAAGAAAAATGGAGGGAAAGTATTATTAAGTCCAAATTTTCGCGGGATGATTCTGTTATACACCTCGATACATGTGTAGCGCTTAATATTTTAAAAATATCCCAATAATTTACTCCCATTTTAATAAAATAAAAATGTACTTAAATTAACCAGTTCGCTGTGTGGAAATTGATGGCTAAGTATAACTACTGTAGGTAATGTCACTTCTCAACATGGATATTTGTGCGCGTGGATAATCGAAATTACGCACTGTCCAAAGACGTAGAATGTGATAGACACGGGATGTTGAGACGCAGGGGGAAGGATGAAGGTTGGGCGAAACAACGGACATGCTGTTAATATAGTAATAAAAATATTCTTACATTACCTTCAAAAGTCACTAGCATTGAACATAGATTTTGATCCTTAGAGTATGCTGTAGTAGCATGATATACAAGTAAAACTTTACTATCATGTGCAGTTATAGCAACAACAGGTCCAGGTGATGATAAAACAGCAAGTTGTATACCACAAATTGAAAATACTCGCAAATATCTTAAGTCGGTAGCTACTGCTACCAACTTTGAAGATGCTGCTACACAGAAAATTTCTTCCAATTCTGTCATCTCTATTGTCCATTGTTTGTTATTAGCTTCAGTTGGTATACATACTAATTTACTCGGTGCTTCACAAGCCACAGCTATTAATTTTGTAGAAAGACTACCCATCGTATGATTTAATAAGTTTTTCATAAATATATTTCTTGATATTTGGACATCATGAAATTGTATATCAATACTTGGTTCTCCATCATTGTAAGCTTGAATAATACCAACTTCATTATACACCAAAAAGCGTCTTTCCAAATGAACTGGGGTTGAAGATGGCTGAAACGCGGGTTGTAAAGTATTTACGGGTGATTTTGGCCGATATGGAGATGGTGCTCTAGATAATATTTCGCTTTTTGAAGTAGAAGCAGCAGATACAGGTCTTATAGTTTCGTTTTTTAATTTTTCAAGGGATATAACGTTTTCATTGTCATCATCATCATCATCGTTAGGGAATTGAAGTTCAAGGTCAGCGATGTTTTCTTCTTGTACTTCTTCGGTAGTTTCAGGATTTTTTATAGCAGGTATCTCCACTGCACCCATATTTCCATTGGTGTCACAAAATATTATTTGACCAATTTCTGAAACATTTTTTATTTGTTTACATACAGTAAAACATCGATTCATGATAATTCGAGGACGCAACCACGGATAGTTAAAATACCTGGATCAGACACGCATTAAAGGGGGGCACGGAATTGAGCCCCCCAAACAAAAAACACGCTTTTAAGGGACATATTTTTCTTGTAATTCAACGTGAACAACACCAAGAAAAATATTTTTGGTTATGAGGCCTAGAGCAGTAGCAATGTTTTTGGCGCCCTCGGGAAATACCCATAGTAGACACAGTAAATTAATTTAACTTAATATACCGCCCTTTTTTATCTTTTTTATTTTATTTAAAGAGGGAAAGTTTTTATTTTTATTTTAATAAACAGGTGAAAATAAAAGTAATGACCTGAAAAAAAAGTCCTCACTTCTAAAATACAAATGATGACAAAAAAAGGTCCTCGCTTCTAAAATACAATTGATGACAAAAAAAACTTGATGTGAAATGTGAATTTTTACAAATTTCAGGGTTTGGGAGGTATTTATTAAGTGAATGATGATTTTTTGGGATGCCAAAAACAAATTTAATGTTAATTTTATTTATTTTTTGTTGTTAATTTTAGTTCGAATGCCTAATACCAATATTTAGGTTTCTAAATATGGGCAGTATTTTTTTATATAGCAAGGGTCATAAGATTTTGAAAATTGCGCCTATGGCTTCCATTGATTGTTTTAAGTCATAACACCGCCCCTCTGATTTCGTGTATTCAATTTCAACAATTTCCACTGGTTATTAAATTTACGCTTTTAAAAATTAAATGCAACATTTGCCCAAATATAACTAGAATTTTGAAAAATTAATTTAAACAAAATAAAAATGCAACAAAAAATAAAATTGTCTCGAGACCGGAACCCTAGTTTGCAAATTAGAACGTCAGAATGCACCATTACACATTACACCATTAAAGCCTGCTTGTTAATCTGATAATAATAATTTGATCAAAAATTCCTGTAGTACTATTCCGGTTCACACATTACTTGGAATTTTTTTCAGATTTTTAGGTTCAACCGTCTGGGTACAGGGTGTGGGACAAAAATTTTTTTGCACAATTTAGGCAAATATCGCTTCAAAAAAATTTATTTTGCAAAAATAAAATTTTAATCGTTAATCAACGTACTAAGGGCTTTCATTTGATACCCTACTCAGAATTTTAAAAAAATATATATTTTTTTCGATGAGCAGATATTTGTTTATATTTTTAGGGGGATGTGTTTTTTAGATGTTTTAGTATTTTTCCTATATGCGGGTCAAAGAGTTATACAAGCATGCCAAATTTCAACTCTCTAGGTTTAGCAGTTTGGCTACAATTTTTACCGAACAGACAGATAGACAGACAGACGACAAAATAACGGTATAAGGGTTTTTTACCCTCACGAACGTTACAAAAGTAGGCGGCAAGTAATTAAAAGGTTGAAAAACACTGATATAGACTGTCATATGTTTATCAACATTTTAATGAATATTACTAACAAATACCTTGAGGGTTCCATTCCAGGGCGCAAATATTATGTTTTTCTGGATGATTAATTTTTCCAACAAGAGTCTTGGATTGAAATTCCCATATACAAATTTCACCACTTTGACTGCTAGCAGCAATGTATTTTCCAGAAGTAGAGAATTGACTGATTGAAAATGAATCTTTTGAATTTTTAGAAGTTAAAGTACAAATGTTTTTAAATGTATCAGTTGTAACTACGATAACTTCTTTATGATACGGATAACACAGAAATTTTCCTTTTGGATCAAAACTTGTTCGACCTACAAAAATAAAATTAATGAGTTTGAGTTAATTGAAAGTACACATAAACTTACATAATATGGATGCTGTTGTGAAATTATTAACATAAGGAACGCAGTCAATTGTTTTCTTAAAAGATTTTGTTTCCAAATTCCAAATATATATTTTACCATCACCAGAACTGACAGCTAACAAACTGCCATCATGAGTAAGTGTAGCACTAAGTGCAGGACCTTGTAGTTCATTAAAAGTAACAGGATTTGAACCTTCCGACAAATAAAACACTTTTACTGAAAAATCTTCTGATACACATGCTAACACAGCTTTATTTTTTGATATCGTAATATGAGTTGCTGGAGCTGTAAAACGAGTTAACAATCCATCCCGTTCACAGCTTGGATACTTTAATTTTATAACTTTAGTATCATCAGTGCAAACATATACAGTTGATTCCGATTGGATAACGCTGAATGCTCCTTCTCCAACACAGTACGATTCTGGTTCGTCATCTTCAAAAGTTGTCCATACTCGAATATCTCCATCACTTCCACAAGTTATAATGTGTCTATAAATACATATCAATGTAACTTCTATAGATATTAAACAACAATTACTTTACCTGCCATCATCAGTAAAACAAAAGCCAGTATGCCCCTCCGAATGAGCATATCGTAAAGGTTTTATATTGATAGACATTTAAGAACTTAAAATACACTAAGAACAAACCAAGACTTTGATATATGTACTTATGAGTAATATTTACTATTTACAAATTAATGGTTAACATCTCAGAAAAGTTAACATAACACTACTATTTTGCCGCCAAACAATAATACCAATAGAAAAATATGAGTCTGTGCCAAATGTGCGACAGATGATAAGGAAAGTGTTCCCAACTTCGAAATAATAAAATAATATGTGAAAAATAAAAGCCGTGTTTATTGGATAACATTTCTAAAATCCGTAAATTAATTTAACTTATTCATGTAATATTTAATTCATTTTGAAGTATTTTGTAAACAATTTAATAAAGAACATTAATTAGAAAGTAAATTACATCAATACATATGGTTTGTTTATATATAATATTAATTTAGACCTTATTATTATAAACTTAGAACTACTAGTAAAATTTTGATACATATGTCATTTATTGTTTAACCTTTAATAAACATATGTACATATTTTAAATAATTAATGTAAGTAGATATTATAATAAATTGAAATGTTTTAAATGACATTTAAACTATTTATTATTAAAAAATATTGGTTTTGACTACTGAGGGAAACTTTTTAAATATTTTTCTGTATTCCAGATTATTTTTGCGAAGTTTTTCAAAACCGTTGCTTACAATGAATCTTGATATAAGATGGTCAAATGTGATAAAAAATGAGGAACAAAGAAACACTGTCCGATGTAACACTATAAGGCCTGGACTATAATATCAGAACGAGAAAATACGTGCTGGGCACAGTGAAAAAGGTTTTCTTGCTGCGACTTAAAATAATTGTAGTGCTACTGCGACCGGATTCAAATGGAACGACATAACGAAAGTTGTAGTTAACTAAATTAATTTTAATAATTAAATAATAAATGAAAGTGCAATAAACTAGTGAAAAAGATACAGGTCTGGTGATTCTGCTATCCAAACAGCATTCTTTTTATATAAAAAGATATGCATACCTAAAGTGTATCTTGGCCAAATCACTAGGCGTTTATGAAAACTCTACCGGTGGATATGGTACATTGGCCAATCTTTACTATACCCCACTGAACATAACCTTATGTGCTGCCTCTATACAGAAGGCTTAAATAATCCTTAAAAAGGTTAGGTTAGGCTAGGCTTTAGCTAGAATACCAGTTATGTTAGAATAGTTTAGCTAGAATAAGGTTATGTTGAGTGGGGTATAGTAAATTTTCCCAGGAAATCTACCGGTCGGTAAACAGCTACATGCTTATACACCTTCACCGAACTTGTTTTCGAACACAGTTGATGTTCCCGGTATCTACCGGTAGAGTTTTCGTAAACGCCTTATTGCAATTCTAAGCTTACCTTAATTTTGGCAGGTTAACGGCGTATTTTTATTTTAAATTATTAAATAAACATTGTCATGACATTCCGTCACAAAAATTCGCATACCATTGTGTTAAGCTATATATATTGTAATAAATACTTAAATATATGCAGTGATGATATTCAACCGGTACGAGCATATCAGTTCTTAAAATATTGAAATACTTCCATACTGGTTGTTAAAATGAATAGTGGGATAACAGGTACAGAAAAAGATTTAGTTTCTACTTTTGGCAAATGACCACATCAACAATTTTTAAAAATCAACAAATTGTATGATAATTATTAAAATAATTAGGGCTACAACTACAGTTAATTTTTTTTTTCTCGTCAGATTTTTTAGTGTTTTATTTATTTTTTTTATCTAACTGGTTTATTATTTTGAATATATGCCCTGCATATACGTATGATAAATGTTTTCAAATAATAAACCTGTATGTTAAATATATTTTTACATTGTAATATTTTATAACAACATCACCGACTTGAAGCCTATGGCAGATAGACGAGTTAGATGGAGAAATTTTATTGACAGCCTATGCTCTTTTTAGAGGCAGTCCAAAATCACCCGATGATGGACAAGGCTTGATGATGATGAATATTTTGTGAAGATTAATGTAAGAAAAAGTTTATGTTTTTTAGAATAATAAAGTGTATTGATTATTATTTATATGAATGTTTTATTTCGAGGGAAGCGAGAATTAAGAGCGATGTTGGTCGTAGACCTAAATATTTTGAGAATATGAAAAATTCCAAATTTTAACATAGTTTTGTAAAGATTTGATTACTTTTTGAATATCTCTAATCAAGAATTTTTCATTCTGTTTATTTAGGTAATTTCAATCGAATTTCTGATTGCGGTTATATGAGTAATGGTTTTCCACAAATAGTTGATTACAAAAATAATCATTATTTTACAGTTCTGGTTAAATATAATTTGTATGGAGACTATAGTTGTCTCACTATCCTCTTTTTCAAGTCGCTGTATGTATATTATTTTAAATATAATGGATTTACATATTTCCTAATTTCCTTTTTATAATTAATATCATTCAGGTACATCCAATCCGCAGTTGTACAGTTTCTAGTTCCAATATAAAACAAATTTAATCACTTAAAGGCCTTTACCCGCGGACCAGAGTTTAAGAATCACTGATTACAAATTCATTGCAAAAATGTATAAAAATAAATCAATTAAAGAGTTAAATGTTCTAAATTTCCATGCATATCTCGTAGACCAGGTTATCGTAGGTAAAATTATATTCTACTGATATATCAGATTTAAAAATATCAGTTATTATGTAAGGCGTTTTAATTAAATGTCTTTAATATTCGAGATATTTATTTCGAATTATTATTGGCGTATTTATTCTTGGCCTCTAACACTTTCAAATTCCAAGTATTATTCGCTTTACAATAATAGAAACGTATTTCATAGATCAATATGTTCTTACTTATATGTTCAATTAAAGTATTTAATTATAAATTAGTGTATAATAAAAACAGATTTTAATTTGTAGTGCGCGCTATTTTGCGTGCATTACGACAATATTACAAAAAAAAAGTGGAAAAACATTTAACTTTTATCTAGTGGTAACATTGTAGAGGCAAAATCTGTAGAACTAAAATTTATTATTTGAAGGTAATCGTTAAAAATATAGTAGTACTACTGTAGGAAATGGAATGATATTATATGTGTTATAAGAGTACTATATTGGAATTTTATGGAACTAAAATTATAATAAAATCAATAATTTCATCATTGTTATCGTGTAATAGGGATAACTTCTAGTAACTAGTAACTTCTCATTACAGTTGGCAAAAATTCAGTGTTCCCAACATATTTTTTTTTTTTTTTTGTCGCACTCTTGACCTAAGCCGAAAAATATTGCTCCAGTGAAATAATTAAGTCCCTATTAATACGTAAGTTTGGGGGAATGTATCAAAACTCCGACAAAGTAAGTTGGTAGCACTGAAAACAAGAAGAGATCCGTTTTTTTGAATTCCTTCTTTTACACGATAATTTCATTTTGACGCTAAAAGTCATTATTTGCCGTCCTCAGCCCCACGAAATTGTAAAACAATTACTAAGAGGAGTGAGAAACAATATCTATTTTACTTATTGGTACTAAAAATATATATACATCAAAATGGTCCAAGGATATTCGAAGAAATATGCAATGAAATCAAGAAAAGAATATTCATTTGTTACCCCATGAAAACCTCACTTTAATAGCATGTAAACAAGAACGCCGGACATACATCAACCGCCCATGTGCAAACATTCACAAGACCATTAGAATCGAACCCAAATCGCGCAGGTGTGCAAACTTTCATTTGATTTGCAAAAAAAGTCTTTTTCTTCTACGAACTTTTTCAAATGGATGAATATTTAGGTTATGGAGTTGCGGGTTTGTTTTTTAATTTTGAAATTTTGATTTAATAGTTATAAGTAAATATCGAACAAATATTGTAATCTTTGACTTCTTAAGGACTTATTTTTGCAAATAAAAAAAGTGTAGGTAACCTGTATAGTTCATCGACGTGCGTTCTGGTACTATTTTTTAGTAATACATCACTACATAGTAAAGCCGGACAAAGGTATTTCTGCACCCGAGGCAAAGTACCAGTCTTGCGCTTCCATCCTTAACTAAATAAAAAAGGAAGACGGATCGCAGTGGTGACAAAAAACGGAGGCGTCATTTTTGCGCCTCAACTCTTTCTTACGCCCTAACCAACTTTGCGCCTGAAGCGAGAGCCTTACTCGCAACACCCTAGATCCGTCCCTGCTGCATAGCACCAGTATCCTTTTCTATGCCAGTATCCTGGTAGAGTATCCCTTAGAAAAGATCTTGTTGCCACTAAACGGTCGAGATAAAGATTGATTTGCTTTTATACAGCTTTTCATATCAGAATATAAAATTTAACAGCTAAGCAATGTGATATACTTATAGGCTTTTTCTAAATCTATAAATGCAATCTGGGGTAACAGTTACATACAGTTTAACAAATTAAATAATATATATGACAAAAATATTTTATAATTTTATGTATGTCATTTTAGGGTAAAATTGCAAAAATGATATAAAATAACCGCAAAAAATAGACATTTCAAAACATATTTTTTATATTTATCTATTTTATCAATACTTATGTACGTCATGTTTAGTTAAAATTATAAAAATATAAAATAACCGCAAAAATAGACAAATAAATATATATATATTTTTATAAATTTATTTTATCAAACAAAAACAGTCAATAACATTAATAATAAGTAAGAAAATAATAATAAGAGTATAAAAGGAACAAGTAGTGGCATGGACGATCATCATTCACTGTTTATTTGTCAAGTTGAACTGAAGTTATTACATATTATTATGTCTAGCTTTTGTGAAAAAGAACATTTACCAAAGCAGCAAAATGGCTCAAATAACGAAGAAGTTGCATCTTGTGCTCCAGAGTACCTGAGGCCACTTTTTACAATTACCAGTCAGAACGTGATTTTGGGCAACCCAGAAGAGATGGAAAAGAGAGCTTCAAAACTGTATGACATCTCAGAACCGATGAGAATGGAGGCTTCAAAGATGAATGACATTCCAGAACTGATAGGAAAGGAGGTTTCAAAGTTGCATGACATACCAGAACTGATGGGAAAGGAAACCTCAAAGTTACATAATATACTAGAACTGATGGGAAAGGAAGCTTCAAAGGTGCATCAAGTCCCGGAGCTGATGGGAAAGGAGGTTTCAAAGTTGCATGACATCCCAGAACTGATGGGAAAGGAAGCTTCAAAGCTATATAATATCCTAGAACTGTTGGGAAAGGAAGCTTCAAAGCTGCATCAAGTCCCGGAACTGATCGGAAAGGATGCTTCTAAGTTACAGGACATCTCAGAACTATTAGGAAAGGAGGTTTCAAAGTTGCATGACATTGTGATGCGAAATGAGGTTTCAAACTTGCATGCCATCCCAGAACTGATGGGAAAGGAGGCTTCGAAGTTGCATGACATCTTAGAACAGATAGGAAAGGAGGCTTCAAAGTTGCAGGACATTCCGAAACTCATGCAACAAATATCTTCAGAATCTGGCCGCAGGTATTTAATATTATATCTATTACACAGCCCAACAGACATTTTGGTGCTGCGACTTTTTAATTGTTTCTAGGTAATTTTTGGGTGCAGAATCCAAAATAGCCATCAGATTTGGTCTATCAGATCTAATTTTTGCGATACGCTATATTGGCCTCTTTTAAACTTTCATTTCAAGTTATTACTATTTGTTCCAACTGCTAGTTAAAAAAACAAAAAATACAAAGTAAGGTATTTATTTCACAAAGTAGGTATATACATTCATCATTTATCACTTAAAAATTTTCTTTTATAAGACTTTCTAGAATGGAGTTTACCAGGACAGTCTCGCTGAAGACTCTAACAGTAGTCGGCCATCATGTGGCTATCCCATCTTCCTTGATATCGATCTTCCATAGTTTTAATATCCTGATGGAATCTCACCCCCTGTTCTTCACTAAAATCAACTAGGTTTTCTGGAAACCGATGTAAGTGGTTGTGGAGGTAGTGAACTTTTATGTTCATGTTACAACCGAGAATAGTAAAGTTGGAAAGCATAGTTTCCACTAATTCTATGTAATTGCCCGCCTTATGATTTCCAAGAAAATATTGTACTACTTTAACAAATGAACATCAAGCATTATAATCAATCTCGTTTATTGATGCGGTAAATTGTGGATCTTTAATAAGCTGCCTTATTTGAGGACCATCAAATATTCCGGTTTTCAGTTTTTCCATGCTAATACCAGGAAATTTACCTGTCAAGTACCCAAAACAAAGTATTTCTCGATTTAAAGCCTTTACAAATTGCTTCATAAGCCCCAACTTGATTTGCAAGGGTGGAAATATGATTTTCTCTGTCGCAACCAAAGATTCGTTGATTACGTTTTGTTTTCCTTGAATCATAACATTTCTTAATGGACAATTTCTGTTAACCCAGTGCTGATCTTTAGCTTTGCTGTCCCAAAGACATAAAAAACAAGGATATTTTGTATATCCACTTTGCTGTCTAAGGAGGAAGTTTACCATTTTTAGATAGACACAAATCACCCACTGATGTTCTTCATACTTCATTTTTCTCAGAACTAGTGATACTGTATACAGAAGGTCGGGTTTTAAGGCCATGGGTAATACCAAGTAACTAAAACTGGCTGATCAGATTATAATTTTAGGTACGATATTTCAATTTTGGCCTCTAAAGATATCATTATTTTTGCCTTTTATCAGAACTAAAATCTCAAAATTAGCCTGTAGCTCAAAAACTAGAGCTGTTACGAAAAAAAAAGATATTTTTGGAATGAGGACATTAAAAATATCCAAAATAAGTTCTTACTTTTCCGGCTTCAAGAAAAAAAAAACATTTTGTTGGGCTGTGATATTTATTATATTCTATTAAAAAACTGACTGCCTCGTCACCAATATTTGGTATACTGACCGGAACGACGTCCTGTACTTTTTTAGTTCACGGAACATGTTCCGGATTTTTTTTAAAAGGTTTAGTCTGTTCTATATGTATAAAATTGATAGTGTTAAGGAGAAAAGCATATTTCTCCTTAGCACTACAGATTTTTTGCGTAGTATTGATGTAAAAAGTACAATGTAAAACACAATATTTCCTTCAAAATTTCAATGACTTCACACACAAATTTTGAAACTACCTTTAGTCAGAGTTTCAATACTTTTTTAGACGAATCAACTTTGCGTTTATTTTTATGCTTTACTGTTTTATTTTGAATGAGATTTTTAATAATCCCTTTGTTGATTTTGTCTTGTAAATAAAAACTATACCGGCTAATGGTTACTATTAGAGATGGGTCGTTCATGAATGAACCGGCTCATTGAGCCGGCTTAGTACACTGACCGAAGTGACACGGTTCACCAAATTGAAATGAGCCTGCTCACTGTATAGTTTCAAGTTTCAAGGATACGATTGGTCGGGCGATTGTGAGCAGTGACCGGAGTGATCCGGATCTGGATCGATGTCATGTTGAACTTCGCGGGAACTCGGCTTGTAATGTATTATCATAAAGTGTATTTTGTCATCAATTTGTAGGGCAGTTCATTTGAAACTAATAGGCTTAGTCTGTATTTTCTTACAACCATACTATATAAAAATATGGCCCAAATCCCAGATGTCCGATTTATAAGGACAATAAACATCGCCATAAACTTAACACATCTGGTTTAAAATACAGTAGCTACATAAAGTGAATTGTTTATTTCAAAAATGTTAGATAAGTACCGGGGCTAAGCGACGTTCTACCTACGAGTGAACGACCGACAACTGATTGACCTGTGTCTCGGGATCATGTTTACAGTTCATATATTGCAAGAACCGGCTCTAAGCAAGAGCCGGCTCTAAGCGACGTTCTACCTACGAACTAACGACCGACCTGTGTCTCGGAAACATGTTTACTTAACCGGATCACTGAGCCGGATCAATGAACCGGCTCAACAAATTGAACGACCTCCACTGATCCGGTTCCGCAAACTGAGCCGAAATTCCCATCTCTAGTTACTATAATTACAGTAGGTGGCCAAATTATTAGGGACAGCACACCCCCCCTGTAATTTTCAAGTTTAAATGCATTTTGTGAGAAAATAAATTGTTTTTAAATCATTTTTCTTCTATATTCTTGTTGTTGGTATCAATATTATTTTAAAAAGCGGGAGATCGCCAAATAAATCATCACCACCAAGGGGCAATTTATAGAAACCCTTATCAGAGAGTGGCATCACAACCCCAATCTCCGACACAACGCAAAAGTCTGCATAGAAAGCAAGCCCAAACGCCTGGAAGCCGTTTGGTGGCATAACAAAATATTAAGATTTTACTTAATTTGTTAAATTAATACTTTTTATACAAAAATAAATGATTATGAATAAGCAATTATGTCGTTTTATATTCTAAATAAAGCACTCTAATGAATAAAAATAAATACGAGACTCAAAGCCACTTATTTCTTCATTAAATTAATTTGAAAATTACAGAAAATCTGCACTGTCCCTAATAATTTGGCCACCCACTATAAATATTAACTAGCATAATTCATTAATTCCTATAATAGAACCAAACCTAGTAAAATGTATTTATCTGTATAGTAAAATGTTATTTCAGATGTGCTGACTGCGGAAATAAAATCAAGGAGAGTCAAGGAGAAAAATGCACTTGGTGCGTTATCATGAAGAAGTTAAACGAAGAACCCAGCACTACTGGAGCAGAGTGCGAGAACAAAGGACGAGGATGTCCATATCGATGGACTGGCAATAAACCATTAATTTCACATCACACCCATTTTTGCAAACATCGAGACCACTCCTGCTATTATTGCAAACAGAAATTACCTTCAGGTACTTCACGCGCTGAGCATATGGTGAAATATCATGGTACCGATTTGACTGCTGTTGTAAATGACGACTCAGCTAGTATAGAATTTTCTTTACAGTCACATTTCGATTGGTATCATTATTATATACATGTACGTAATATAGTTATTTACATGGAAGTTTTTTACAAGTCAGATAAAGTCATAGAATTCTACATAGTTGTAGTTGCAGATAATCACGGTGAAGATTTTATGACTATTACTGCTGATATCACTAATCCTAATGCAATTCATGCAATTACAACACACATTCCTGCTGTTCGTAATCATGATGATTGGCAGAGACAAAATCTTGACATAAGCAGTCTAAATTTGTTAACGAAAGCTAAATTAAATATAAAACTAACCATTAATGTAAAGAAATAACCAGATTTAAACAATAACACAACACAAGATACAATTTATATAAATTAATATTCTCAAAATTTAGGTACTAGATCCCTGAGGAAATGAAAATTAGATTTCTACAACAAAATAATTATGTTAATAATAAGAATAAAAAATTAAATGTATTTACAATTATGAGTATAAAAGTATGTACTAAACATTAATAAATATTTTAAGTGCAAATTATTTTTTCAGTTTATTAATTACTATAGTGCGTTCAAAGGTGTTTGCAGTACAGGGCATATGGAGTTGTTCTTTTTCATACTCTCTAATGGGTTTACACAATGACGCTATCCTTTTCTTGCTTGTCGACGTTGCCAGCTTTAAAACGTGCTGATCTGTGAAGACGCAGTATTCTAAAAATGGTCATTTGTTTTTGTTGAGTGTTATTTTGAGTTTTATAAGAGTTGATATTTGTAAATCAGGGTTTTTCATATTATTACTAGCAGTGTACCCGCTGCTTCGCTACCGAAATAAAGTAGTCGTAGCCCGCTTAGATCTGGCCCATTTCGAAATCGGTTCAAGACTGGTTGCTACGAATCGTTTTACATTCAAATATATTTATTTGTTTTAATCTACAATTGTATTAATATGTGCTTCTTATACAAATAATTTAAGTACGAATTTCTTTGTAAACATTGGTAGTACAGACATTTAGTATCAACACGTATAAGTATCCCGATGTGCTAACCCAGGAAAATGCCCATATGAGAATCATTGCCAAAGGGAGCGCCGGTCACGTAAAGCATTTTATCTTGCACCTTACGAAATTATTTATTATAATTTTTATGATATTTATTATAATTACTTCGTGATTATTCCTGATTTATAAATCGTACCTATATAGATCAGAGCACTTTTTTTCGTTAGTAAATATTCTTGCCACCGAAGTAAGTTTTCTTCGTATTGCTTTAGGGGGTTACAATAATGTTCAATAGCGAATTTAAAGTTACAATTGTCGTCTAAAATGAAAATAAAGAAAATTGTGATATATATCCTCGGGAACATTTTTGTTGCAATATTAAACCCAAAATTCGTTAATATAGGTATATTTTGAATATGTGTATCTTTTATAGTTTAAATTGATCGGAAACCTGATGTCTTACCGCGATGATATATAGCTTAAAATCTTTCCAGACAAATTTGGAATACGCTGTTGCAAATAGCACTAAAATCGGTTTATCCATTTTTGAGTTTTAATACATATACCGATTTTAAACAGACGCCTATGTGCCAAAAAGAAATGAAACAGGTCACTTGAAGGGTTTTATAAATATCCTTGATAGATTGCCTTGTATGGGTTGATCAGAGCAAAATACTGAACCTCGTTTTTGTACATGTGTATGGGTAATCTTTGTAACCAAAAAACCAAGTCGATATCTCATTATAGGTCTGAGATATTGAGGAATCCGTGAAAGAAACATTTCACCACATTAGGGGTCGAATTTAAAAAAAATCTTTCTTAATAGGTGCTCACATCATGGAAGGAACATTCCTTCCTCCACGAATTTCATGTTTCTATGTCCAGGGGACGTTCTATTGAATAAAAAATACCAATTTACCCTTTTAGGCGTGAAAATTTAAAAGAAAACTGTCAAAAAGTTTCTAATATTTTAAAAAGACACCTATATGCCAAAACACAATGTTATAACTCAACATACATAGGAAATACGAAGGGTTCTATAATTCACTCCGAATACATAATAAATTTATCCCTTTAAGGGTTGATTAGAACATAATCCTGAATTTAGTTCTTAACATTTGTATGTGTAACCTTTGTAAGCAAAAACTAAGTCAATATCGCATTGGGCCTAAGAGATATTGAGGAATCCCTGAAATCACTTAACAGCCCCTTAGGGGTCGTATTTCGAAAATTCTCTTCTTAGTGATCGCTTACGACATGGAGGAAATATACTTCTCGAATTTCATGTTTCTAGGTCTAGTGATTTGGGCTGAACGTTGATGAGTCAGTCAGGTCATGTATTTATATACATATATAAGAAAATTTTATAAATGATATACCTATATACAGAAGAAGATTAAACAGAAAAGATTTGTTTATTTATTTATTTATATTATTGATATTGTAACAACTTCTGTTATACACATGTTTAATGTTAAGTCAATATTAAGAGATATTTCAAGTTTATAAGTAGCGCTCCTTCTGTCCCCCTAAATATTCTGAAGCTACACTAAACAGAAAATAATCGTTCTTCAATCAAAGTCTTTATAAATTATCTTTATAAATTGTTGATGTAAAGTAAATAATAAGCGAGATATTTCCAGTATTTTAGTTTTAGCACCTCCCCCATCTCCCTTCCCCTGCTTCTTACCCAATTGAAAAATTTATAGGATAACATGTATTTGTATTTTTATTTTAAACAGCTTTTCTCATGTGCGTTTTTGCTGTTAAGTCAATAGTAAATGAGATATTTCAAAAGTTTAGTTTTAGGTTGTCCCTTCGTAACTCCCGTAAATCAATCCAATAAAATAAAAATCATTAAAAAAAAATATTTGTTTTCTTATTACAGTGAAACCTCTATCTATCGTTCCTCGAATAATAATTTTCCCGTATATATCGTTATTTCTTGCGGTTCCGAATTAATTTCATACAAAACACACAAAAATAGATCGCATCGATCATTTCTCTCTGTATCATTTTACCGCATTCATCGTTTAAATTACGCAGCAAATTTCGTGTTTTTTCAAATTGAAAACTTTTTTTATGCGCATTCGATAACTGATGCCGAAAAAAATTTAATTTGTAACACCGAAAGAATATTGATTTCTTACGGCAATATAAAAAGCCAAAAAGCAAATGACGATGAAAGATTATATACAATACAAAGTATAATTTTTTTTGTCGGCATGCAGCTTGCTTTTTTATTTTGTTACGATATTTTTTATTTAAAATTTTATTTAGAATATATATGTACGTACATATTAAACATTTAAATATGTATTAATGTGTTTTTTTCCTATATTCCCGCATTCATTGTTTTCCCGCATCCATAGTTTATTTCAATAGGTCCCTTCAAAAACGATAGATAGAGGTTTCACTGTATATGCAATTTTTCTGTTAAGTCTACGTCTTAAGTGATACCATTTTTTTTCTTCTGATTTTCGATTTGCCTCCTTATATTGACTGCATTTCCTACCTATATACCAAATTCCAACTCGGTACACATAGATTTTCTGTTTTATATATATAAAAGATTTTACTATTATATTTAAACATTTAAATAAAAGAATAGAAAAAAAAAATAAATAAAAATAACAAAGTTCATAAAAATGCCCTAAAATAAAAAACCAGAAAACAGGTGCTCCACTTTAGTCTCGCTCTGCATACACTAATCAAAAATTTTACTAAATAACAATATATAAATCTTATCAGCTAGAGCAGAGTAATGATGAATCGCGCCGAACGACATTGAACGATGTTTCACGAACTTACTATAGTTGTCCAAACAACCATTGAAACGAAATTCCCGCGATCTCGCTGAGCGCATCATACATACTTCGATGGTCCAATATAATTAAAAACAAAATTATTAATTTCTCGTTTCTGATGGGACTTTTTTGAAATTTTCGATTTTTCTAGTTATGATGAAAGCATTCCCTACCTGTATGCAAAATTTCAACTCGGTAGCATATCTGGAAGTGGGTTAGAATTTCCGGACATAGCCACAAATATTGTCTTTTATATATAAAGATAATTGACACATTTGACACTTTTAAAATATTTGGCAACACCGCTCCCATTTGCCATAAGAGCAATACTGCATTCTCACCTTTGAACGGACTATAGCTGAAATACTCGTGCTGGGGCCAACATTCATCTCTCTCTCTCTCTCTCTCTCTCCCCGTCCAGTGGCTATCGACACTGTCTGAGTTCTGTGAACAGTTCACCTCAGGCCCTCTGCCTGAGTGTCTTTTAGTTTGTTTATAAAAAATTATGAAGTTTTAATGCATAAAACATATGTTTCAGTCCGCGGGAAGAGTTTTGTAGGATAAATACATAAATAGTACTAAACATTTTTGTTTTTATTGAATTATTTCCAAATTTTTAAACATATTGTTTGATTTTAATAATTATTTAAATTTTTGTAAGGACTACTAAAAACAGGCCTATTTGCCATAAAAAATGTTGATGTATTTTTTCTTTTTAAATCGGTGCAATTGTTCTTCAGTTTTAAAGTAACATACATACTGTTATGAAATGTTAATATACTAACAACGACAAAAATCTATTGCGAAGTGACATGATCGAATACGCTAATTGGGGGCTAAATTATTGTACTAAATACTGCAGTATTGTTTGAATTTATTACGTATATTTTAGAGTTGAATATATTTTGAGTTACGGCAAAAAATTAACTGATACTATTATTGCATTTTTTGCGAGATGATTGCAGAAAAACAAAACTGCACTAACATGTTTGCACTTATTCATTGCACCTGCTTTACAGGTGCAAGTTGTAGATTTAACTTTTGGTTGCTCCTGCTTAACTAAAACTAATTTTTTGGGCGACCATTTCAAAAACAGATCTTTTTCATCATCTAGTACTAGACCAAAAGTAAATATTTTTCTGTCTAGTCCGATTCGTTTATATTTTTGGCCGCTGGATACTAGGGTCATCTATGTGTCATTTCTTAAGTTACAAGATCTCCATGGTTACACGGAAACAACTGACAGTCAAACATTTATAATTGTAATAATTGTTCAATAACCATAAATTATTCAATGTAAATAAATAAATTTAATTTTTCTAATAAAAATTACTTTTGGTCGCCCAAAAAATGTAATGTACACCTTTGCTAAAAAGATCTTTCTCGTTCTTATCTGTTTAAAGTCCTCGGCTACGCCTCGGCCTTCAAATTCAGGTGCGGCCGAAAAAAAATTTTTTTTTTTTTTTTGGCCATGGTACACAAATAACTATTATTCATGAGGCACTGAAGATAATGCACTTTTTTTTAATTTCAATGGCCTTTGCTGCTGTGGCAATTAGCCAGGATAATATTTATTTGTGAAAAATTCCATTGGCGTGTAGAGAAAAACAATGTTTATTTAATAATTAATTCGTATAAGGTAACAAAAATAGAATGTACACCTATGTGTACATGTCCTTGGAAATAAGTTTGATAACTAAATGTTTCTGTCAAGTATTACATAACGTTCAAGAATTAATGATCGCACTGTAGCTTTTTACAGTACAGTTTTAATATCACCATATTTAATTTCGCCGAAGGATAAAGGAATGTTACAAACATTGAAAGGTTTCGTTTTTATTGAATCCATTCTTCTTTCTATTTCCTAATAAAATTATTAAAAAAATCAAATATTAAAATTGTAGCATTTATTATTAAATTTACTTTCAATCACAGTTTTATTCACATGTTGATAACAGTAAATTACATTTCAGAACACAGGCAGTGTTTGTTAATCAGTACAAATGTTACACTTGTCACCTACAAAACATTTCAGTGGTTTATAAGAATCGATATAAAAAAATATAAATACATACACTACATAGAATTATGTATATATAAGTATTTATAAGTATCAAATAAAAAACAATTTCAAAATTATGATTATAAAAAGAAAATGCTTAAAAATGCAATTTGTTCATTATTAAAATATTCAACTGGTTTAAAATTAAGTAAGTGGCTTGTTTCCAGTTAACAAAATTTTTGTTATATCCATGACACAGTTCCAAAATAATGTGGAACCATAGAAAATAAGACTTTTGACAGCAGTTCAGCAGGTTGTTTAGCATAACAAGTAGTAAGAGAGATAAGCAGAACGTATAGGCCAACTTGTTGGTCTAAATGGCTAGTAGGTAGGCTATAATATAATTTGTTGACTTATTCCGGTCCTGTCTCTCTGTGGGACATTTTTCTGTGCGTCGCGAAAACGTTCTAATATTCCTTCAACTGCGTTAGACCAATATTTTGACTTGGGACCCCGCTAGGGTGACCGGTTGGAGTACTAAAAGTCACGCGTCCCGGGAAGCAGTTGTCCGGGACACGATAAGTCCCGGTTTCAGCCAAAACACAATGTTTTGGAATCTTTTCAGGAAAATTAAATAATTTTATTAAAAAACTAAATATTTTTCATTCTAAATTCCTCATATAACTAGATAAACTCCTTAGACATGTTTCAATAAGATGGTTATCATTTTCGCAAAGCAGTGGCGTGGAGTATTACTTATTAGTCAGCTGTTTGTTTGGTACCTTTTGGACCGCCACTGGTAAAATAGCTGATTTTGCGTCGATTTGATGACTCAATGGGCGCGTGCAGCGCCTAAACCGTTGAGTCTAAACGTAAACGTACGTTGATTAAACAATTTGGATAATGAATGTCTGAACGGTTACCGGTTAGTTTCAACGCGAGTGTTAAACAGTTTGTGTACATAACCTTAAAAAATATTTAGAGATGGATCCATTACTAATAGATAAAAACCATTTTAGACTGTCACGTCCTCAAGTGGCAGAATTAATCAATTTGTTAGCTCCAGTGCTATTTAACTTGTATCTTGTATAAATTTCCCGCTAAAAATTTAGGTTAGGTATACAAGTCAACATAACTAAACGTAAAATTTTTACGTTGAGGTGTTTAGTAAACTGTTGACTGTCAACGGTAACGTTCAAAAGGTAACCGTAGTGAACGTACTTTAAGCCTGGAACAGAATGCACAGCGCGCTACGCCGTCAGCGCTGCGTCATTTGCGACAGCGTTGCGTCAACGCCGTTGAGATTTTCGTCTGCACAGAATGCAATAATTTTTAACGCCGTCAAGTGTCACTTGACAACCTATATCTGTGTTTATACGTGCGCTTTCTTTTATTAAAAGTATAATGGATGATGAAGACTTGTGTGTGATGTTATTTATGTTGTATGCAAGTTATTTATACATACAAACACTTTACCATTCAGTAAAAACTGAGGTTAGGTGTTCTGCGTCAACGTTCAACGGCGTCAAAAGTTGGAAGTTGACGAACATTCAGTATCACCGGCGGTCGAACGCCGGAGGACGTTGTTCATTCTGTGCACTTGCGTACGACAGCTTGGGTTTAACTTTCTCCTGACAGATAGCGCCGTACGTACGGCGTCAACGCGTCGTAGAACTCGGTGCATTCTGTTTCCCACTTAACTGGTCAGGGCGCTAAACGCGCCCGTTGCACGCGGCCTTTAAGAACTGACGTCACAAGATGGCTACCGAACCATCAGCTGATTTTAATACACAACAATGTTTAAAATACTATTATTTATTGTTTTATTTATTCCAACTTATAAATAATATTCTAGTTATAAAGATGGGCTGTGTGAGGCGCAAATAGCCATCGGTGCTGAGCGGCAAACATTTAAACTAAGTTACTAAATAAAAACTAGCAGTGTAAAAAAACCTTATTTTTTTCCGGGTGAGCACGCATCCACGTCAATTTTTTACACTTGCTGCAATATAAACAGCATTATGTATTTACAATTAGACACATAATGCATTTATTATTTAATGGTTGTAGATAAAAATAGTTCAATAGAATTTTTGCGAAAGTCATAATTTCATAGCCTTCCTGCGCTCCTAGACTATCGCCTAATGGTAAAACTGACCCTGAATAAATAACACCAAAAAAAAAAAAAAACATCGAAAAAGGTAAATTACTCAATCGCGACCTTGATAATTACGTAGAGATAAAAAATACCTGTCTTCCTACTTGTTTTGCTAAAACTGAATTGCTCCAAATGTGTAATTCTACCAAAAACTTCTGCAGTGGTATAGCTAGAAACTCTTAAAAATTAGTTAGTAAATATATCTTCAAAATTTTGTCAGTAGTTATATTGAACAGAATTATCTGAAATTTCGCAGTGAAACATGATAAAGATATAAAAGAAATCTTTAGTGAATTTCATTAATCTCATTTCACTTGTTATTAGTTTGTCAACAATTATGTCAATGGCCGCATTCAAGTTGAACTGGACTCATTGGTGAGATACCGGTTAGTATTTTTTTCCTGTATGCATATACGTTGATCCATATATTTAATACTTCTATATTGCTCATCACATTCAAGACACTTCTGCGCCAAACAGAGATAAATTCCTCCAACACGTAATGCCATACGCGCATATGTCTATTTAGACAGTAACAAAAATTATTACCAAGTAAATAAATATTATTTGAAATGATATTTTTAATAATCATTCAACCTAAACCAGTGGCGAAGGGAGGCCTCCGCTAGACTTGCCCTTCCATAAAAAAAACAGTGGCGAAGGGGGACCTCCGCTAGACTTGCCCTGACATAAAAAAATTAAAAAAAAAAAAAATAATTTTTAAAAAGATTTAGATAAACCTTCAAAAATACATCAAATTATATTTTAAAACATGTTTTGTTCAAGGCTTGGTTTACTAGTTATGAATTTTTTTATAATTTTAAAGTTTAATAACTTCCGTTTACAGTATCGGATCTTCATAAAAAAAAAAAAAAACAATAGGCTTATTCCCAATTAATAGGAGAAATTTTTAGTACCAGAATGAACTCTCCAAGTTGAACCGTTTTTGAGTTATTGTGTATACACACACACACACATACGAACGGCACTTCGAAAATAGTTTTTTTTGGATTCCCTGGACCATGAAACGTGGTCATCAGTCAAAATCTCGACATTTTCGCAATTATAATACTTGCCCCTTATATATTAAGGTCGGGCAAGTAAAAATAATAATAAAAAAAAATAAATAAAAAAAAAAATAAATAAATAAAAAATTAAAAAAAAAAAAAAAGATTTAGGTAAACCTTCAAAAATACATCAAATTATATTTTATACAAATTTTTATCCAAGGTTTGGTTTACTAGCTTTATTTTCCCGATTACAATACTTGCCTCTTATATATTAAGGTCGGGCAAGTAAAAATGAAGTTGTTATTTTAGGAAGAGAATATAAATCAATGTTTATAAGTAAGAATAGACATTTTCATTTCCTTCTCTTGGTAATGTTTTTATAAAACTAAAATTCCATATCATTTTGATCATGCACATACATTCGTGGCAGTTAAAATTGAGAAGTCATTTCTTCCGTCTTACTTCGTCGCGAGATATTTTGTCAATGTAGTAATATAGGCAAACCTTATTAAGATTGTAGCGCAAAGGTAGCAAAATCGAAACTAATCTAATAGACAATAATACACAACATTATATTCTTATATCTTGATTTTTGTTTTCTTATATTTTATTTTCACAAATAACAATGTCTTGAAAGGTGTCAATTCATTGTCTATTAGCTTAGTTCAACATAATGCCTATAGAAATATTAAACATATGCGTTGATCTACCGGTGAGTTACCGTAGTTACTCACCAGTCGCTATTTTAGCAACCGGACATCATTTAAGGTTAGTTGCTAACCGGTAAATATTTTGACAGTAAATGTCTAGGGTAATAAGGGGAAGGGTGTGAAGTAAACTTACTTAGTTATTGAGGAGATGCATTTAAAGAACACGTTAATCTTAAAATTACTGTAAAATCTTACATTCAAATCTAACTAATAATTGTTTAAACAAATATTCAGATATTATATTCTACCACGGTTACTTTAAAATAATTGTTACATCTTGCTATTTCATTTCGTTTAAATACAGGTATATTTAGATGCATCAATTGTTCTGCTAAATTCAACACTAAATTTAAATAAATTCCGTATTCATGAAACAATGTATGTTGTATTTTTTTATAAACTTTAAAACAATTCTTTCCAAAAAGCATTGTTTATCTGTTTACTTCCGTCATTAACATTGGTTATTGTTTATATATTGTAGTTTTTATACCGTTCGATAGCGCTGTCAAAAATGTACATTTAGTAAAATTCACCGGTAAGTTTACACAGCTAAGTCACCGATGAGTCTGCTGAATGCGACCATTGCTAAGAATTTATCGCAAAATGTTCCGAAGAGTTCTGTCCAAATGCTAGTGTCAAGAATATATTGTTTTTGAGTCACACAAACTAAAATTTTATCAACTGGAAGCATATTTTAAATTACGTTGGTCATAGAAAGGAACACATAGAACCAAGTGGTATTTCATTAATAGCTTCGACCTTTCAATCGTACATAGAAAATTAAGTGACATCCTACGATACCTATTGCAGCTACATAATACAGCTAATGTTATGTACAATATTATTAAATATTTTCATTACTATAATTCGTTTCTACATTATTTATATATTTTAACATTAAAAATTTAGATTAATATTATCAATCAGTTCTGATAAAATGTACAAATAAAACTTAAAAAGAAAAAAATTACTACTATCACGAAGGTATAAAAAAATACCAGTAATACACATAAAAACTTAAGACTTGTTTCAACTCATTTACAAACACAGGTATCTTGTGTTTATTTGGTGAGTGGAAATAAGGCTTTACAATATGTAATTTCGATATAAATACTTATTTACATGTGGTCGAATTACGCTAAATATTTCTTATATTTTATACAAACGATGAAAACCCTGGTAAAGGCGCACGAGATCTAGCCATATTGTTCATTATGATTTGACCACCGTTCAAACTCACCACTGCACTGCCCTCTGGCTCTGAGTCTGTGTAACTCGAGTAATTTCTAACTGGTTTTTGTTTCTTCCAAGATTGTCGTAAGGAATCGTTCACATTCGCGTAGTGGTTTACGAACGAATGTGGATCCGATCTCACACTTTCATTCTCACTTTCAGAACCCTAGAAAGAAATAAAATTTATAGGTTGGTATTACTTCTCACAATTTCTATAGAACAAGATTTCATAAAATCGCCTAATTACCTAAATTGATCATATTTACTAGAGTTTATTACACTATTTTTAATAGGCTAATGTTTGGGGGAAAATAAAGTACTGTATACCTAAAAACTAAGTAATTAGGTTAAGTTTAGTTAGTAAAAATCCAGGACAGAATTAGGAAAACGATAATAGTTAAAAACATTTTACGAATAGATTTCCGATCTTTCACTTGTAAAACTGGTGTGTATATGAACTCTTGCAATAAAGTTCTATTGGGCTGAACAATGACCGACAGCCGCGCTGTGATTGCTGTAAATCAGCTGATCGAAACGAATAATGTGAAAGTTGCCCTTATTTGTTTACATGTTAAATCATCGATTTACAATTAATGATAAACAACTATCCTTACTAAATTATTTTAATTTTTTAATAGAAACTCTTTCTTCTAGGTTTGTAGTTGAAGGAGAAGAGTTATTAAACGCCAGTCATTTTATATTATGCGGAATTTCGGAAAAAAATTATGAGCATGTTGACCTATGTGGTCTATGTTTACAAACAAGCAGTCTAAAATCACTATCCCAAAAAGTCACTGGAAAATTAAAATTAACTCAAGATAACCTGCATTTGTAAAGCAGGAGTTTCATGCATTATTTAATTTGTTTAATAAATACTAGTTTGTAAATATTAATAAGTAAACAATATTGATGTAGCTCTGAAAAGCTTTCATACTTTTTGTCACTTTTTTTTCAGTGAATATAACATTTTTTCCATGTTTTTTCCTATTTATCTCTTTCACAACATTAAATTTATTTACTATTTTCACAAATTGTTTTTCTTTTGGAAAAGAATGGAAGTGAATGTTTCTATAGCTTTCTTTTCTAGAGTGACAACCTAATATACAGCAATTTATGTTATGACAACTCGTTATAACTCAAAGTAATTTAAAAAATCAGCTGTGGCCACCACAGGACCGACCGCCATCACAAAGTACTTGCATAAAATACATTCTAGCAGCAGAGTAGAAATAACTTGGCCTAATATTTTCTAACAGAGATATTATTTATCATAACCATGGAAACGTTACATATAAGTATGAAAAAATAGATACTTGGAAAAAATTTCGAAAAATTTTTCAAAAACTTTTCGTTTTATCAAATAATGTCTCAAATAAAAGTTGTTAGTTATTGCATTTATAGCAACTTTTGAAAAATATTTTTTTTTCGAAATATTTTTCTGTTGCTAAATATTCGTAAAAATCTTAAAATCGACACGAGTAAACTCCCATTTCTAATCAACCGATTTTTACCAAAAGTTGATCAACTCGTGCCACTGATGTCAAAAGCTTGAATATGAAGTTTCATAAAAATCCTTTTAGCCGAATTTGCTCTGCACATGTACACAGACAAACGGACCGACAGACAGACAGACAGACAGACAGAGAAACGGACAGACAGACGGACAGACAGACCGACAGACATCATGCTAAAAATAGTCAAAACGTAATGTAGAGATCTCAATTCGTGCAAATCCATCGAAATCTCGAAATGTCAAAAACGGTATGATCACAGTACCTCCCTTACAGTGGCGCACCCAGGGTGGTGGCCCGGAGGTACGCCCCCCCCAAGAAGGAGGGAAATACCAAATTTTTAAATTTTTTATCACCATGTCTTACGTAAATATATAGATATGGATTTAAAAGTAGAGATGAGGACCTTTTTTTTTTAGATCATCACTTATTTTTTACCACTGAAGACCTTTTTTGTTTGGTCATCACTTGAATTTTACAAGTGAGGACCTTTTTTTGTCCTCACTTTCAGAAACGAGGAGCTTTTTTTTATCATCACTTTTTTGTCTACCGTCTCCCCCCCCCCCAGATTCCTGGGTACGCCACTGCTCCCTTATATATGTTGGCGATCGGTAAAAATAGTAATAATTGTTATCAGAAATTAATATTACAAACAAACTGCAACACTAAAGTTTAAACGCGATACAAACAGCACGAGATAACCAAATGTAAACAATAAACTCGTCTCACGAGTTTAGTGTTTGTCCGCTTGGCGTCACTTCATAGCGCTGTTGAGTCCAATAGAAAGTAATTGAAATATTTTTTCAAATACTTTATTTCAACGCACCATGATACATTAATGAACGTTTATGAATACGGGCATAGGAGTATATATTTTTTTTATTATCTATTTTATATAATTAAAAATGCAACTAACCTGTGAATCGGAGGAGCTAATTTCTGAAGGTTTCTCTGTTACACTACTATCATCAGGGTTTTCATCATACCCTTTAAGGCTTTCTTCATCGCTGTGATATGCCACTGAAGCTGGAGATGGTCTTGGGGGAGATTTTCCCAGCATCGCAGGTGGTGGTTGATGATGCACAGACTTCCGTGCAAGCGTACTTCTTTTACTAAGAGTACCACAGTTGCTTATATTTATAGCTCCTCCATGACGAGAGTGGTACAGTCCTAAAGCTAATTCTTGTCGTTCATCTAAATCCATAGACATCGATTCTTCTAAGGTTTTTTGTGCTTCTTCTACAAAAAATATTATTATTAATATCAAAATAATATTAACCAATGTTATTTTATTAAGCTTATTATCATATTAGGTTTTCTAAAAGGAATCCAACCGCGAGACGGCAGCACTGAATCCCTTTTGTGACGTAGTTACTAATATGGATGAGAGGATAAATCTGACGCTCGATTGACACATATACGCATGCGTTCCAGTGTAGCGGGAAACGAGGATGAAACGAGGAAGTCACTGTTGTGTTTACATGTACTTATATGCAGCGCACACATTTTTAAATAAATTGAAAATGTCTGTGATGTGATTAATTCGCAATAAAATATTTTCAAAACAATATAATTTAAATGTCCATTTAAAAAGTATTCATAAGATAAACTTTAATGGTAATCGACGAATATGGCGAGGGGTTTCCTGCATCATGTATGTTTACAAACAGGCAGGACACTACTGTTTATGATTTTTTTTTTCGTAAAATTTTCAAAAAAATCGGTTTAATAAATTGCAATTTTTATATCCGATATAACTGAAGTGTTTTACAATGCCTGGTGTGCAGTGATGGGCACCAAACTTTAAAAACTTTAGAAATAACCCTTGAAGAAACAAAATTTATAGAAATGTTACTAAAAGCAATAGTTTTTTACTTTCGGACAATGACATGAAAATATTTGGTGAATATTTTTTCACAAATTATTATGAGAAGCCCAATCTTTGGGCTTATACTTATAGAAAATGTTTAGAAATTAACAAAGAAAATAAAAAACTGAAACACCAACTAGATACGACAAAATTTGAACCAAGTAATAAAAAAATTAATAAACAAATTTCTATATTTAGTACCAGGAAAAAAATTAAGAAGTCGCATATTTTAAAAACCGACAACGCAAGAGGAAGAAAATATCATTGAAAAAATACAGAAGTAACTTTTTTTTGTCTTAACTGTGTGAGTAGTAACACACACACACACACACACACACGTGTAATTTCATTCATTTTATCTCCTTTGTATTTATTTAAGCAAATTATAATTATGTATGAATTATTTGTTGCTTAACAATAATTTTATGACTATCGACAACACTGTGATATTTATTCCTTTTGTTTTTTTGTTTTTGCTTGTTTTGTATTATTGTTCATATTAGCTACGTGCTTTTCTATTAAATAAATAAATAAATAATAAATTGATAATTATTATTGTCTTATTATTGATGTATTAATGATAATCTTAAATATATCCACAATAAATCAGAATATTATATTTTTAATCTCCGCTCAAGATCATTTTGAAGCATGCGCACATGTGTCAATCGAGCGTCAGATTTAACCTCTCATCTAATATGGTATATTGCATGGTACGGCATATATTCCGCCGTACGTCAACCACGATAGTGAAACTAACGCCCCCAATGCGGTAAGATCTGTGCAGATACTGTACTCTGTGGATCTGTGCTTACCAGAGGCGTAAATAGCCTATGGCCAATATGGCATTTGAAAAAATCGACATTTAATTTTTTGCTCTACTAGATAAAAATGATAAGAGTGTTAAGTGATTATATTTTGTGTGTATTCTATAGGTTTTAAGAAAAAAATAAATAAACAAATTGCAACTCAACAACAGTATCCACATTTCTTAAGCCACTAAATTTATTTATGTGTGATAAACAACTCTTTGAGCGGTCGCTGACTAGTCAGCAGCAGCTCATAGAGTTGCTTATAAAAAAATATGTGTATGCCGCAGGCACGTAGACTACTTATTAGATATAAGTAAAATAGTAATTATTACCAGAGTGTGTTCATTGTTAGGTGGAGGGGAATAAATGCGATAAAGACGATTGATTATTTGCCGCTTTTATTACCTTTATTCCACTCCACCTAACAATATACACCATTTTACATAGAGTAAAGGAAAGCGCCGAAAGAAAATATCCGGTGAAGAGGCTACAGATGAAGGAGCAGATTTTTCAGCTCAAGGTGAGTAAGTTAAATAGACTATATCCAATTTTAAATCGATAGTAGTGACTGTGGGCCATCAGTCGAACTATACTGACAAACAGTTGCTGTCCTGATACTGACAAATTAACTTTTCATAAACGGATTTATAATTTTAAGTAAAATTTCATGGATAATTTATTAATATTATTATGATAAAAATTCGATGTGCACTTAAACCTAATTTCTCAAATAAAATTTTCTTGTTTCCAGTTTTTTGTAGTGCTCGACATCTAATCACCTTTTTAATTCTTGAACAGAATGGTCTTCTATTTTAACATATTTTAATTTCGCACCCTATATGTCGTATTCGTTGAAAATAAAGTTATTCAGTACACTCCGACTATGTAGAAATGAGATATTTGTAAGAATAGTTTGACAAAAGCACACTGGCGCTAGTGTTGCTGACGTCACTTTGGATATCCCTTGATTAGAAAGTCACGCCAGGTGACAGAAATTATTTTTCTGCTTGATCAAGGGCAGAAATCAATTTAAAAGATGCCAACTTTTATATTTAAACAGTACGCAAACAAGACATGTTTAATTTAATTCAAAGCATAAGTACGTCCTGACTCTAGTTATGGCTATATGTGTGCTCTGCTAACTATAAATTAGTGCAACAGTCAAGATGCACACGTGTAACGTCTAACAAACTTTAGTTCTGGAAATGCCTTTTGATGCTTTAGGCTCCCTCGCGGAGTAAAAGATGAAGAAGATAGGTGAACTGTTGACTAAATTTTTATTGAAGGAATAAAAATGAGGAAAAAAATGGATTTACTTACGTTTATATTTGTAGCTTTTGCTTTTCACGCAAAGTACTGCAATGATCATGATAATGATAATGATTGAAGTGGCTGCCAATGCAACCATAAACCAAGTTTGTCTATAAAATGGTTTATGCTGCAGGTAACCATATTCAAGATAAAGTTTTGATGGGGTAAGTACAGCTTCATCGGAATAAGCAGGAAAACTTATTCCGAACTGATTGTATGAGAACACTCGGAAGTTATATAATGTCGATGGAAGAAGACTTTGATATGAAATTGTAAATTCAGATAATGGTCCATTGTTGGTTCGTGTTACTGTTTGCCATCGAAGATCATCTGAAAAATTAAAAGAATTAAAAATTAAAATTTGTTATATACTTTTACAAACACAAAATGTATAAATAAAACTAAATTTAACACAAAAATACATTAAAAATCACTATTTATAAAACTTACTATGTGGCCAGTCATCCTTGGCTGTCCATAAAAAAGCAAAAGCGTTTTTAATTTTCAAAAATAATTTATAAATTCAAAATTACCTTTTCTCTTAGATTCAATGTAGTACCCAAGAATTTGTCCTTTTCCTGTTGGCCCGTTAATCCAACGCAACTCAACACTAGATACTGTCTTGACCAAAGCTAATTCTTTTGGTGTACCCGGTGAGCCCTCTTGTGGTCCAGTGGTAACATTACTAGACACAGGAGGACCATAATCAATGGTTTGAGCACGGACGGTGAATGTATAAGTAACTTTTTCTTCTAAAGACTGCACGTGTAGATTCGTACCTGATACCTTTTGTTTCACTTGCTTACTAAACCCTGAAAAACATTTTAAAATCAATATAAATAACTAAAAATAGATATAGGTTCATATTAATTTATCTACTCTTACAATTTCGAGAAGTAGAAGAGCTAGCTCTTAGAAAATGACAATGGTTGTCTAATTTAACTAACCTTGTAGCTCTTATGATTTTCGAGATAGCAATAGTCGACTAATTAAAATGAATACCATGTATAAAAAATAACTTACGTTCATTTTGTTCTGTAGTTTCATAAGTTACAATATAACCAATGATGTCTCCATTTCTTTTAACGGGTGGATCCCAGGTGACTTTTAAAGAATTCATTGTTATTTCAGTAAATCTCAAATTAACGGGAGGTCCAGGTAAGCCTTGTAATGTTTTAACTGTAATAGGATGTGATCTTGGTCCATCCCCAGCTGGGTTAAAAGCTAGTATTTGTATTCTGTATTCAGTGTATTTATCCAAAAATACTAAACTATGTGAAGTAAAAGAAGCTGGAACAACTTCTATTTCTTCTTCAATTTTCTTTTCATCATCAATAGGTTGCGGCGAATCAGTTAGAAGATAAAATATTTTATAACCCAACAGATCGCCATTTTGCATATGTTGTTGGGGTGGTTTCCATCTTAATCGTACTTCTGTAGAAGAAATAGGTTCGCCTTCGAAAGCCCTTGGTTCTCCAGTTGGTACTGCTTCACCTACGTAAACAGTTACAGGGGGACTTGGTGGTCCATCGCCTTGAGAATTAAATGGTATTACTATAATTTCATAATATTTATCCTGGATTAGTTCACTTAAAACAACTTTATTAGCATTTATTCCAAATACTTCTTCTTTTGGTGGTGGCTGTATTGCTGTTGGAAAATCAGCAACAGGTTGAAAAACAATTCTATAACCTCCTGTTTTAACATCACCACTCCAATAAGGTTCTTCTATAATATTCCAATGGACTTCTACACTTGTAGTTGTTATTGGAACTGCTTTAAGTCCAGTAACTCCTTTACTAGGTGCAGCAGGAAAAGTTCTAACTTGTAAGGATTCTGGACTCCATCTCGATGGACCTATATCATTTGTTGCTTGAATTCTAAATCTATATGAAGTATCAGGTTTGAGTTCTGAAACTGTGTAGGATGTTATTTGAGGGTCTACTCTTTCAGGTACAGATTGCCAAAGTCCACCATTTTCTGACTGTTGCACAGTGTAGTATCGTAAAGGTGCGAAACCATCTCTTCCTGGAGTCCAGTTGAATGTAATTTGTTTACTTTGAATCTGACTTTGACTAATTTGAGGCATAGATGGAGCTTGTGGTGGTTCTCGATTATTTGTTGTATATACTAAAACGCGCGCTGTTTTTCCCCAACCTAATCTAGTTTGAGCCGTCACAGAAAACATATAATATTTTTCAGACTGTAACTCTGTAGCTCTAAAAGTTCTGTCCGATGGTGGAAATTCTTTTGAGTACGTCTTAGCGGTTGTTCCATTTAAACAATAAGTAACTTTATAAGCTAATATTTCGCCGTTTGGATCATCGGGTACATCCCAGATTATTCTTGCTGTAGAGAAGGAGACGTCTGGAAATGATACATTTGAAGGTTCACCAGGAACATCTTCAAAAGTTCTGACACGGACGGGAGGAGTACTTGGGGCTCCATCGCCTAATCGTGTATATCCTAAAACTTGTATATGATACTGAACAAATTTTCTTAACTCAGTTAAAGTTGTAGTAAATGTAGCATTGCTGGCTATTAATTTGTATTGGAAAGGTAGACGTAAGTTTGCTCCATAATACACTTTATAGCCTTCAATAATACCATTTTGATGTTCTTTCGGTACATCTCCCCATCTAACAACTATAGTGGTAGACGAGGTAGCATTTGCTTCAACATTCAAAGGTCCAAAAGATGGCACTGACTCCCTTGTACGTTCTAAGTACTTAGGACTTAAAGTTGAACTTCCAACATCATTGTAAGCTTGCATTGTAATTTCATATTGTGTGTATTCTTCTAAATTATCAACTATGTATGAATTCGCAGTTGGATCTTCTATAGCAACACTTCTAGTTTTCTTGTTAATTATTTCTGTACAAGTTATGTTATATCCTCGTGGATTACCAAACCATTCAACTTGTTGCAAAGGTATCCACCTAACTCTTAACTCAGTTGCACTCATTGCCCGAACAGTAACATTGAATGGTGGATGAGATGGTGGAGCTTGTATAGTTTGAAACTCTTTGGTTGGTTCAGAAGGCACAGAAGCGCCTACTACATTATTAGCTATCAAACGTAAGCGGTACAACATAAAAGGTACTAGTCCTTGTACAGTAATTGTACTAGCATCAGGGTCTGATACTTCGTAAACTGTGTACCAAGTAGTATTTCGTGCAGTTTGTGCTTGTACCGTCCATCTTGTTATTGAAGAATTACCGTCGAAGCCAGGTGTGAATTGGACTACTACAGAAAATGCTTCTATGTTTGACAAAGCTAATTTTGATGGTGGATTGGGTAGTACTGGCTCAACTCCTGACTGAATTACTGCTATTTTTGGGATACCCGCACCAGCAGCTGTATATGCAAATATTTTAAATCTATAATGAGTTGTTGCTTGTAACTGTGTTACTCTATAACTCAGTGTGTCAGCTGTTAAATTTTCTGTTTTAAGTGTTTCAGGTTTGTCTTTTATTTGATAAGTCAGTTGATAGCCCGTTAAAATCCCGTTAGGATGCGCTGGTGGTGACCATACTACTTTAACAGCTCTATCACTAACATCTTCAAATGCTAAGTTTGTAACTTCACCAGGTACGTCTTCAGTTGTTTTTATAGGAACATAATCACTAATTTCACCATCGCCAGGATCAGTAAAACAGACTACTGTTAAATTGTAGGCTGAAAACTTTTCAAGTCCTGTTAGTATAGCTGTTTGTCTGGCTAATGGATTTAATAGATTCGGGTGGACAGTTATCATTTTTGATTCTATATTTTGATCTTCCTCGTCGTTCCATTTCCAGGCTTGTATTTTGTAACCTTGATTGATGCCGTTTATTTTTTGTGGATCTGGAGGGCGCCACCATATCTGGACAGCGGTGGAGTTGATCGCTTTTACTTTGTCTATTTCTGGAGGAGCTTCGGGGACTCCTTCTTTTGTTTTTATTTTAGCACCCTCTGTGAAGACACCAACTCCGATGTTGTTATACGCTGCTATTTGAACTACATAATCTTTCCAAGTAATTAAATCTTGGATAAGATAATTCCTCTGAGCCTAAAATTTAAAAAAAAATATATGAAGTGTGAATTTTCACACATTTCAGGGTTTTGTAGGTATCTAGTTTTATATATTTGGGGCATAAATTTTACAGTAATTAAAATAATTACCTCATTAGTAATATTTCTACTGGTCCATGGACTATCATTGTATCCATAAAGTCTGTATCGAATTATATAACCCAAAATTTGTCCATTTCGATGCTCTTCCAATGGAGGCTGCCACTGCGTAATAATCTCAGAAGACGATCTTGCAGATCCGACAAATCCCAACGGTGGTCCAGACGGAGCTGCGTAATACACAAAAAATAAGTATTAATAAAAACAAGACATTTTTGAATAATCAAACCTTGATTGTATATTATATCATTTGACACTTAAAAGGATAATTAGTGTCCACACAGTTAGCATGAAAATTACAATTAAATAATCAAAAGTTTAAAATTTTAAAATCATGCAAAAAGTGGGCCATGCAAATTATAAGTGAAAAAATATTTTAAAATATTTAATTACCTTCTTGGGGTAACATAACAACATTACTAGGATCCGATGGACTTCCTTCACCGACACTGTTTACTGCACTAACTCTAAATTGATAAGCAGCTGCGGCTTTCAAATTTGTAAGTAACACCCAACGCTGGTCAGCTGATACGTTACTCAGTTCTGTTATCCAGTTCAATAACGGATCTGGTATGGGTCCTGTAATTAAAATTATTTTACTATTGCTTTTCTGTTTCTTGTAAATTATCTATAATTAATTACGCTATAAACTTAATTTATGAGTAATAAATTTTATTGTTGTACATTTTAAATAAAAATAAAAAATGGAATCTGTTTTAAACATCAACAATAAAATTTATGTCACTTACATACATAAAACCAAGTCATTTCAAATAGTTAATTTATTTTATCTTCTATGCGATTTATTTCTAGTTTTATTATTGTTTTGCGTTACGATTATATTAAGTTTGGTCAGGTTAGCAAGAATAGTATAGCCGATCGTCGTAGCGTAGTGGTAACACATGTGCTCTGCGTTGCTAAGGTGTCGGGTTCGAATCCCGTTCCTGCATGGAATTTTACAAAAAAATAATAATTGTCCTGGCTAATTGCCGAAGCAGCAAAGGCCATTATTTTTTTTTTAAAGTATAATATAAGTATGCAATGAAATTTGGTTGTACTCGTATTTTTTAGAGTAAGCATGCGGAAGTGTTTAAATCAAAATAGAAGGCACTATGAACACTTGTAAATAAAAATACTTTACTTGCCAGCCATCATAAAGAATTTATTTTTTCGAAAACCGTAAAAATATATGTGATGTGTGACTTTTTACATATTTCAGGGTGTTATAGGTATTTATTGGGTTGATGTAAAAGTTCATCCCGTTTTATGGACAAAAATTGAAGAAACATTTTATTTACTAAAAGTTACATTTAATCAATATATGTAATATATATAATGGGTCGGTCTGTTTGATGACCTTTCTCTCTGGTAGCTTCAAAATCCCGCACTCGTAGAAGTTTTGAGGTTTCTGGATAAAGAACTGATTCATGTGATTTTTCAAGTCTTCCAAGGAAGTAAAGTTTTTACCATCTAA
The DNA here is from genome assembly GCA_963971575.1 of Liopterus haemorrhoidalis. Classification (NCBI taxonomy): domain Eukaryota; kingdom Metazoa; phylum Arthropoda; class Insecta; order Coleoptera; family Dytiscidae; genus Liopterus; species Liopterus haemorrhoidalis. The sequence goes on along the minus strand of OZ020612.1, from coordinate 58,193,374 downwards.
GCTGTTTTGAAGCGATCTAAATAAATGGTAGTCGGAGGGTGCAAAGTCGGAAGAGTATGGTGGATAATAATAATAATAATAATAATGTTTATTGCCTTATAGAAAACAGTACAGTTTTAGAGGGTCGTCAGATACAAAAAAAATTACGCTTCATTAATAATTACACTTTAGTGTTACAAAATATTTCAAAATTTATAAATTAAAATCAAAACATAAATAGTAATTAAAAAAATAAATAAATAAATAAACAAATAATATAGGGTTTACACATTCTCAGTTTTGTACATTAGTATTTCAGAATTCATATATTCGAGAATACTATATGGGCATAAGTTAATTAAGAACTCTCGCATTACATTTTTAAATTTCTTATGGGGTAACTTTTGTATTGTGGGATGAATTTTGTTATACATCTCATATTTTGTAGCAAGAACTTTTTTTGTGACGGTTAAACGATGACTTGCAATATTTACAAAATGATTGTTACGGGTGCTGTAACTGTGTTTTTTTAATAATAAATTTTGAGCATGTTTGTGAATTTCTACTACATTACCGTATATATATGCACCGTATAGGGTTAATATTTTTAATAATTTAAATTTTGATCTACAGGAATCTCTACGATTAATATTAGCTATTGCCCTTACTGCCTTTTTTTGTAAAAGAAAAATTTTTATTGATAGAGTAGAGTTACCCCATATAGTACTGCCGTAGGTCATTATTGAATGGAATAAAGCAAAATATGCAATGCGAGCAGCTTCTTCATTAACACTTTGCTGGATCTTGCGTATTCCGTAAATTGCAGTACTCAACTTAGCACTGACTGCGTTAACATGATTTTTCCAGTGTAGTTGTTGGTCAAGGTAAATGCCTAAAAATTTTATTTGGGGGTTATTAGCCTCACAATCTGTAATTGGACGGGAAGAAAATCTCATTTGCATAGTTTTGTCCTCATTCAAAGTAAGTTCATTCGCTGTAAACCAATCTTTTGCTGCCTTCATTATGGTTTTAATGTCGGCAAGAGCATCATCATAATACTTTCGGCTAATTGTGAATGATGTATCGATCTGGGATGAACCAAAACATGCCAGTCTAGCTGTAAAAGTTTCTGTCGGGTGGCTAAAGACACGTGTGATATAGCATTGTCCTGATAGAACGCAATGTCCTTTAGGTTGGCTAATTCAGGACGCTTCTGGTCGATTGCTCTCTTTAATTCACCTAGTTATGACCAATATTTCTCCGAATTAATGGTAAAATAAAAAATAAATAAATAAAAAATAAAAAACTTAAATTTTCTTAATTACTTACGGCAGAGGCTACGTTAACGGCACCCTCACCGTACACAGCACAATATGTCGAAAATGCTCATTATTTCTGCCATTTTTAATGCTTAACAAAGTTTAAAAGACACAACCAAATACCATTTTTAGGGTGTTGTAGGTATGACCAAAAAACCCTTATACCGTCATTTTGTCGTCTGTCTGTCTGTCTGTCTGTCTGTCTGTCTGTCTGTCTGTCTGTCTGTCTGTCTGTCTGTCTGTCTGTCTGTCTGTCTGTCTGTCTGTCTGTCTGTCTGTCTGTCTGTCTGTCTGTCTGTCTGTCTGTCTGTCTGTCTGTCTGTCTGTCTGTCTGTCTGTCTGTCTGTCTGTCTGTCTGTCTGTCTGTCTGTCTGTCTGTCTGTCTGTCTGTCTGTCTGTCTGTCTGTCTGTCTGTCTGTCTGTCTGTCTGTCTGTCTGTCTGTCTGTCTGTCTGTCTGTCTGTCTGTCTGTCTGTCTGTCTGTCTGTCTGTCTGTCTGTCTGTCTGTCTGTCTGTCTGTCTGTCTGTCTGTCTGTCTGTCTGTCTGTCTGTCTGTCTGTCTGTCTGTCTGTCTGTCTGTCTGTCTGTCTGTCTGTCTGTCTGTCTGTCTGTCTGTCTGTCTGTCTGTCTGTCTGTCTGTCTGTCTGTCTGTCTGTCTGTCTGTCTGTCTGTCTGTCTGTCTGTCTGTCTGTCTGTCTGTCTGTCTGTCTGTCTGTCTGTCTGTCTGTCTGTCTGTCTGTCTGTCTGTCTGTCTGTCTGTCTGTCTGTCTGTCTGTCTGTCTGTCTGTCTGTCTGTCTGTCTGTCTGTCTGTCCGGTAAAAATTGTAGCCAAACGGCTAAACCTAGAGAGTTGAAATTTGGCATGCTTGTACAACTTTTTGACCCGCACATAGGAAAAATACTAAAACATCTCAAAAACATATCCCCCAAAAAATATAAACAAACATGGGCTCATCGAAAAAAAAAAATATTTTTTTAAAATTCTGAGTAGGGTATCAAATGAAAGCCCTTAGTACGTAGATTAACGATCAAAATTTTATTTTTTCAAAATGAATTATTTTGACGCGATTTTTGCCAAAATTGTGCAAAAAATTTTTTGTCCCACACCCTGTAATGTACATTGGTGTGAACCGGAATAGTACAACAGGAATTTTTGATCAGATTATGTTTTCGGAAAATAATGCAATTTTTGTGTTTTTAACCAAAATATGTTAAATATTTAATTCGCTATGTAACCCAGTAGATAAGACAGTGCTCACAGTGATGTGCGTTTAGTCATTGGTTTTCTAATTTGCTAAACAGTTAACTTGCGAACTAGAGTTCGAATCCTGTCAGTTTTAAATTTTTTGTTTTTTTTTTGCAGTTTTCTTTTGTTTAAATTATTTTGTCAAAATTCTAGTTATATTTTGGTAAATGTTGCATTTAATTTTTAAAAGCGTAAATTTAATAACCAGTGGGAAGTGTTGAAATTATAATTTAATGCTATGTTTGATGTATACGAAATCAGAGGGCGGGGCTAATGATTTAGCAACCAATAGAAGCCATAGGCGCAATTTCCAAAATTTTAATGAACCTTGCTATGTAAAAAAAATACTGCACATATTTAGAAACTTAAATAATGGTATTAGGCATTCGAATTAAAATTTATAAAAAAATATTTTGACATAAAATTTGTTTTGGCATCCCAAATAATCATCATTCAGTTACTAAATACCTGCAAAACCCTGAAATGTGTGAAAATTCACACTTCACATCAATTTTTTCCAATGTACTCACTGAAATGTTTTTTATTAAATGACCTCAAAACTTAATAAGTGTGAAGTTAAAACTAATAGCGTATTCGATTGGGTGCTCTACTATGCACTCAGGTCACTCGGCGAGCAAGTTTTGTATTCGAATGAGAGAGCAGTCGCTCTAGAGTTGTTAAAATTTCGTATTCGATTGGGATGGTCACTGCTCTGAGAGTGCACTGCGAGCACTTTTTCTTGCTCTGGCTAAAGATTCAGAGCAGCGTTGAGCAATATGGCGCGTAGCGGTATTACAAAACTAGTATGTTTATTAGAACTAATTGAATCTACATCAAGTAGTGATGTATCTTTTTGTATAATAAATCAAATCAGGAAATTAAAATACATAAAATAATTTTAAAAAAGTAACATTTTGCTAATATAAATAAACAGAATACAAATAAATTATAACAATCACAAAGTATTATCCTGCACTGTTGGAAATCACTGTATTTTTAAATATTTAATAATAACAATAATAAAACCGTAATCGATTGGTTCCTCTGGCGCGCTCGCTAGTAAAACTCGAATCGAGCATGACGTCATTTGCACGCTCGCAGAACAATTCCAGAGTGGTTTAATGGAATACGCCATTAGCTTTTGCATACCATAAAACCCTACAAATTGCTTAAGTAAAATTTGTTTCTTTTCAAAAACTATATCATTTAAGAAATTAAAGTTTGCTTTGATATTCTGTACTTCCGGTTTGTTCCGGAAAATTTCAATAGAACCATCTGGTTCTTTGAGTAAACTTTGGTCATCAAAACTTTTTCCCAACTTCCTCAAACGTCGTGTTTCCAAGAAAAATGGTGTTTCCTCTATCTGGATGCAGTCTGTACATGTTTTTATGGATGGTGGGTACAGTTTTAGGAACACTGGACCAACAACTGTATGTTTTAGATAAATGTATATTACTTACCTAATTCGGGAACCTCTCGTTTTTGCACAATGAACTGTTTTGTTGGGCTATTTCCATCAAAGCCAGGTGTCCAGCTGACATTCACGGCCCGTTGTGTTTTAGTGTCTAGTTTAATAGCTTTGACATTGGTGGGCGCAAAAGGTAGTTCTATCACACTTAACTGAGCTGATCTGGTTTCATTACCACCTGAAGAATGAATAGAGCACGAGTATTTACCAACATCTGATGCACGGACAGCTTGTATCTCCAAAGTACCATCCCGAAGAATATTTATGCGTTGAGTATTTGCAGTATACAATTTCCTAAAAAAATAGTCGGATTAATTAACAAATCATAAAAATCAACTATGGCCTCCACAGAACCACCCGTCACCACAAAATACTTAAACAAACTTCTTTCTAATAGAAATTATTATTGACAAAGATAATAACTTCAAAAACGTACTGTAAGAATCCTAAAGAATGTTCCTAACAGGTACCATTGCCGAGAGCTTTTTAGGAAATGTAACATTCAGATCAATTGTGTAAAAAGTTACTATGTAATAACGTTACTACAAGATAAAATATTATAAAAAGTATAATGACTTTCATTCATGATAGTAACTGACCTTGACCATAGAGACAATTTTAGTAACTGAGTTACAGAATTGGTCTGAATATGTCTTTTTATAGTTTATTCGTTTATGTTTGTCTGGTATATGGTAAAGAAAACCCGAACAAGTATGTAATTGTATCCTCTAGACATGATTATAATGTTCGCTTTGGTGGCAACATTAGACTACCAGGACTTAGATTGTCTAAATCTAGAAATGGTATTTTTATTATAAAAAAAAATGTCAATTAGATTATTTAAGCTCAGACTCAAAAAAATACTTATTGATAATTGTCTTTAGAATTCGGATGAATTTTTCTATATTAATCTTAGTAATTGAACGTAACATGAATGCATTTTTTTCTACTATTGTTAGATTTCCAAGTTAGATTTCCAACATACTATGTAACGAGTAACGAGCAAAGTATCTGAAACACAGATACAAGATACTTAAATTTAAATATCTAGATACAGATACATATTTTAAAAAGTATTTAATTTGTATCTAGATACTTGAAAAAGTATCTAGTTACTGTATCGAGATACTTGTATCTAGATACATTACAACACTGAATGTACTTGACTTGGTATATAACCATTGGAACACAGTTTCTCGGAAACTCAAAAAATATTTTCTTAATATAGAAGAAGTATTTAATGCTGTCAAATATATTTTCTATGAATATCTACAATAAGACATAATGAAATAATTTAAATGCAAATAGTTTAGCTTACTGTTTATTGTGGAACCATTCCAAACTATATCTGACGCTGGGGTCACTTGAAACTTTACACTGTAGTGTTGCTGTGTGTCCAAGAAGAACCCTGGTGTCAACAGGTGGTTGAATAATTTGAGTCCTTACTAAAAGAAAAAACAAAACAAATATTACCAGACGAACAATACTTAAATGGTATTACTATAGTTGAATTTTTATAAGAACACATGATGATGTCACGAGTAATTGTCTATTAAGTTTATATAATATCTATAAATACATATAATAGAGGTATTATTGTTTACTTCTTTCCGAATGTATATTAAAGCACTTAGAAGCATATTTTTTGTTCTCAAATAACAGAGAATCACTTGTAAAATATTTCTATACTGTGTTCAGAATGCAGAAATAGTAATAAAATCACCCGAAAGATTGGAATCGATACCCTAGTGCAGTGTTTCACAACCGGTGGTCCGCAGACCACTGGTGGTCCTTAGCAAAATTTTAGTGGTCCACGAAAGGCTTATAAATTATTATTTTTGAGATTTTTTGTTAATTTTTTTATTATTTATTGTTCATTTTCTGTGTATTTTGTTCATTTTTTAGTGATTTTTTATTACTAAGATATATGTAGTTTTCATAGACAATTTGTTTAATAGTACATTTATTTTTAGGGGTCCGCGGTAGAAAATTAAATATTTTACTGGTCCGCGGCACGTTTTCAGTTGAGAAACGCTGTCCTAGTGCGTGATTAATATCGCTGCATTCTGAATAAAATATTTGTGTAAAAAATATTTATACAAATTACAGGTTCTACCTAGCATTTCGCAACCATATATTAACTACAGGTGCCTTTTTGTGTAAGCTAAAAAACAGATGATTTTAGAATATGTGAGGTTACGTATAAAGCAAATATAAACATAGTATTCAGACATGTTTCAACGAATGGATACTAGCGCGACATGCGACATACTTAGCTACCTACAGAACATCTATAGTGCGTTCAAAGGTGAGTTTGCAGTACAGGGCATATGGAGTAGTTCTTTTTCATACTCTCTAATGGGGTTACACAATGACACTATCCCTTTCTTGCTTGTCGATGTTGCCAGCTCTAAAACGCACTGATCTGTGAAGATGCAGTATTCTACAAATGACCATTTGTTTTTGTTGAGTGTTATTTTGAGTTTTATAAGAGTTGATTTTTGTAAATCATACGAGTTTTTCATATTATTATAATTGACACATTTGACACTTTTACAACATTTGGCAACACCGCTCCCATTTTCCATAAGAGCTATACTGCAAACTCACCTTCGAACGCACTATATACATCTGACGAATCTATACATCTGACTATACATCAGTGAATGCTATATATAAGCGTATGGCTTTGATTGACCGGTGACATCATGTTCTTCTTATAAAAATTCGACTATACATCCTGTGTTAATACATTAATATGAAGCGATTATCTCAAATTAAATCCATGAAATATTGGAAGATAACATAAATCAATTAAATTTAAATTCTAGTAACCGGCATAAAAGTTAGTTATATAAAATCTACAATAAATAAATAAAACATATTCACTTACCTAAAACGGAAAGATAGGCGCCTCCTTCAACGCTACCGGCTTCGTTCGATCTTATACAAGTGTATAAACCTGAATCTGAAATACGTACAGCAGCAAGTAGCAGATCTCCTGTTTCCAAGATTTGTACACGACCGGATAACTCAACTGGCTCTTCATCTATTTCAAATTTCACAACAAAGCATTTGTTAATTTTTAAAACAGCAAATTTTAATGGTGTAGCTATCACAGAATAATTGAAGCATTAAAAAATTGATGTGAAGTGTGAATTTTCACACATTGCAGGGTTTCGCAGGTATATAATAAGTGAAGGCGGCATGATGAGTGTGTAGGACAAATTTTGCTTTGTAGTAACCACGGCAAAATGAACGATCTTTTTAAAATAATTTATCGTCTGTTAATCTCAGAGCTTTAAAAACAAATTTTATGTTAAAATATTTTTTTGTTAATTTTAATTCGAATACCTAATATCATTATTTAGGTTTCTAAATAAGTGCAGTATTTTTTTTTATATAACAAGGTTCATTAAGATTTTGAAAATTGGGCCTATGGCTTTCATTGGTTGTCTTAAATCATACGCTCCGCCCCTCTGGCTTCGTATAAATGACACAGAATGAAAATATAATTCCAATTGTTATTAAATTTACGCTCTTAAAAATTAAATTCAAAATGTGCTAAAATATAACTAGAATTTTAACAAATTAATTTAAACATAATAAATAAGAAAAAAAAAAACAAAAAATAAAATTGACTCCACAAGTCAGGAACGAACCTGTGTAGTGAATAACGATCCTGTGTGGTTTTCGAGCAACTGAGCCACTAGACCACCAAACGCTTATCAACTTAGTGTGTTATAAGAGTATAACATGTATGCATCGTCAACCAAAAAACACAAAAAATGCGTTATTTTCCGAAAACAGAATCTGATCAAAAATTCCTGTTGTACTATTCCGGTTCACACCATTATACATTACTTAGAATTTTTTCACATTTTTAGTTTAAACCATCTGGGCTACAGGGTGTGGGACAACAAATTTTTTGCACAATTTTGGCAAAAATCGCATCAAAATAATTTATTTTGCAAAAATTAAATTTTGATCGTTAATCCACGTACTAAGGGCTTTCATTTGATACCCTACTCAGAATTTTAAAAACATATTTTTTTTTTTCGATGAGCACATATTTGTTTATATTTTTAGGGGGATATGTTTTTTAGATGTTTTAGTATTTTTCCTATGTGCGGGTCAAAAAGTTGTACAAGCATGCCAATTTTCAACTCTCTAGGTTTAGCCGTTTGGCTACAATTTTTACCGAACAGACAGACAGACAGACGACAAAATGACGGTATAAGGGTTTTTTGGTCATACCTACAAAACCCTAAAAATCAGCTGTGGTCACCACAGGACCGACTGCCATCATAAAGTACTAGTTTAATTTATGCTGCGCTATCAAAAAATGTCTCAAATAAAAGTTGTTAGTTATTGTCTTCAGTTATAATCTTTATATCAGGCTTATGTCTTTTTATTAAATATTGGGTCAGTTATATGGAATCCTTCTTACAATAAATATGTTTTATGTCTTGAAAAAATCCAGAAAAAAGCAGTACGTTACATTGTCTCAAAATCGGATGCACTGTCTAGTAATGAGAGTTACCAACATCTTTGTCTAGACATAAATATTTTACCGTTGCAGGAACGAAGAGTTCTTTCTGACATGATATTTCTTTATAAAATTGTAAACAATATTATTGACTGCAACGAACTTGTGTTACTAATTAATTATCATGTGCAGAGCTACAACACACGCCGTAACGAGTTGTTACACCAGAATTACGCTAGCACTAATTCTTTTATCAATTCTCCCACTGCCAGACTTTCTTCGACATATAATAATATTTTTGGACACATTGATTTATTTAATATTTCTCTTCATAAATTTAGAGTAACGTGTAATCTTTTATTAAATAATCAGTTAGCATAAATTACAAATCATTATAAAATAATTGTTAAATTTATTACATTTTGAACTGTACTGATTTTGTTGTAAATATTTGTAAAAATTTAGTGGACACTTCGCTGGGTTCGTCCCGTTTGTGTTCCTAAGGTAAATAAATAAATAAATTGCTTTTATAGCAACTTTTGTTAATTAAAGTTTTTCGATATATTTCTCTGTTGTGAAATATTCGCAGAAATCTTAAAACCGACACGAGTAAACTTCCATTTCTAGTTAACCGATTTTTACCAAAAGTTGATCAACTCGTGCCATTGATGTCAAAAGCTTAAATATGAAGTTTCATAAAAATTCTTTTAGCCGAATTTGCTCTGCACGTGTATACGGACAGACAGACAGACAGACAGACAGACAGACAGACAGACAGACAGATAGACAGACAGACAGACATCATGCTAAAAATAGTCAAAACGTTATGTAGAAAACTCAATTCGTGAAAATCCATCGAAATCTCGAAATGTCAAAATCGGTATGATCACAATACCTCCCTTATATGTATATGCTGGCGGTCGGTAAAAAATTCTGTGAAGAGTGAATTTTATGAGTAAGGCCCACAGAGAAAATTTATCATAGATGTCTACAACATTTGCTGATCAAACTTATCTGATCGAAACGTTCCAATCAATGTTTATTATGGAGATTTTTTCAGATTTTTATAACAACCCCTCTGGGAGATAGGGTGGGGGACAAAAGTTTTTTGACACATTTTTGGCAAAAATCCCACAAAAAAATATTTTACAAAAAAAAAAAAAAGTTGTTTGTTGATCCACACATTAAGAGGTTTTATTTTATATGCCACTCAAAATGTTTTTAAAATGTTTATTTCTTTATTAAATACATAATTGTTTATATTTATTTGGGGATATGTTTTTTTGAACTCTTAATATTTTTCCTAAATATGGGTCAAAGTGTTGTATAAGCATGCCAAATTTCAACTTTTTTTGTTAAGCCGTTTGGCTACAATTTCTACCGTACAGACAGACAGAAACATGAGTGACGTTATGAGAGTTTTATGGTGGTCATACCTACAAAACCTTAAAAATATATAGATTTTAGATCTGTATGAAATTTTGCAGACTCCTTAAGAACATTTCTTGGTTCCTAGGGGTTTCCATCTGTTTTAAGAAACACCGTCTTATTGTACCATTAAAAAAATCATGTTTCAATATTCTGAATATATAGCTACACCAATTTTTACAAAACTGTTATTAATTGTTAAGATCAACATCTGGCTTATTAAAATTTGGAAAACAAACACTAAGCTATCTACCTCAATAATACTTACTATTAAATATCCAGGTAATATTTGGAGTTGGTGCTCCAAAAGCTCGACAAGTAATTGTTGCGTCTTTGCCATCCAAAACTGTAACATTTTGTGGAGAATTTTCCATCACTGGTAGCGAAGCTGCAAAATATATAACTGTTAAAAAAACTATTCGCATTTTCTTTGAAGATAATCATGCAGCACACTGAAGTAAGAAACAAAATACGCATTCCTAAAATAAAATATTGTATGAGTGATATGGCTATAATAATGTGCAATTAGCTGTGCGAAAAATATTACAAACTGTCCATAAAGTTTGCTCGTATGTTGTTTTTAGGATAACTAAAAATTGATAATTGATAACAGTCTAATCAAAAGATAAGATTGGTTTTTAAATGCATTTTATACAGAAGGGTTTACTAATATTTATTCTGTATGCCATAATAGGTTCCCAACGCCTAGAAAGGCGCATAGGGCCAGAGAAGGTATGTTTTTCGTTTCTAGACCGCCGGTCATTGATATGAAATCCACGTGGTCAATGTGACATTCCGACCGGTCCTATTATCCCTGTAAAAACAAGTACTCATTTTAAATATTAAATACTTGAGGCTGCGTCGGCCCCAGAGCTGGCACAATATCGGATAAAAATCCGAAGGAGGTCTTACCGTTACAAGTTTCTTATACAACACAAACAATCTGAAATAAAATTAGTAATAATATATACATCAAATTTTGCACCGAATTGTTATTTATCTAATAGGATATTTTTAATTGTAGAAAAAATTGTTAAAAAATAAATAAAAGTTATGACTCAAAAACATAATAATAGATATCAGACAACAATGTTCTGTAATTTTTTAAATATATTTGTGGGTTTCAAATAACTTTTATATTTATATAGTTGTGTAGAAATGTTCACATAATACGTCGACATTTTTTTCGACATGATTATAGTTTAGAACCTTCGTGAAAAAAATATACTTAATGATAATGGATTGTCACTTGGCATACGTGTTCTTTACGAAAATTAAATCATTTTTACCTGCAGCACCTATATTGAAAACTGCGGCAGATTTAAGATAGCGGCAAGCATAGATTATCAAGTGCAAGAACTATAAGTAATTCTCACAATAGAACAAAATAGCTACAAACATATTTTTAGAACGAAGCTTTGCTACAATTTGCCGCGTTGTACGCAAATATGCGTCAATTGATTTACCATAATGCATCTTGTTTATTTAAAATAACATGACAGTTTTGTTTATAATTAAAAATATTCTATTTCATAGATAAAAATTTGCTGCAAATTTTGATGTATAGATTGTTAATAATTTTATTTCAGATTGCTAGTTTTGTATAAGAAACTATAGGGTTCTGCGCCCTCTTAAGAAGATCCTACACTGTACACGCAAAGAAATCACTTTATTTGTAAATAATTCATAAGGGTTTACGAATTTAGAAAAACTAATGCAACAGAATCAACAAATAATATATGATCTTTACATACATTTTTATTAGATTTTGATCGATTGAATAGCATGAGTAAAATTTGTCTAATTATTACATATGTTAAAAAATCTCGCGTTTGCCGTTTTTATCTATAGTATGCAACTAATCAAAATCCAACAAAAAAATTGTAAATATCATATATTATTTGTTGTATTACAGTTCATGTCGTGACAGGGTGTGAAGTTTGCGCATGAAATTAATAGTGGGGATTCTAAGCAATGATAAATGATCTTTTTTTAAAAAATGACAAGTTAATTCATGATTCACATATCTGGTTTTCATCAAACAAGCTATGCTTAAACATGGATAAAACAAATAAATTATTAATTACTTTAAAGAATTCTGAATTTACTAATCCGGAGTCAGTAAAATTTCTAGGCGTTCATATAGACCCCACGTTGACCTGGAACCATCATGTACAAAATCTGGCAACTAAACTATGTAGAACAATATATTTAATTCGAAACCTCGTTGACTGTGTAGCTGTCAATGTTTTAAAAATGTCCTACTATGCTCTTTTCCAATCGCACATTTCTTACGCCCTGCTTGCTTGGGGACATAGTGCCTCAGCAAAACGAATTTTTGCCTTACAAAGACGAGTTGTTAGAATCATTTCTGGAACAACTTACAGAGCGGATTGTAAGCATGCTTTCCGAGATTTAAAAATTATGACTTTGCCATCGCTTTATATTTTCCAGTGTTTAATTTTCGGACACAAAAATAAGGAACATTACAAAACTGTGGAAGAAGTACATACGTATGACACTCGTAATAAAACTAATTTCTATTTAGGTTTTACAAGATTAATGAAAACCAGAAATTGTAATTTCTTTGCAATTAAATTTTTAAATATATTGCCCGATAATGTTAAATCTCTAACCTTAAATAATTTTCAGGTTAAAGTCAAGGATTTCTTGGAATCTAATCCATTTTATACATTTGAAGAGTTTTTAAATTTTGATACAAATACTGTGAATTGGAACTGTTGACTCCAAATATTTTATATTTTTTATTTTATGTATTTTTTCTATTTTATTCTTATTTTATAATATTTTACATTGCTCTAATGTCACTAGCTATAAGTTACTATTTATATATTGTACCTGACTGACGAAAAACATGCTCTGTACGTGTAATTTTTGTCAATAAACATATTATTATTATTATTATTATTCTTTCTCGGACATAAATGTACAGTCAAGTGCATAAAAACATATTATATATTTATTTGGCGGAAGAACGTATTTGTATTATTAGGTAGTACGCGAGGAGTTGTTATTGTTTACAATATGTGCTACTTGAAACAGCATGAGTTTGAAAAAGAAGCAAGGGCTCGGGTCGGAGGAGCTCTGGCCAATAGACAAGCAGACTCATTGATCATCCAGTGCAATTCTCACATAAAACGAGCAGCACCGTTTCGACAGAGTGGTATTTAAGTTTAATATAATTTAATGTCGACAAATTAACTTTGTGAAAATGTAGTATATTTAATAATGGTTGAAATAAAAAACATTCTATATTTAAAACCATTATTAAAGGTATTTACGTTTGTAGACCTAACTATTAAATATAATGTAGAAGTGATACTTGTTCATTTGACTGTTCTCTGTAACTGTCATTGTCTACCATAACGTTCTTTCTACGAGCACTATAAAGACCGCCCTTTCAAGAGATATTTGCCAAACAGAATTTTTTTCTAAATTCGTAAACTTTATGAATTATCTACAAATACAGTGATTTTCTTGTTTATACAGTACAGGATACCGTTAAGTATTAAATTAAATATTAGACGCTGACTCGACCCCTGAGTTGATACCCCTGCCCAAAATCGGAATGTGACTGTGCTCTGTAAATAACTTTCTTATCACGAAGTTACAACTCATTACAAAAAATAATCTATGTGAAACTGCGTAAAAAATTAATATAAATGCATATTCAGTTAAAATTATACATCAAACGCATGCAGTAAATTGCAATATATTTTTTGAATAGACTGTAATTTTCTTTGCATTTGTTATAAAACTTATAGATAATTAAAGGACAGAGAAATAAATATAAGCTTTTTATTATAGCTTTTAAAAACACATTTACATGAAGAGAGCTTTTTAATTGCAAGATATTTAAAAGCAATTTTTTAATAAAAAAAACTTCTGTAGTTAGTATTCTTTGATTAAAATTTAATTAACACATTTTCTATTTTGTTTTATAGACTATTTTTAAGATCGATTTCTCTTTATAAGGAAGTATTATATAACAATGCAGGTGATTTATTTCTTTCAATTTGAGATAAAATACAGGGTGTTAAAAAAATGTATACTGACCAAAATGTATGAAAAAAACAGCTTATCAACAAGTATCCGCAAACCAACTATTTTAAACATAGGAATAAATTATAATTTTTAAACAGAAAGGTTTGCGAGAAATATTTTTTTTGCATTTTCTGAAAAATAGTTTTATATGGGCACTAGCTGTCCCACCCATCTCCATTCGGGGACAGCTATTATTGACCTATATTCAAATTATTTCAATTCTGATTAGTTTATAAATCATATACCAGGTTTGTCACTGAAGAAATATATGTTGTCAAGAAAATGCGTTAAATATTAACAGAAAAGAAGGATTTTGTAATACCCACGCGCAGAAATTTTATTATACCTCTGGAACAACTGAATAGATTTTAAAAATTCGAGCAAATCTGAACTATATAAATCGTGCACCAATCTTTCCGCTGACGAAATCTATGTAATCGCTGATAATTTCAAGAAATTTCGTTAATTAGAACGGAAAACATTGATTTCGTTTTACCCGCGCGCACATGTTTCATTATATCTCTGTAATTACTGAATACTTTTTAAAAATTCTTGTAATTCTAAAGTGTATAAATCGTGTACCAACCTTACCGCTGACGAAACTATGTTATAGCTGATATTTTTAAGAAAATGCGTTATTTAGAACGGAAAACATGAAATCTATGTTTTACCCGCGCGCACAAATTTCGTTATATCTCTGGACCATACTACTGAACCGAATTTAAATGAACACATGCCCTATTATAATCTATGCCCTATTATAAAGCAGTATCTGAGAAAATTGGTAAGATACTAAAGAAGCGTAATATCCAAGTAGTCTTTAAATCAAGTTCGACTTTAAGATCTGTCCTATCATGTACGATGTACGAAACCTAATTCTGTCCTAAACAAAAACTGTGTCTACTCTATTCCCTGCCAGTGCGGGAAACAATATATTGGCGAGACTTGCAGACCTTTGCATGTGAGGGTCAACGAGTATAAGAAAAAAGTTCAGCAGGGCGAAATTTACAGTTCCAAACTGGCTGAACATGCTTGGGAAAATTAACACCATTTCCAATGGAAAGCTAAACCCTTAATGTATGAGGAAAACATGTTCAAAAGAAAATTGAAAGAGTCTGCTTTGATCGAAAACTCTGGAGATGCTGTCAGCCAAGCTAGCATAGAATTTCCTCAACTTTGGCTTTCTATTATTCAAAACAATCTTACTAATCCTCAAGTCACTAATCCGTACAATAATGTGACACCCTTAATCCGGTCGTTAATCCTCCGCAGGTAGTCCCGTCCCTACCTATAGCTGATCCCAACCACCCAACTAATAGCAACACACTTATAACCTGGTCCCACTCTTACATTACCCGGTATAAAAACTCAAAGTAAATTGAAATGTTTATCACTTCTCGTGATCGCTGAAGACGGAAACAGATTGTTGAGCAGTTTCCGAAACGTCCGAATATATTTTATTGATGAATTTTATTCATGAAGTATTATATCTTTTTGATACTAATACTCATTATATTGTACTATTCTAGCCTAGTACTATCAGCAATGGCAAATGTCCAAAATAACGGTGTCCGCATTAATATTGGACCATTGCAAAATAATTTCAAAAATATTATAAATAAACAGTCAAAAAATCTGACCAGATGATGTAGCTACAGATAAAAAACCTCATGAAAAAATGAAAATTTGCAGACCCATGTTAATTAGTCTTTTTCACTCGTTTTAGTCAGTACTATACGCTCTTAAAATATCCGACCACTGTTTTAACACCTGTATAATATACAGGTGATTTTTTTTTCAATTTGAGAAAAAATATAGTAAATGGATGTTCTTATGGACAGAATGTATCAACGAAAAATGTAATAATACGCTGCGTAACTACTTGAAAACATTCAGGACTTTTATAGCATCCTTACTGCCAGTATCGAATTGGAAATTTCTATATAGTCGATCACCCGAAGCTCTGACCCGGAGTATTTTAGCACCACGCGTTATTCTTTTACTTCCTCCTTCTGTTGTAATTCAATATGTGTTAGATACATTTTGTGAAATATGATTCATTAGACTTCTATTATTCGCCAAAGAATAGAAATACATATTAGTATAAAATATATTTGTAAAATTATATAGCAGGTAAAATCTTTATTGAATCTCAGAAGTAATTGTTGGTAACTTTGTTGACACTTTTGCAAAGTCAGCTGCAAACTTCGCAGAGCACTGTGCAGAGGCGGATTGAGGGATTGAATCGGTCTGGGCGATTTGTATGATTCGGCCTGGGCTCACGGGACTTGTTGACCATTTATAGGGAATGTTTTAGAGGTCAGAGTCCAAGGGGAAAAATAAAGACCAAAGTATATTTAAATAAACTTATTTAATTTATATTTTTAATATTAATATCAAAAATAAAAATACAGTCTCTAAAATAATGAAAAAATGTTGGTAAAATAAACAAAAAATGTGAGTGATTTCTAAAATATGAGGGTTGCCTTTTATATTTCGGGATTTGATATAAAAAATAATTATTTATCAACAGAAGTGGCTTTATTATTTTTTAAAATATTCTCCATGATGATCAATACACTTTCGCATGTGTTTGACCCAATTTTCGAAGTACTTTTTCCACTCCGATTGAGGCTTTTCCCACTGAGATTGTCAAATTATGTGGGATCCAACGCGAACACATCATTTTAACGGCCAAATGATCACGCAATAGTGAATGTATGCTAGTCCCACTAATGGTCCAAGGATACCTCAATCTCACGACAAGTCACATGAAGATCTTACAGTATTAGTTCACGCACAGCATCAATGTTTTCTGGAACAACAACCGATTTTGGACTACCTTCACGAAATTCGTCCTTAGCGAACTACGGCCACGATTGAAGTCTTCAAACCATCGATAAACAGTAGTCTTTGATGGTGCTTCATCGCCAAAAATCGAATTAAGTTCATCGATGCATTATTGTTGGGTTAATCCACGTCGAAAGTTGTAAAAAATAATCGCTCGAAAATGTTCACGATTTAGTTCCATTTTTAGCAGAGATTAATTTTTTTAAGTTACTGTAAACAATACAAATAGCGGTCGTACGTCAAAACATTCTGAATCCGTATACCGTCAAAAATATAAAAATATACGATAGAAGCGTCAGTTGCCAGAAGGCAGCACTGGTTTAGCGCAATCCCGAAGTATAAGAGGCAAGCCTCGTAAAATTTCAAACATTAGAATGGAGACGTGACATCCACACTTTGAATTTCGCGTTTAAATTATTTAATAATAAACTAGATGCCCCAGAACTTCTTCAAAATTTAAATATTCGAGTCCCTGACATAAGATTGAGAATTAAAAATGATGACTTTTTCAAATTTTCAGAATCTATGTCACCACTGAACAAAATGCTCAGTCTAGTAAACAAGCAAATCTCTGATAGAGATGTAGATATCTTTTACGACAATTATAAAAAGTTTGTTAGTATAAAAATAAATTAGACTAGTTATATTGTATCTTTTTGTTTTATTCTTTATTTTATTCTATAGTATTTCTATATTATTATTATAATTGTATTGTATTTTTTTCCCCAGTACTATGTAACTGCGCTTGTGCACTACTGCACAAATCTGTATAGTTACTGGTTAAGTAAATAAATAAATAAATAAATAAATAAATAAATAAATAAATAAATAAATAAATAAATAAATAAATAAATAAATATCATAGAGTTGATTATAGGTATTTGAGTGGATAGTGGCCGTCGCATCGGCCCAAAAAGCTATCGTCGATCCGCCTCTGGCTCTGTGCAAGTGAGCATTGACTTATAGTGATCTATATTTTTTTTTTTTGTAAAATATTTTTTATAAATTACTTTATAAAATAAAAACCCAAACAGGCGTACGACTTTTTATTTATATATTCTTTGGCGAAAACAGATGTCAGTTAATTATTATTAGATCAATAAATAAACATATACTTACTTTTTACTTTGAGCCATGTTGATATTGAGTCTTCTCCTGCATTGTTTTGAGCCCAACATTGGTACATACCAGAATCCTCCATTTTTAAACTTTTTATAACCAAAGAATTATCTTCTTCCAAAGCATATCTATAAATACGGGAAGTAAAAAATTATAAAAAATATGTCAATGCTCCCATAATGTATGTATGTGTAACACTGCTTTGCTATTAAAATTTAATGATTTCTGGACAACAAAAAACTACATTCTTCAAATATGTATTCAAATAGTGTTTTTAATACTGGACGTGTTTAAAAGAATAATAAAAATTTTATTGGAAAAAAACATGAAAGCTTGGAACACGGTTTTTATTAAATTTTAAATGGCAGCATTTTTATGATAATAAAACTACACAAAAACAAAATATCTCCAATAAAAAAAAAAGATAATTTAAAAATGGAAAACTAAACAAAAATGCTCTATAGAGAAATGACACTGTCGGTGGCGGCGCTGTGATCAAAGAAAATATGACTGACAATTGAGAAGTGATATTACCGTTGGCGGCGCTGTACTCTACAGCAATATGGCTGTCGTGTCTAGTCTTCAGCTGTCAATATGTTAACATCGAACAGGTTAATTTAAGCACAGTACATTTTTATTTTATGAAAATGTGAGTAAATATTTGCGATATTGTGACAAACTAGGTGACAAATTGTGTCAAATCATTTTTAGTTTTAACATTATAAATGTAATGCACTGAGTGAAAATGAATCGTTTTCCCATCTTAAAGTTAATGAATAAATAATTCGGAATAATACTCATTATTTGTCCAGTATTTAAAAATGGGCGAAGAGTTGATTCAATTTGAATTGGATGAAGTAAGGCGTATGGTTAGAGAAAGAAGTCTGAGGTGTCGAGCAAGTTACACTTTAAGGTAATGATGTGTTTGCCAACACAATTGGCAACGGGTGCACTAGTTAATAACATAGACACTATATTTTAAAAATAAACTCTGTCGTTTGGTTCAGTGTTATTTCAATACGTATTAAGAACATATTGGTGGTATATATTAATTTAGGTATTCAACAATAGATGGATACACTATTTTCTATAATTTTTTCCAGTTTCCCTCAGTTGATGTTGGCTATAGCATCAAATTCCACTAAATTATCACGTGAACATTGCATGGTTACTACTTGGATTCGAACAAAGTATAGCAAATTTCTTTGTTGTTTTATTAAATTAAAACATTTTTATAATTTATATCGTATATGACATAATAAACAACATTTTTTCAACTGTTCACACGATATAATTTAATATAATCATTGCTTACCTGGAATCTTTGACATTAATTTTCTGGGTATTTCTAAACCATGTAATATTCGGTGTTGGTACAGCAATCGCATCACACGACAAAGTAACCATAGAGCCATAATCGCCTAAAGTTTCAGTCTTCAAAATATTAATGAACGTTGGTTTCTCTTGTACATTAACAACAGCAGAGGCTTCTACAGGTGGGAAACCGCCAGTTCTCAAACGAACTTTACAAGTATACTTTCCACTATGTTTCAAACTAACCGCCGTTAAACCTAAAGTTCTATTCCATAAGTCCGTTTGGGCAATACTAATACCAGTATTTTCAATAATAATATCATCTTTGAACCATAACGTTTCTAATTCATGTAAAGGTCTTGCATTAGCGATACAGTATAAGTTTACTAATTGTTTTCCTATTGTAACATTAGTACTTTTTGGTTTTACAATAATTTCAGGTGCTATTTCTTTCTGGGAATCCCCTAAAACGTTCAGTCTTATGTAAGCACTGTTTTCTTCTTTTCCCGATTGAGCGTTGAGTGCTCTAGCTCTGTACGACTTCTGATCTGATTCATCTGCTGAGAGTATAATCAACTGATGCCCATCTGTATCTGCATATTTAGGCCCATAAGGCACTTTCTCTTCATCTGTTTGCCATGTTATTAGAGGTTCTGGTTGAGATTCTATGTAAGGTAAGTCCAAAATGGCAGCTTGTCCAGATTGTACAGTAATTGTTCTTTCTGTTTGATCTTCAAATACTCCCATATATGCTACTGTAACATCTATTTTTTCACTGAAGATTGAACCTACGTCGTTTTTTGCAACACATTGATAACTTCCGGCATCTCCTGGTTTTGTGTTGAAGATACGGAAGAAATGTTCTGAAGAAAATTCGCCGAGTGGTTCTCCATTCTTAAGCCATCGATATTGTGGTTGTGGATAACCTGTAATTTAAAAGATAATACATTAGTTTACCTGCATATGAGTATTGTATCGAGGATCAATATAAGAACAATCAGTGAGAAAACACTTTTCTTTTATGTTTGTGTTAATGTATTGTAATTTTCTACAATTACATATTAACTGCATATAATAGACAACCATTTTCATAATTATGATATTTCATTTATTTCAATATTTATAGCTAAATTTCGATAGGTCAAAAATAGAAAACATCACAAAGACAACAGTTATTTATGTAGACAATTAAATATTTATTGATAAGTAAAGAGCGGTCAGATTAGATGATGATACGCAATTAAAAAAGCTGCACATAATAACGATCCAAACGTCGTTTCAATTGATATTTTTAGGGAGAAAGTGGATCGTAGGTTTTTATGGACCCAAAAATTAAAAATGGGCAAAAATCCAAGCTCATGCACGTTTGCTCGTTGCATTTTATGGAAAGTGATTTTTTACGACCAAGAAAAGACTGAAAAAAAGCATTTACCCCACCCAAAATTTGCCTAAATCATCAGTTGATATATTAAAAGGCCCTTCTACTTTTTCAGGCAGAGATATTAATTTTTACTAATATATTTACCATATTTTTGTTTTTATTATATTGAGAGTTAAAAAGAATTAAAAATAAAATTTATGTGAAGTGTGAATATTCACACATTTCAGGGTTTCGCAGGTATATAATAAGTGAAGGCGGTATGCTGAGTGTGTAGGACAAATTTTACTTTGTAGTAATCACGGCAAAATGAACGATATTTTTAAAATAATTTAATCCACGTACTAAGGCTTTCATTTGATACCCTACTCAAAATTTAAAAAAAATATTTTTGTTTTCGATGAGCCCATATTTGTTTATATTTTTAGGGGGGTATGTTTTTTAGATGTTTTAGTATTTTTCCTATGTGCGGGTCAAAGAGTTGTATAAGCATGCCAAATTTCAACTCTCTAGGTGTAGCCGTTTGGCTACAATTTACAGACAGACAGACAGACAGACAGACAGACAGACAGACAGACAGACAGACAGACAGACAGACAGACAGACAGACGACAAAATGACGGTATAAGGGTTTTTGGTCATACCTACAAAACCCTACAAATGAAAAACTAAAAATTTCCTTGAAATTTCTTTAGAATAGTATATTATTACATATCTTGTAAATCGTAAATTAATTTTAAATAAAAAAAAACAAAAAAAAAAAAAACTCGGAAAACAGTAAAAATACAACTCGTGTTCATTTTCACCATGTAAACAAATACACGAGTAACAGTTTAATGTCACTATCGAGTGTTCCAGCTTTGTCGCATATGGCGCTGCGATCTAAAAAAGTTTCCCCTATTGTAAGTTGTATAAGCATGCCAAATTTCAACTTTTTATGTTCAGTCGTTTGATTACAATTTCTACCGTACAGTCATGTTATAAGGGTTTTTTGGTGCTCATACCTACAAAACCCTAAACCAGATTAATGATGCTTATCTTCACAAGACGTGTGTATTAAAAAAACTTGTAAGATTTTTCAAAATTACCTTCTGAAACTGTTGAAGTAAACTAATTTTGTAAATATTAAACGAGGTGATGTATTATTTTATAGACTAGATATGCGGTTGTTAAAAAATGAGCGTATATTGTAAGCGATGTGAGACTCAGGTGTTAACTTTACGTTACATTATGTTCTTTATGACGCGTCTTTAGTCATTTTGTAGCGCAAATTGAATTTTCCCATTTATGCTTCTATGATTAAATACGTGCTAGGTTAGGTACATATTTCTCTTTGTTACTTGGAATATACCTATGTACGTGTACTTCCACATCGATGCTGGCTTATGTTGTTATAAACTTACTAATCTGTTTCATTTTGTAATAAAGACATTGTATTGGTTTAAACTACTACGTTGGCAAGTTTATTTTTATTAAGTTGGTATTGTTTTAGTGACAAGTTTTAAATTTAATAAATGTCACTTGAATTAACATGATTTGTTGAAACAAGCTCCAACAATAGTGTAATGTAAATTAGGAAGAATATATTTCATGTTAGTCAGTATAATTAAATTAAATAGTTAACTACAGTTTAACTAATTACTATATAGGGAATGAATAAACTTACGCCTTGAACTTGAGTTAATACATTTTCATAGAGGTACTTTTAAAAAATATCATTTCCCACTATTAAAAATTTAAAATAAACCTGAATGAAAATTAATAAGGCTAGTAATGATTACAATTAATGGCATGAATGAAATCTATTTCATTAGAAATTTAGCTTTACACAGGTCCACCCAATTAGTAAAGCTTTCGACTTTGATTTGTAAACATAGTATTTCTTTGGACAATTGCACCACAATATGCATCACAATTTTAAGGAAGCGGATTACACAATATATTTAATTAAACAGAGTTAAAATATGTTTGCTGTTAATTTGCGTCTTAACTATACAAAATGTTTTATTATATATATATATATTTTTTTTTTTAAATATGTTTGGACTTGGCTACTAAGTCCATTATCCAGTAGAAGCAATTTTTTATTTTGAAAATGTTACAGAAAATTACAATGTACATTTTTTGGACAACACAAAATATCCATGCCATAACCGGGATTTGAACCCGAGCCCCCCATGGCCCAGAAGTTAGTAGACTGCCACGCTAACCTCTGCGCCACGGTGACCGGCTTTTATTATATTGTTATATGGTAATAAAATATAAGAAGAAATTGGTTATGATTTTGTATATTATTAAATTTCTTTTTTTTATTTTACATCGGCCTATTTCTGCAACGAGACTAATCGTCGATGCCAGGGGGCGAGCTCCTACACCTGGATGAGGAGTGAATGATTGTGAAAATGAGAGTAATGTAAACATATTATTCTCGCCCGAATAATATCACCAACGAAGGAGGCTCGAACCACCGACCGCCCAGACCAGATTGTTTCTAACAGTCTAAAACCGTACGACTTAATGCGCTCGGCCACACCGTTGGCTAATTAAAATACTAATAAAGATTGGACTAATTAATTAAAAATAATAACACTTAAATAATAAATACCACTGGTCACAACACTTATATCACAATTTTCTTCCCGGTAAATAGCCGTGTAGTCCAGTCTAGCAAAGGTATTCGCTCAACTAAATCACTCAGTTACTGTACCGAATTCAACTAACTCTGTAACTGCACTGAACTCAGTCACTTGTCTAACTTAACTCTGAAGTCTACTGCATGGAAACGACCAACTAATTGACCTCCCGACCTAGGTAGCACGCGTTTTCAAGGCCGGTTCTGGTGGAGGGCAAACGCGTGCCATGTACTTGGGCGGCTATTACGTGAGCGGATTAGAGGGCAGCCAAAAGCGGGTCTCGGGTGGTTTTTGCTATTGTAATATTGTACAAAAACCGAAAAAAGATAAAACTGTATAAAAAAAGGCTTGTTCTAGTTTGCTCAGGGATGGCAAAAGTGAGATTACATGCGGGCGGCTAAGTACCCAGGGCCAACACTGCGCGTCTTATATAGCGGCCCACATTGCTTCCATACATCTGTCGCACACACTGGGCGAGAATATTCGAAGGTCACTGTCCTGTCCCAAGGCTACTCTTGTTTTTTGCGGGACCGTATTCGTAACAATATCATATTGGTTGAAGGCATATTCACAATAGGTGATTTCTTCGATACCCTATGGTTTGCAGTCGTCACTCTTGTTGATCATTCGGGTATAGGACAAAACATCGAGGTGGAAAGGTAGCCGATATTACAGACTAAGAAAAACTCCGTACTAAATTCAATCTGTAACAATCTATTTTTCCATTATCCACTATTTTTACTTCTTGATACTGTTATAAAATAATATTTTTAGAAAAGTGTTTATGTACCATTTGTAGTCTATTAGGTTGGTTTATTATTTTATTTAGTTTAGTTAGGGTGTCTGTCACCACGTTTAGTGTTACGGCCCACTGCGTATCTGTTCACACGTACAAGTACGAGATAACGGGTACCTTTCTGAGAAATCCATAGAGGCGTGTTTGAGGGTGTCTACATCTTATCTAATGCTTGTTTCAAATTTTACAAAATGTTTGTTTCTCAACAAGGTTGTTAAAAAATTTTACCGCAGAAGAGTATGCTCTTTATCAATTTATTTTTGGGCACTGTTAGTCTGGTTATTTTTTTCTTACACACACACACACACACACAGAATCTTCATTTTGCTCAGTTAAATGTCAGCTTTTTTCAAGTATCTTGTATATATACATGTTTGTATTTAGTCAACAAGCTTTTTTTTCGGTCATATAGCATGCATATTCATGCATGTTAGCGAAAATATAATTATGCAACATTTACACTTATTAACGATCGTAGGGTGCTATATCGTTGCTAAGGCATATTGTTTTATGTAAATAGAATAGTATAAAATATATCATATGATGTGAGAGACGTATTAGTTGATCAATAAAATCATGTCTTATTATTCATAAAATACCTTTTTTATTAATATCAGAAGTGCGATTGGCCTATCACCCACAAGAAAATTAAAATAGAAGACTATAAGTGCAATATTAAAAATATTTTTTTAATGCAACAATACATTGGTGTACAGAAATTGTCGTGTAATATTGCAAAGGATAATGTAAAGGTTTAAGTTAAATGTGACGATTGAGAATCATATAAAGGTAGTATGAATTATGAGCTAGATAATAAATTGGCAAATTTTAAATTATTTTGTCAAAAATTAAATGGTTTCTAAGGAAATGACGCTCATTGGAATAAATTTGAAATGTGACATTTTTTCAAAAATGCAGAATATGTCAGGATTAATTATCCAAAGCAGATCTCTAATAATTGTCAGGATGAACGAGCGTTGCTTTGTTATTAACAAACACATTGTATGAAGGTAACTAATTAGATTGTTGACGACAATGGTAAGAGGTAAGAGGTTGTTTTGGTTAAATCATATGGCACGTGTTAGCCATAATGAGTAAAAACTAGATTTGAGATTTAATATTTGAGATTTTAATAATTGAGTATTAAGACTTGAAACACCAAAATATGAGATTTTGGTTTTGATATTTGCAACTTAATATTTGAGATTTGATGTTTGAGATTTGATAATTTAGATCTGAGTTTCGAGATTTTAGTTTTGAATTTGAGCGTTTATTGGAAAAGATAAATGACAGATCACTGGGATCGGATTGGCAGAATAAACTGATAAATGTAATTGCTAATGAGTTGAGAGAAAAGGTTGTTGAGTACCGCAAGACAAGCCTCTGCCAGTGGCATCAGTCCGGTAATAGCTCTGTAACCATGGTGGCAGATGGTGAGCTATGGCGACGGGCTGATGATGATGATTATGATAAAGCACTGTGTGTGCAGAAACAAATAGACGGTCTCTGAGCTTGTTGTACTGAAGACAATCTGTAATGAAGGAAACTAATAGATAGTTACTAAGTATCTGAGCTTGTTGATCTAGTCACTGAGTTCGTGGTAGAGAAATGAAATGTTAACGTATAGTCTCTAAGCTTTCAGATCATAATTTATAGTATTCCTGGAGAGTTCGGTTTTAAATAAATATTTACTTTTATTAATTGAAAGTGGTGCATGGTTGATTTTGTAAAAAATCAACTCTGCGCCCAATTTTGCTCTATTTACAGATTATGAATTAGGTGAAGACTTTCAAGACGCAGTAGAAGATGAATGGTGTACCAGCTCAAGAATGGATCTCCATGGTATGCAGAATGCTGTTACTGGTATGCAAGATGCAGAATGCTGTTGTTGGTATGGAGCAGACCACTGGTGGTATGCAGGTTGCTGTTGCTGATAACAACAATGCTGTTAATGGTGTGAAGAATACAGTTGCGTCCCGAGAACGTTCCGCATGTCAGTCTGGCCGTGTTAGCGAAAATATAATTATGCAATATTTACACTTATTAACGATCGTAGGGTGCTATATCGTTGCTAAGGCATATTGTTTTATGTAAATAGAATAGTATAAAATATATCATATGATCTGTGAGACGTATTAGTTGATCAATAAAATCATGTCTTATTATTCATAAAATACCTTTTTTATTAATATGCATATATGGTTTTATAAAAGTGTATTTATATTAAAACAATATACCATTCAAAGTTTTTATATTGCATTTAATAATGCGTAAATGCAGATTAGTATATTTATTTCTGGTGGATATAATAATAGTAAATTGCAAATTAAAACAGTGTATAATACCGATATTGGAAAACACTATCAGACCATTCTAAAATTAATGATAATAAATATAAAATTACGTCCGATTACTGAATTTTCGTTAAACGAATTTCATTGTTTATATCATTTAAATTGTAGATTTGGAAATTGCCAGTAGAATGCTAATGAGCCACGGTTAGGTCAGGTCTGTTAACACACTGACTGCGCTAATACAAAGTAAATGCTAAATAAAAGCAACTAAACTATAGTTTTTCTAAAGGTTTACATCAAAGCCGAAAACCCTGAACATTTTTTAAGAGTTCGGTAACCACTAACTTATCGAATTACAGGTGGGCCTCGTTTTACGCCGGTGTTTCGTACCGGCGCAAATCAAAGCAAAGAATGTTCATTCCAGAGACGGATTAACATTCTATTCGAATTAATATTTTTGTTTTTTTTTTTTTAAATTATTTTTGTTTTTTCTTTATTTATTACTTATATATACAGAAAATTATAATATTATTACAGAACATACAATACAATGCAACAATACGATACAAATAAACAAAAATTAAAACAGAAATCAAAATTATAATCAAAAATAAAAGCAAAACCTTTGAAAGAATATTAAAAATTTATTTTTCTTTATTTTTTCTTTCACGCAGAAGGCTTATGTAAGTTTCATAGATGTTTTGATATTTTTTATTATAGTTGAACTGCGTTCGCAATCATGATCTGTCTTACAAATGTCTTAATTTTTTAATTTTATCTGCATTTTTCAATATTGTAGTCACCGTTGATGGAGGTAAGTTTAGGCATCTACAAATCTTCGGACGAGTTTCATTATTCTCTATTCTTTTAATAACATCAATTTTTGTCTCAATCGAAATATACCTACTTTGTTATCTATCGTGTTTTGTAGATATATCTTCCATTGGTATTAATGAAAATTATAATTATTACTCAATAATTTTAAATTAAATTTTAAAGGTAAGTTAATAAAAATAATATAGAAAAATTAAAAATTATTAAATTTAGATTATATTAAATATTAGATTTAGATTTATTTAAATTTTAAATATGTACATATCATAAAGCAGACACTCTTAAGCGAGTTAAATTTATTTTACAACTGAATACGTCTCAATAGTGCGATTACTGCGACTGCGTAAACCACGAGACATCCCCGCTTCGACCATTGAATCGTCGACACCCGACTCCGACGTTCAACTGTTTCAAAGCGGCGTTATTTTAAGGTCGCTGCCAACCGGCGTAAAATAAGGCCCACCTGTATTTCGATTCTCCTGACTCCGACTTCCGCTTCATAATGATGATATAGCATAAAAATATCAATAAGAAACATGAATAAGATGTAGAAATTATTTATTATTAAAAATAAATAAACAAATAAATAATTAAACTTATCGGTACTGGATCCCAATCTATTAAAGGCAAACCATTCAAATTAATAACCATTATATTACTTATATTTGAAACGATCAGTCTGTTTCGTTTTTCTGTGCATATATTATTCATAAGGCTAAAGCCTCTTTCAGCTTCTACTGAACTGACGGCTATGGTCATTCCCTGTATCTAAAGTATTTTAACAACCGGTTCGCCGAACTTAAAATTTCTTAAAAAACGGTTCGAGCGAAACGGTGCGAACCGGGTGAATTCCATCACTGATCATAATTACGTGAAAATATGTCCGGCCGTTTTTGCGTGAATCCCGGACAAACAGACATCTGAAACGTGTAAAAACCAAATGATTAATAGCCTCAAATTTTATTAATATAGATCAGGGGTACTCAACCTTTTCATACCTACCGCCCACTTTAGCATCTCTATTGGTAGAAAATTTTTCATACCGCCCACCTGTTGTATAATAATAATAACTTACCAAATACTTTCGCAAAATTTAACTGCAAAAATCTTTATAAAACAACTTACTGCATCATCTCTTATTATTAAAATTATTAAACACAACAAATACAGTCTGTTTCAAACGCTTAGGCGGAACTAGATTTTGCAATTTAGTTACTTTCATCGCTTAAATCGTGCTTTTCGGCCGTTTTGTTTAAGCTTTGTAAATCATACTTACAATAAACATTTTTTGGTTAAGGTTAATATCATTTTAAAATGTCATTTTCTTTATATTTTGATTTTTTGTGTAATTCTTAATACAAATTTCCCATTTATTTATTTTTTTGTCATTAAAATATATAAAAAAATAATTTAATTTTGACATAGGTCATTCGTTTCCATGGTTTCATTGTTGTAATTTTAAATTTTGACATTCCAACATGAAAAATGAAATAACCCAAGAAAGGTCCCTTGTCGTGACAACCTAAAAGAACGAAATTCCCATTTAGTTCCGCCTAAGCGTTTGAAACAGACTGTATCTGTCTCATTTTGTAATACGAAACTAACAGGGAAACTTCATTTTTTATGTTGTGTATTTAAAATATCATCTTAGGGTGGTAATTTTGAAGTGGCACCTTTCAAATATTTGACATGTCAGTCACAATTTTGACATGTCAATTTATTTTCTGACATATGTAGTTTTTGATTGAATATAACTTCGATATAATAATACTTAACCATCAATTTAAAAGCCACATTTACAAGTTCACATGTTTCCATAAAAGTCTATTTACACCACAACAGTCACCAAAGTAACCAGATCTAGTTTCGTATTACAAAATGAGACAGATTATACATGCACTAAAACGTGGCAACGTTGGATGTCACAAAGTACCCTGTGTAACACAGTACCCACACTTCCCTTACCCGTAAAGTGAACTAAACTTATGCGCGGGCGATAAAAATTGTATATTTTGAGAAATTTAACTATAAACAGTATATAATTTTATGAAAACTTAATGAAAATGTTTTTCAATAATGCTATGAATTTTTTTTAAATATTACTTTATTTTCCATTTTAATGTTTTTCAAACGTCAATTAAATAAATAAAAAAAAAAAAATTGATGTGAAGTGTGAATTTTCACACATTGCAGGGTTTCGCAGGTATATAATAAGTGAAGGCGGCATGCTGAGTGTGTAGGACAAATTTTGCTTTGTAGTAATCACGGCAAAATGAACGATCTTTTTAAAATAATTTATCGTCTGTTAATCTCAGAGCTTTAAAAACAAAATGTTAAAATATTTTTTTGTTAATTTTAATTCGAATACCTAATATCATTATTTAGGTTTCTAAATAAGTGCAGTATTTTTTTTATATAACAAGGTTCATTAAGATTTTGAAAATTGGGCCTATGGCTTTCATTGGTTGTCTTAAATCATACGCTCCGCCCCTCTGGCTTCGTATAAATGACACAGAATGAAAATATAATTCCAATTGGTTATTAAATTTACGTCTTGAAAATTAAATTCAAAATGTGCTAAAATATAACTAGAATTTTAACAAATTAATTTAAACATAATAAATATGAAAAAAAAAACAAAATAAAATTGACTCCAACCGCCAGGAACGAACCTGTGTAGTGAATAACGATCCTGTGTGGTTGTCGAGCAACTGAGCCACTAGACCACCAAACGCTTATCAACTTAGTGTGTTATTAAGCGTGTTCTACATTATACTTTATTCATCAATTTTCTAAACTTTTTTCTTTGAACTAGAAGTTGTCAAAGTTTTAATACAATTTATTTTTCAATTTTTTGGTAGAGAATGAAATTCTTACACGTGTTTCAGTTCATTTAAAGTACCAACATAAAAATATTATTCATATCTTGTCAAGTGTTTATAACCTAGCTATTAGATTTGTAAAATTACTGATTTACGTACAAAACACAATTTATATATTCGCTTATTCAAACCAATGATCAACAAAACACTATTAAACACGTGGTAATACAAAATATTTACAAGCGTAATTTTAATGTTGGTACAATTGTTAAAACTGTCTACTGCGCATGCACCGAGTTCCAAGTTGGATGTGTTTTCAAGAATAGTTGGATCAAATCTAGTTTTGAATAAAGTTGACCTTGACTATATACCGTGTTCTACACTGTACAATTTCACTGATTTATTTCTAGTACAAGTTCTAGTCAAAGAAATAAGTATGAAAATTTGATGAGAATTGTATAATGTAGAACACGCTTAAGAGTATAACATGTATGCATCGTCAACCAAAAAAACACAAAAAATGCGTTATTTTCCGAAAACATAATCTGATCAAAAATTCCTGTTGTACTATTCCGGTTCACACCATTATACATTACTTAGAATTTTTTCACATTTTTAGTTTAAACCATCTGGGCTACAGGGTGTGGGACAAAAATTTTTTTGCACAATTTTGGTAAAAATCTCCTCAAAATAATTTATTTTGCAAAAATTAAATTTTGATCGTTAATCCACGTACTAAGGGCTTTCATCTGATACCCTACTCAGAATTTTAAAAAAATATTTTTTTTTTCGATGAGCACATATTTGTTTATATTTTTAGGGGGATATGTTTTTTAGATGTTTTAGTATTTTTCCTATGTGCGGGTCAAAAAGTTGTACAAGCATGCCAATTTTCAACTCTCTAGGTTTAGCCGTTTGGCTACAATTTTTACCGAACAGACAGACAGACAGACAGACAGACAGACAGACAGACAGACAGACAGACAGACAGACAGACAGACAGACAGACAGACAGACAGACAGACAGACAGACAGACAGACAGACAGACAGACAGACAGACAGACAGACAGACAGACAGACAGACAGACAGACAGACAGACAGACAGACAGACAGACAGACAGACAGACAGACAGACAGACAGACAGACAGACAGACAGACAGACAGACAGACAGACAGACAGACAGACAGACAGACAGACAGACAGACAGACAGACAGACAGACAGACAGACAGACAGACAGACAGACAGACAGACAGACAGACAGACAGACAGACAGACGACAAAATGACGGTATAAGGGTTTTTTGGTCATACCTACAAAACCCTAAAAAAACGGAAAGTAGCCAGCATTGGACAAAATCCCTACCGCTCACCAAAAAATTCCTGGACCAGGTTGAATACCACTGATATAGATTAATATCTGAATTTTTTGCTATTAAAATAGAAACAATTTGAAATCCTGCACCATTTTTGTAAAGCGTTCTGTCAGTCTTCTTCGAAACCCTTTTTCAATTTGCATTTTTTCTCTTTCTTATTTAAAAGTTCAAAACCCTATTTAAAACTTGAATGGATTTTCATATGAGATTATTTTATCATGATACAATTTATTTCAAAACTCTAAGAATTTCTTAGAAACACAAATTTAAAAAAAAAGCAACTACCAAACTTTTCTTAATAGTTTGACTGTTGTTTATATCTGATAATCTTGTGTAACATCAAATAAATATTTAATGATGTGTTAAGCAATAGAGGGCACTAGTTAGTACATAGTATAGGGGGAGTAATTAACATGTCGAGACATGCTGCTTCATCATGAATGCGATGTGATGTGAATGCATTGCTGCAAAAAGCAGACATACACTTATTTTAATAAGTTCATCTTTATGCAAGCTGGTGATTTAGTCGGGGTGATATGACGGCAATGTTGTGGCGATGTACTGATGTCGTTGCGACTCTGTTGGCGTGTTGAACGGCCGCCGATGCTGAATAAATTACATGCTGAATGAATAGCACGGGACAATTTCTAGTGCACAGGTACTTCATGAAAATAAAAGCCAGTTCCTGACCTACCACTCTACTCTTATCAATTTATGAATGCAAGTATGAATTTTAAACAAACCGGAACTTTATTATTTATTAATGGAAAATGTATTTGATAAATAAGTGAAATTGTTTTGACAGTATAAAATTAAATAATCTAAAGACATGAAGTCCAAGCCATTGGCGCAATCAGGGAATAAGGGTGAAATTACAGTTCATTGGACGTAATATTTTGGTTCTTGGCATTGGTCCATCTGTCGATATACGAGGTGTGTAAATTAAGTAACCGGACTGGCAACATAGCGTTTGATCTGGCAACATTTGGGATGCGGTACTTGGAAGGGCGACAGGTGAACATGTGATACGGCTTCAGTACGAGTTTGAACTCGCTAGAGTAATTTTGTAGCGATTTTTTTCGTGAAACAGTATTTTCTAGTGCGTTCTAAAAATGGGTGACATTCATTTCGAGCAACGGTGCGCTATCAAGTTTTGCTTCAGA
The DNA here is from genome assembly GCA_963971575.1 of Liopterus haemorrhoidalis. NCBI lineage: Eukaryota > Metazoa > Arthropoda > Insecta > Coleoptera > Dytiscidae > Liopterus > Liopterus haemorrhoidalis. The sequence continues at coordinate 58,160,800 of OZ020612.1, read as the reverse complement.
CTTGGGCACAGTGCAACGGAAACTTTTGCAAAACTTCAGCAGGCCTACGGAGACAGTATTTTGTCAAGGACCCAGGTTTTTTGGTGGTTTAAGTAATATTCAGAAGGAAGAGAGTTGATTGAAGATGAATCACGCAGCGGAAGGCCTTTATCTTCAAGAACCGATGAAAATGTCGACAGAATCCGGGATCTTGAGCGTTCAAATCGTCGGTTGACAGTCAGAATGATCGGGGGAAGACTTAAATTTGATTCACACTACCGTTCATCAGATAAAATCGATTTTGACCAATGAATTGGAGATGAGAAAAACCTGCAATTTCAATAAACGAATTTTTGACCAGTGAAAACAATCCTGTGGCTCCTCAGCCTCCTTATTCGCCTGACTTGAGTCCTTGTGACTTTTTCCTCTTCCCAAGATTGAAAAATCACCTCGGGACGTCATTTTGGGACACTCGAAAACATTCAAACGTCCGTAATCGACCAGCTATGAGGATTGGAAGAACCGTCTCCAGCGCTGTGTGGCTTCCCAAGGAAATTATTTAGAGCAAGAAAATATTGAATTGTAATTCTATTCGAATAAAATTTTTTTTTTTTTTAATCAGTCCGGATACTTAATTTACACACCTCGTACTATCGAACCTATAAATTAGAATTCTTCGCTGATATGTATTATATATCTCAGCGTTTCCTAACCTTTTTTCGTGATGAGAAAACAAAAAGTCTTCACCTCCAAATGTAAGTACTGAGCAAAAAAAAGGTCTTCACCTCCAAAATGTAAGTGATAAGCAAAAAAAAATAAGTCTTCACCTTCAAAATGTAAGTAATGAAAAAAATAAAAAAAAGTCCTCACTCCAAACTAGAAACCTGGAGATTTTGTAACAAAATCTCGCAGACCGGCAAAACCGTCTCACGGACCGGCGGTTGGGAAACGCTGCTCTATCTTATATACTGTCGAAGCATATACACGTACGGAGGCAATAAAAAAAAACTGGAGGCACTCGATATAATATACTTGATATAAAAGAACAGGGCCGGTCTTTGGCAGATTGGACCGTGTACACAGACCGACGGACGGACAGACAGACAGACAAACAGACAGACAAACAGACAGACAAACATAGAGACAGACAGACAGACAGACAGATCGACGGACATCATGCTAAAATTAGTCAAAACGTTATGTAGGGACCTCAATTCGTGGAAATCCATCGAAATCTCGAAATGTCCCGCATTTTAACATTTTGTCCCGCAAAAGTCCCGAATTTTAACATTTTGTCCCGCATTTGGATTTGGGAGGTGAGGACCTTTTTTTGCTCTTCACTTGGATTTGGGAGATGAAGACCTTTTTTTTTTGCTCTTCACTTGGATTTGGGAGATGAGGACCTTTTATTTTTGCTCCGTCCCGCATTGCCTTCTTAAGAAAATGGTCAGCCTAGTCTGATCACAATACCTCCCTTATATATGTTGGCGGTCGGTAAAAATTAATAGACGTAAAAATTCACGTGCATAAATACAGTACCAATATTAGAACCCCCCATAAATGATTTTAGTAATCGTTCAAATGTGTAATCACGTACAAACACGATGGGAAGCGGGAGGCTGACTTCTCGATAACATTTTCTTCTGTTCTCCTGTTTCTTAAAATTTTTCCAATACAGGAGTTTAGGAAATGTGTCTTCTTTTAGTGAAGAATTGAAATATAAACCCCAGTGAGAAGTAATGAGATGTACGTCCATGCAATGTGAGTAACGTGTATTTGATTTCATTGTACTGAAGTAACCTAATTAAAGGGTTAAGACCGGTGCTAGGTGAGTGTTGGTTGGTTACACCGCATTATATTAATATTCTGTCAGTGGATATGATATCGCGGCGAACGGTGCGGTTCGCGGACTACCTGAACCACAATTAATCTAACTACAAAACAATGTGGTCTCGCGTCGCCCTATATTTAGCTAGCGTGTTACTTCAGCTATAACTTACAGTTGCATTCACTGCAATTATTTTCAGATCTCCAATCAGCGATTTTGCATAACTAATTTTGCTTGAGAATGCAGTTAATAATTTAGTGATTAGATCTATTTTTAAATTTTGATTATGGACCACTTCATAACAAACACCTACGTCTCATAATTACCAAAAAGAACAGTAGTGGTGCTAGCTCTTAAAATCTGGAGGGGGGGGAGGAAATATTTGAGGAGGGTACAAGAACACAAGATGACCTATAAAAACCAGTGGCGAAGGGACACCTACGCTAGACTTGCCCTCCCATAAAAAAAATAACACAAAAAATACATAAAAATATATTTTTTTTTAAAAATTTAAAGATTTAGATAAATCTTCAAAAATACATCACATTATGTCCTATATAAATTTTTGTCCAAGGCTTAGTTTACTAGTTACGAATTCTTTTAAATTTTAAAGTTTAATAACTTCCGTTTCCGGTTTCGGATTTTAATAAAAAATAATAGGGTTCTTCCCAATTATTAGGAGAATTTTTTAGTACCAGAACGAACTATTTAAGTTAAACCGTTTTTGAGTTATCGTGTATACACACAGACACACACACATACGGACGGCACTTCGAAAATAGGTTTTTTGGATTCCCTGGACCATGAAACGTGGTCATCAGTCAAAATCTCGACATCGAAAATTTTCGCGATTACAATACTTGCCCCTTATATATTAAGGTCGGGCAAGTAAAAAGGTCCCCTCTTCTAAAATACAAGTGATGATTTAAAAAAACTGGGCAACTGGGGCAAAATTACCTGGCAGACCTTGGAATATTTGAAATAAATTATTTGAAAAAGTATTTCAATTACTTTCTGGTATTTGAAATATTGTACTTCAAATACTTTGTAATTGGATTTGCAAATACTTTCTCCGTGGTATTTGTTGTCCGAAAATGTCAGATTTAAAATACTTTAGAAGTATTTCAAATATTTCCTAGTACTTCAAATATTTTTTTTTATTATTTCAAACATTTCCTACTATTTCAAATACGTTTAAATTATTTGAAATGCATTAAAATTAAAATAAAAAATAAAAAAATAATAGTTACCTAACGCCTAGATAGGCATATAAGGGGCAGAGAAGGTAAGTTCTCCGTTTCTAGACCGCCGGTCATAGATATGAAAGCCACGTGGCTTTCCTTTTTGACCACGTGGTCAGTATGACGTTTCGACCAGTCCTATTATCCTTGAATGAACAGGTACTCATTAAAAATACATTATTTCAAATATTTCCCTATTATTAAAAAATGTATTTTATTTCAAATAGTTCCTAATATTTCAAATACATTTAAATTATTTGAAATATATTACTTCTAATATTTCCCTATTATTTCAAATATTTCCCTATTATTTCAAATATTTCCTTATTATTTCAAATATTTCCTAGTATTTCAAATAATTCTCGTATTTCAAATAATTCTTGTATTTCAAATATATTATTTTAAATATTTTTAAGTATTTCAAAAAATTCTTGTATTTCAAGTACATTTAAATTATTTCAATTACTTTTAAAAAGTATTTGATATTTCGAAATCTTTTTATCAGTGATGACTAAGAGTATTTGTTACTTTAAATACTTTGATCAGTATTTGGTATTTGAAATACTCTTACTGAGTATTTGGCGATCTGTTCCTTGTTAATAGCCAAAGCTGCTAAAGCCAACCATAAAAAAAAGAAAAACTTTTGATTAACAATATTTTTTTTAAATTTAATTTGAATATCAATCAACATAATTTTATAAATAAGGTTTTTGGACGCCAATGGATATTTTATTATAGAAAACAAGGAATCTAATGAATTTGAATATTGAAAAGGTTTCCGAGCAGAAATTAGTTTCTTTTCAAATGTATTTTTAGATCTCAATATTTCAAACCAGGCACGGGAGAAAATTAATAATTTTATTTCGTTCATTCCATTGAAGTTTTTATATTCCAATGACAGAATATACTTTCAATATCCTGAGTTATAATGGATTTTTATGAATATTGTCGTCCTAATAAAAGGACAACAGTTTTAAATAGCGACAAAGACTTTTGAGCGGTTACGGATTTGCTAAATCTTATATTTTTAATCGCCTGTTCTCTCTGACGCCAAAAATAGTTCCGAGCTTTTGAAATATGGATTTACTATGCGTTCCACCTTTGGAGTTCTGTTTTAAGTTTGAGGACTTCTGATCTGATTGATTGTTTATTTATTTCTAAATAATTTACTCTTTATTTATGACATTCTATCGACGAAATATGTTACACCTTAATGTATAAATATTGAAGTGTTTACATTTCTGCTATTTTTCACTGTCATATACAAATCATTTTCAATAATTTAACATGTTGAAAACATATTTTACATATGTTTATCAAATAAATGTCAAAATATATACTGATAAAATAACACCAGACTGAAAAAGCATTATTCTAAAAGATAGTAACTTTTGTAAAACCGATTTTCAGGTTTTGCTGTGATATGGTCCTTCTAATTAAACCCTTTATTGCTTTTCTAGGGTGTTCTTTATTTGTGTAAACTCCGTTGTATATACAGGGTGTTTGTTTGAAACGCCGCACCTCGAATAACTCCTTTATTTTAAGAGATACAAAAAATTCTTCAGAAGAAAAGTTAAACTAGATAAAAGGGCCCACTTAAGGACTATAATAAGAATTATGCATCACTTCCGGTTTTAACGAACATTGTTTCAACTTTTTATCTAGCATAGGGAATCGGTACTTTAATATTTTTTCTTTCTAAGTGTATTAAATCAGCTTTACCAGAACATCAAAATATCATGCTTTAATTTTAACCATTTCAAATAGGCGACCATTTATTTACAAAATAATAAATAACATAAAAATCGTAGAAACTAAATTATAAAAAGATATAACATAATGTAACTAGGAATAACAATAAAATATGACTAAAGTTAGTAATAAACCAAGGAAAATTTACAAATGTTCAATATGACCACCGTTGTTATCCACACATTTTCTCATTCGTAATAAAAACTCTTCCATTATATTTAGAACGGTATAATCTTGAATTTCCCTGATGGCTGTTCTTACCCTATGTTCTAAGTCTTCTAACCTATACCTTCAGGATACTTTTTCTGGTATCCTCCTGGTAGAATTACTGGGCCCTAACAGAATTTATTTGACTTTTCTCGAATGTCAGAACCATATCTATCATTTCTTCATTTGAATAACGTACGTAAGCCATAATTATAAACGATTTGATGTTATCGCCTTTAATATCAAACTCGTACTAATAGGCAAGAAAATTTGCAGGTTTTATTAAAAATTGTAACTGCGGTGATCGGATGAGAACCAGTGCTGCAGAATCTATTGTCGGATGAGACCGGCGACGTGGTGTGGCCGTTGCAATTGAAGCTGGCAAATGAAGAAATTCAAAGCCAATGAAACTTAAGAAAAAAAAATAAATAAATAAAAATTGTATGTAAAAAGTCCCGGAAAGTGTCTCGAGCAGTGTAGACATGTCAAATTTATTACCGAGTAATTTAAGAACCAACAACGCGTTTTTATCAGTAAAACATAAAACGAAAATAACTCTTCAAACCTCAGAAAATTACGTCCATTTCTTGGCAGAAACCAAACGCATTCCCGACCAACATTGCCCCAATGTTGATCGGGAATGCGTTCGTTGCGGGCGTTGACTATTTACAATTGGTTTATCTGCCCTTACATCCTCACAAATTGACAGTGTGGTGTGGCATTTGGTCCGGAGGTGTAAATGGCATTATTTCAACGAAGGCGCTGCGTGTAACGCTGTAAAACACATATGGTCGGGAACTTTTTGTAACACCAATTAAGTGAGTTTTGGAAACATCTAAAAAATTAATAAATCATGAAAGAACATTTTAATATAGCTTTTTTTGTATTCAAATAATTTTGTATTCAAGTCTAATAAAACTTTTTAATAATATGTGAAAAACGATTTAGCAAAAAATAAAATTGTGTTAATTAAGCCAAAAATTAAAGTCATTTTACAACAAAAACTCGTATGTATTAATACCCTTTATAACAAGGAGAATAAATGAGATAGTTAAATATTAAAATAGCCAATTTTTAACAAGAGTTACGATCGACAAGGGCGGTCAGGGGGACCAACCTAACCAAAGGCCAATGGACACGTTTTAAACTCATTTATCTTTTCCAAACTTTCTTCAAATATTTAACGAAGAATGTTAACTAATGTGTTTTCAAATTTATTATTATTTTATCTCACCTATTTAGCAGGTAATGGTAACATTTATCTTGGAAAGTAAAATAGTATAATATGTCATAGTATAACATTTTGTAATATGTAACTAAGAGAAAATAGTATATTATGCAACGAGCGTGGAATGATGGTCATTTCACACGAGTATGAAAGTTTATGAGAGTGATAAATGACTATTCCATGCAAAGTTTCATACTATGCTTTTTCCACAACTATAACTTTATTACTTATTTAATTTTTATTCAGTTCCCTTTAAAAGTTAACAATATTTTGACAATAGGGGATACGCATAAAATTTATATTTCCTTAAAACTACATTTTTTTGATATTTTAATGTTAGTTATGTCACCTAACACAACAAAAATCACATTTTAATTAATATTATAGCCAAACTTTTTAATTAAAATATTGTAAATTTGAAATAAGCCGACCACGCCGCGAAGGTTGCCGAGTAAATACGACTGAGACTGCTGCGGTTTGACGTCACAGATACAGACTAAACATAATCTTTACATGTGTATATTGTATTGTTTGAGAGTTTTGTATTTGTTTTTAAACAATTTTTCACGCATTTATTATTAAAATAATTTATAAAATATATGTACTCACATTAAAATGGTCTTCATAAACATAAAGTTTACTTTTTTCTGAAATATCGGTTTTATTTCGCCTCATAGCTTTCAGCCACAAATTTCGCCTTTTCTGTTGTTTTTCGTAATCAGGTAATGATATAAATTATTTTTTTGGATTTCTAATTGAACTATTTGTGCACATCGGTACTAAACAATATTTTCGACTATGGTTCGAAGTACTGGGGCCTGGATCTTCCATATTTTATATATCCTATAATATAATACGCCTGTTTGTATGTTCGTATGTTCGACCGGTCGTTTCTTCATTCCCCGATAGAGGCGCGCATATGTTAATTATTTATGTCAAAAAAATATATTGTTGATGCAATAATAGTGAATTTTCTACGAACACTTTTTATAATTATTATAAGATGCAATAATAGTGAATATTCTACGAACACTTTTTATAATTTCTGATTTTAGAGTTATTATATATTAATTTATGTATTGGACAGTAGTGTGCTGTGAATTTTTGTTTTGAGTGTTGACAATTTAGACAAAAATGACAATGACAAAAGATGTTTTTTTCATTAAAATATTACTTCACAATTATTAATTTAGTTGTGAAATACACGGATCGGTTTTTTTACGAAACAAAACACAGAAAAACGTTATCCTTCCGTGATATTCGACATTTTTGATTAAAATTATTATTAGCAGAAATATAATTATTTTAAAAAATATTTGATTTTAATGAAAGTAAGTAAGAAAAATGTGACTTTTTTTTCTTTATTATTATTTTTTCAATGCTTTATTATTTTTTTATTTCTACGCAGTGGCTGTGGGTTTTGCGGGGGCTCGGGAAAATAATGCATTTGATGTCAAAAACTTGCCCTAGCTACTAATAATTGTTAGAAATATCCCTAAGCGCGAGGCCTCGGGAAAAATCCCCGAAGTCCCGACCTCTGAGCCGGCCCTGTTTCTACGATTTCTAGGACAAGATTTACAATATCCCACTGCAAACTCTATACAGATGGTAGCACATAACAACTACACTAAATAATCAAGAATTATCAGTGTCTCTAAAACAATGGTTTCTGTTTATTTATCACATTAAAATATCATTTACCTTTTTGTTTAGGTTAGATTCACCTTAAAAGCACTATCTTAGGTTATGGTTGATAACTGTTTATTTATTTTTTTATAAACCACCTAAAAATAAATTGTATTTTAACTGTTCTGTGCAGGGCCAGGGACAGTGATTCACCTTAAAAACACTATCTTAGGTTATGGTTGATAACTGTTTATTTAATTTTTTTATAAACCACCTAAAAATAAATTGTATTTTAAAAGTTCTGCACAGTCCCACCTGTTTAGAATCTCTGTATATTGAACAAATGATGTGTGTGTGACGCATGCGCAGTGTTCAGTGGGATATTGTAAATCTATCCCATACTCATTATTTGTCCAGTTTTTAATAATACGCGAAGAGTTGATTCAATTTAATTTTTTTTGGATGAAGGCGTATAGATAGAGAAAGAAGTCTGAGGTGTCGAGCAAGTTCCACATTAAGGTAATGATTTGTTTGCCAACACAGTTGGCAACTGGTGCACTAGTTTTAATATAAAATTTAATTCGGTAAACATGTATAAATTGTTTTTATAGAATTAAACTTTATTTTAATTAAAATCACTCTAACTATACATAAGCCAGGCTGTACGCAGTACACTGGGTAGGCTGTACTTAGTTGCGGCATGACGTCACACATCGTTTTCGCGCGCAACATACATTTATAATTTTTTTAAGCCTTCAAATTAAAAAAAAAAAAAAATGGAAAACTGTTTTATGTTTATATGCAACAAAAGGAATATAATAAAAAAAATTTAAAAATCATGCCTATCCCCTATTGCATTCAACCTATTTATTACGTTGCCTAGCAACAGTCATGTACGTGTCATGCAGAATGTAAATTCAGTTAAAATAACAAGTCAGTTGATTAACTGACTGACCAAGATCAACACTATCAAAAAATATATTTGAAAAATTCAACAACTTTAATTATTTTATTTAATTCCAATCCGGTTTCCTTTACAAACTGAAAATACTTTGAAATATGCTTTCTACCTATTTATTACGTTGCCTAACAACGGTCGGCCATTGCTGCTTGAACTTGTTATGTAATGAGCCCATTACTAATCACTGTCACGCCTGTAATGAACGTATATCTACACAGTCGTGGAAAAACTTAATTCTATATGTCGTTTATTTATAATATCTCTCTGCTTCTATTTTGTTTTACAAATTATAAAATTTTTCCTGCTTTCCCATCCTTCTGGATTTTCAAGTACAAAATATTGTGTCAATGTTATTTCTGCAATTTCACCATCCTTGGTGATGACTGATGTACATGATGTTAGAGTGACGTTTAACTAGAATAGGTAAGTTAATTTTATATAAATATAAGATTGTTACTTTATTGTATATTGTTGTTATAGCTCTTGAGGAAGCCAACAATGTTGTTGGCGAAACGTTGTGCTGCTTAAATAAACATTTCTGTCCAAAAAGCTGAGTGAAATTATTTCCTATTTCTACCAGTATACCAATTGGACGTTAAATTTATTATTCTACTATTAACTGTTATCAGTAAGTAAATTCTTGCCGATTTTATGTGTTCGTATCCTAACCAAGGAAAACAAAATCTTTCAGTTTTTCCCTTGCATTTTAACAATTTATAACATTATTGATCAAATAACTGGACACCTGTTTCATCCATCAATATAACGTCCTGCCTTCACTTCTGCCCTATGTTGTTTACGTTATAAGTTGGTTTTGAATGCCCGTAAATAGCGTATCGTACTCAGAACACTCCATGTATATTAAAGTCCACCGTTAACCGTGCACACCGTATCTTCCCTCGCGGACTTGAAGCCAGTCCACCCCAGCTGTCGTCCGTTATGAAATAACCATTATTGGTTGAATAATTCAGTAGTAGAAAAGAGGACACAAATTGCAAGTAATTGAATTTTTAACAGTCTATTGATTTATCGCTATGTGTTACCGTATTAGGTAACGCGTACCTATATCATATCACTATTGAATTTCAATGAACTGTACATGGTGCAGTTTAATATTATATATAACCTACTCCATCATATTATAGCAATCATACTGTGATATGAAATATTTCAAATATATGAATATACGACATTTGGTATTGAAAGGAATTTATTTTTAAAATAGAAAACTGATTTGATTTGTCTCATATTTTTAGACATCTTTATTGAAAACTGGACTAGAAAATAAATATTCCACATCACTGCACATCATTTCTTATACAAGGTGTCTCAAAAGAAATTTTATATTTATCTGAATTATTATTTCAGTAAATATTTACTACAAACATTGTTTGTACACACAAAAGAATTTAATTCGTCTAATTTCATTTTTAAAGGAATTAATTATTCTTCAAGAAGATCCTATAGTCTGTTTCTTTGGTTTAAGCGGAACTAGATTTTGAATTTTCGTACATTTAGGAAACTTAGGAAAATTAAACTTCCAGTTATTTCCACTTAAACCAGTGTTTCCCAAAGTGTGTTCCGCGGAACCCCAGGGTTCCGCGATAAAATTCAGGGGTTTCGCGGGACAAGGTGCTCTTTATATATCTCTTGTTTCATAAAAATGGATATTAAAAAAAAAGAAGAATTTAAGATATATATAAATTGTATTCAAGTAATATACCCAAAAAAAATTAATACAAAAAAACCAGAAAAAAACAACTTTCTGGTCTGATATACAAGGTGTCTCAAAAGAAATTTTATATTTATTTAGCTTACTGCGTGAACGCAACGTATCCGAGGGGCGCGGGGGTTATGTCAATCGGTAGCCTGGCTCTTGGGCATTCAGTCGCTATGGAGCGTTTCTCGGGAGCAGACCGCGCGTTATGCGTGCGAGAGTTTTACAAAAACGGTGATTCGGCGACTGTAGCGCGTAAAAAATTCTGCAGTATTCGAGGTTTTCGCCACTTAAATGATGCGCCAAGCATTCCTCTCATTCGACATTGGGTTAAAAAGTTTGAAGAGACTGGTACAACGCTGGATAAATCAAAATCCGGGCGACCTAGGTCATCAAGAACGGTAGAAAACGTGGAGAATGTTAATCAGTCTGTTCGTGACGACCCGAACCTTTCAATTCGGAAGCGCGCAAGTGCTTTAAATGTGCATAGATCATCATTACATCGCATTATGCACAAAGACCTAAAGCTGCACCCCTACAAAATTCAATTGGTGCAAGAATTAAAGCCCCAAGATGCCAGTCAGAGGCTTAATTTCGTAAATCAGGTGATTGAGCGATTTTCAACGTTTACCAACATTTTGTTTTCGGATGAAGCTCATTTTCATCTTAATGGCTACGTAAATAAGCAGAACTGCCGCTACTGGAGTGCAACGAATCCGAAACGCAAACATCAGAAACCCCTACATTCGCCTAAAGTGACCGTATGGGCTGCGATGCCGGCGCGAGTAATTATCGGCTCTTACTTTTTTAAAGACGAAAGGGGGCGTGCAGTTACAGTGAATTCAGAGCGTTATGTGGAGATGTTAGACAACTTCTTGGTACCTGAACTGCAAAACTTTCCTGGCTATAACCAAAGAACATGGTTCCAACAGGACGGAGCAACTTCACACTCGTCCAATATGTCTCTGCCACGTGTTCGTGAAATTTTCTCAGGCAAATTGATCTCCCGGAGAGGTGACATAAATTGGCCTCCACGCAGTCTAGATTTAACCCCTATGGACTTTTTCCGATGGGGTTATCTTAAATCTAAAGTTTACGCCAATAAACCGACTTCACTGGCACATTTGAAAGAAAATATCCGTCACGAAATGGCAGCCATCCCTGAGTCCACCTGCCGAGACGTCATAAGTAATTTTACTGTTCGATTAAATGAGTGCCGAGAACGCGAGGGTCTACATTTAGACGATATTATTTTTAAGAAATAAATCCCCAAAAAGTGTATTTTAATAATTAATAAACATTTTTTCTATATACGGCTTACTTTTTTTTTAATCAATCCACTAAATATAAAATTTCTTTTGAGACACCTTGTATAACATTTATGTTCCTATATTAAGTGATACCTAAATAGACTATCTACTTATAAAAAAAAGCTTTATGTATTAACAGTTCAATACATAATGCATTTATTATTTGTTGGTTGTAGATAAAGATCCGAATTCAGGCAGGCTGGAGAAATTGGAAAGGGGTATCAGGTATTTTGTGTGATAGAAAAGTTAGAGAACAAGTCAAGGGTAAAGTATATAATACCGTAGTAAGAACTGCGCTGCTCTATGAGGCTGAAACCTGGCCGTTGAAGAAGTCCCAAAGGAAAATGGCAGTGACAGAAATGAGAATGGTTATGTGGATGCTTGGAAAATCAAGGCGAGATAAGATCCGGAACGAGAGGTTGAGAGAAAAAGCAAGAAATATCAAAGAAAAGTCAAGAAAGGCTTTTGAAATAGTATGGGCACGTTATGATAAGACCTGACGATTACTTGGGAAGTGACCATGAATAAGGTTGTCAAAGGTAAGAGAAGCCGTGGAAGACCTAAAACGAGGTGGAAGACCTAAAACGAGGTGGAAGGATTGCATAAAGAAAAATTACGATAGTAATAATCTAGGTCACCGGTTTTAGCCTCCCCCCCAGCTCAAAAAACACTCGTTTTTTGTTAAAAAAACACTGGTTTTTTGTTAAAAAAAACACTTGTTTTTTTGTTAAAAAACACTTGTTTTTTTGTTAAAATACAAATGACGACATTCTTTTTAGATCATTACTTATATTTTGGAAGTGTGAATCAAATTTTTATTCGACAAAAATTGCTATAAAAGTAATAACTAACAACTCTTATTTCAGACTGTTTTAGATAAGACTTAATAAATTTTTACAACTTTTCAGTTTTTCGATATTTTTTAGTATCTATTTTGATATATATGTAGGTACATTTCCATGATTACGATGAATTATAAATACGTATCAAGAAATTGTCAATAAATTTTCAATAATAATTTCTGTTAGAAAGTATTTTAAGTGCTAATATTATTCTTATCTGAAACATAAAACTATATATATTTTTTGGTCCATTTATTGGTTATTTGAATACCCTACTGTTTATATTTGTTAGTCATGACTTCCTATTCAAGTTCCGATATATTACTAAGAAAACTCATACATACAATTACTTAATAATTCAAATATGGGGGTTGCCAACCTCATTTCGAAATGACAGTATTGACATCAGTGTAAATATTAAATTAGGGAGTTTATGTCATACTACACGTTATTCATTATTCATGTTTGTTAATTCATTATTAATAAACCAAACGAAGTAGGCCACAGAACAAAACAGTATTAATAAAAAGTAAAGTTGTACTTAATTATATCATAAAATATGCATTTTAAAAAGGTATAATTTAAAACATTTAACAATTGAAGTTCTTGAAGATTTTTAGTTTGTTCAATTAATATTAATATCTATAATTATTTTAATTTTTGGAAAAGTTTTCAATATCAACATTTTGTGGAAACTCGGGACAAGTGGCGTCCCACTAAAGGTACTAACTAGTTCACTGGCTTTGCCCATTGCGGCGGTTAGAAGCCAATTTCTATATTACCTATACTTTCAAAAAAAATTGAAAAAGTAATTAAAGATAGACTGGTCAAATATCTCAATAAAAATAACATCCTAACTAACACGCAATACGGCTTTCAAACCAGTCTATCAACTGAGGACCCACTAATAGAAGCGATAAATGCTATCCAAAATTCCCTTGAGAACGGCAAAATATTCAGAACAGCCAGTTTCTGCGACCTTAACAAGGCCTTTGATTGCGTGTCTCATGAAATTCTACTGGCGAAACTCGAATACTACGGCATTACAGCATTCGATTTATTTGAATCGTATTTAACAAATAGAACTCAAATGGTGCAATTAAACGGTACGCACTCGCAATCCCATAAAATAATGTACGGAATAGCCCAGGGTTCTGTAATAAGCCAAATCCTATTCCTGATCTATATTAACGACTTGCCTAGCAATATACCGGTGAAAACAATTTTATTTGCAGATGACACAACGTTTTTATGCGCAGAAAACATCCTAGAGTCGATAACCACTCTGACTCAACGCACAGTTGAAATTTCGGAAAACTGGTTTACTGTGAATAAACTAAAATTAAATAAAAATAAAACTCCACAAATAAAAAATATTTACCTATAATTATTATTTATTATTATTTATTTATTATTTATAAAGAAAGCTAATGTAAAGTTTTTGGGCATGTATCTCGATACAGACCTAAACTGGAAACACCATATTTTTAAAATTAGCACTAAACTATCTTCAGTGCAACCGAGGACAACCGAGGACACAGCAAAACAAGCGTATTTCGCACTTTTCCATAATCGTTTACGGTACGGTATATTATTGTGGGGCTCAAGTCCACATAGCAAACGACTTTTTATAATTAAAAAAAGAGCTATACGAATCTTAACGAAAAGCGGGCTGACAGAACACGCGACACAAATACCACCTAGTTACCAAACAAGTAACACTAGCGCGCTCCACGCACAGCCCCGACTACTGGGGACCAATATTCTATAGTAAACTACCGCAGGACATCAAAGATCTTCCAGTTGTTAAGTTTAAAACTGTTATTAGTAATCTCTTACATGAACACTGCTATTACACTATGCAAGAATTTCTTTGTAGTAATGTTTCTACTAGTTTTGTTAACTAAATATTGTAAATTACAAAGGTATTTACTGTTTTGTCAGTTTATGACGATGATATGCTAAAAATGCCTTCCTCTAATAAAGATTATTATAATTGGTTGGCAGTCTCCAAATGTTCACCCTATTCGACGACTGGTCACCCTATTAGAACTAGTATGAGACGAGCAAAACCTGAATCCTACAGAGGACCAGGTCCCTCTCTCGGCAGCCCTTCTTACCTATTTCGACGTCCGAGATGCTCCAGTGTTGCTAGGCCCCTTAACGCAAACTTGAAACGAGTACATGAACTAAAATTAGTTTAACATTTGTTAGGAAATATAAAATAGACATAATAAAAATAACTATAATATTGAATAGACAAATATAAAAATAAATAAATTTGAGTACAAAAAAGCATAAGGGTTTGGAATGAAAGACTTAAAAGTGGATACTCCACGGGGTGTAAGTGACCCCACCACCTTCCCCATATTTTGAGCGCCCATGGTTAGTTGTACAAAATCGCAGAAGCTAGCAATGATAGTTGCAAATTTAAATATCTCACTTTTTCAATTAAAATCAACGCCAATGAAGATGTATGAAAACAAGTTCAAAGAATAATTCACTGAAACCTTAGTAACAAACCCAGTTTTAATGAGAAAGTAATGAAATAATTGATGCGGTGATTCGTACACTCGTCAGGGCAGGTAAAAACTATATTTATGAGCAATAATTAAATTGTAACAAAACGTTTTATTTACATAAAATGAATAGTTTGTAAAGAACATTTGTAAACAGCACATGCTGCATGAATACTAATTACTTCCAAATGGCCTGCTCTAACTTTATCAATCTTTCTAATGGCTCTGTTATTTACAAAAAATGCTATTTAACAATTATACGTTGTTCAGTTTAACCACTTTTTAATTAATTGGTTTTTTTAAACAATAATGCAATGTTTTAGTTCCGTGGCAAGATGCGGTTTGTTTGTTATGAATTATCACTACCCCCCCCCCCTCCCCCTCCCAATTTTATAAAGAAAGAGCAGGTCCACCAGAACACGACGATTTATTGGTGTTATTAAAAGAGTCTTGTTGTTAACCGTGTTCTACATTATACAATTCTCATCAAATTTTCATACTTATTTCTTTGACTAGAACTTGTACTAGAAATAAATCAGTGAAATTGTACAGTGTAGAACACTTTATGTAGTCAAGGTCAACTTTATTCAAAACTAGATTTGGTCCAACTTTTCTTGAAAACACATTCAACTTGGAACTCGGTGCATGCGCAGTAGACACTTTTAACAATAGTACCAACATTAAAATTACGCTTGTAAATATTTTGTATTACCACGTGTTTAATAGTGTTTTGTTGATCATTGGTTTGAATAAGCGAATATATAACTTGTGTTTTGTACGTAAATCAGTAATTTTACAAATCTAGCTAGGTTATAAACACTTGACAAGATATGAATTATATTTTTATGTTGGTACTTTAAATGAACTGAAACACGTGTAAGAATTTCATTCTCTACCAAAAAATTGAAAAATAAATTGTATTAAAACGGTGACAACTTCTAGTTCAAAGAAAAAAGTTTAGAAAATTGATGAATAAAGTATAATGTAGAACACGCTTTAGAATATTAAAAGTAATACAGGTAGTTTCATAATTTTCACAAGGGGTGTCAATTTTATAACAAAGATATTTTAAAGTTTTAATTTAAATGCTTTCAATGATATTTATTAACATACTTATCATACTGAGGGTTCCAAATAACGGATGTAAAATTTAATAAACTATATACAAAGACAAAATAAATAATTGGTTTAGTTACGGACCTCCAACATATATAAGGGAGGTATTGTGATCATACTGATTTTGACATTTCGAGATTTCGATGGATCTCCACGAATTGAGGTCCTTACATAACGTTTTGACTATTTTTAGCATGATGTCTGTCGGTCTGTCTGTCTGTCTGTTTGTCTGTTCGTCGGTCTGTGTACATGTGCAGAGAAAATTCGGCTAAAAGGATTTTTATGAAACTTCATATTTAAGCTTTTGACATCAATGGCACGAGTTGATCAACTTTTGGTAAAAATCGGTTAACTAGAAATGGGAGTTTGCTCGTGTCTGTTTTAAGATTTTTGCGAAGATTTTAAAACAGAGAAATATTTCTAAAAAATTTATTTAACAAAAGTTACTATAAAAGCAATAGCTAACAACTTTTATTTATGACATTTTTTGATAAAGCAGCATAAATTAAACAAGTACTTTGTGATGGCGGTCGGTCCTATGGTGCCCACAGCTGTTTTTAATATAAATACATATTATGAAATTGTCAACGTAATATAATGCATTATTGTCTTTTACAATAACTACTCTGCTGTAAGAATGTATTTTATACAAGTACTTTGTGATGGCAGTCGCTCCTGTGGTGGCCACAGCTGATTTTTTTTTTTTTTTTGTAGTTCAAATAATGAATCAGCATTCTCCATGCTTTAGAAACGATATTGTTGGTACGAGCTTCGAAAGAAAAATTTGTGTCAATATATATCCCAAAATTCTTCACAATTTCCATCCTATTTAATATATTCCCATTTAATTTATAATGAAATATAAACTTATTAGTACTTCAAGAAAATTTTCCATTTACTATGATTCAAACAAATATTTATTTTCATTGCAATATTTGTGGAAATTGTTTAGATTATTTTGGAGAAATATTGATAGTGATTTTTTATTAGAAAATAATAGAAAATTAGCAATTGAAATATAGCTTGTAATATCGTTTCTATAAAGCAGAAAGAGTAGTAATGGTCCCAAATTAGACCCTTGAGGAACACCAGGTACATTAATATTTTACAGTTGATTTTAGGTTTTGATAGGTGAGGTTATATTTTACATTTGAATTTGTTTGAAAGTTTTAAAATAAAATTTAAGTATTTACCTATGTTTGTTAATATATTATTGTCAATAATCTATATCAAAGCAAAGTAGAACCACCTGCAAACTGTGTTGCTAGTGGTTTGAGATTCTTTTTGCCGCATATACGATAACGCCACTGGCCTAATTTCATGGGTAACGCACTCTACCCCAGTCTTTGCCCTATAGGCAACAATCTTATCACGTAACTAGGGCAAATAACAATTAATCTACTGCAAAATATAATCAGACTATTCAACTAGGTCAACATTTCTAGATATTTCTAATTTTTTGTATCACTTTCTTAACTATTTCTTATCTGATAATTAAGCACGTAACTTCTAATTTCAGAAACTTCCGAGAGAAATAGCAACCTTTTACACAATTACATGGTATTACGAAGTGTAAAAACGATGAATATTAATAATGTGTGAAAATTAACAGTGCATGTCAAACAACTATGATAACAATGCCCCCTAGATCTTGTGCTACATTTTGGAGTATTTTTTATTTATTTTTAATAAATATTCAGTTCTATTGGTATATGTAAATTAATAATGTTTTTCGTGTTGAGGTGTATACTTAAAATACCATTAATGTCACTAACAATTATTAATTGTTAAATAAAGCATGTATAAATAACTTACCAGTCGCTTGACATTGTAAAATTTTTGTTCGACCTTCGGGTACTATGTTACTAGATGATGATGGCTGAGTGATGAATCTTGGTGCTTGTAACGAATCTGAAAGAAAAAATCAAAATTAGTCAAAAGAAAAATTTATGTGAAGTGTGAATTTTCATACATTTAAGGTATTCGCAGATCTATTGTATAGCCTGTTTCTTTACTTTAAGCGGAACTAGTTTTACAAATCTAGTCATTTTTACTGACTGATTGAAACTTTTGATCATTTTGTTCAGCAAAAGCCAAATTCAATATATACAATGTTAGCTAGTAACAACTTAAGAAAATTTAAATTCCATTTAGTTCCTCTTAAAGGTTTGGAATAGCCTATGGCAGTCGTTTTCAACCTTCTTATATCTGCGGAACCCTACAGTTTAAACGCTATTTCTTTGGAACCCCAAAGCAAAAAGCCACAATAGGCTGTTTTTTAATTTTTAGGTCAAACGTTTTAAAATAATAATTTAGATGTTTATTATGGAATTTAGTCTGGATCAAAATTGATATTTTATAGCTGACTATATTCTATATTTTTTAAATGTAGGTATAATATTTTACTTTTTAAATAATGCAATACCTACCTAATATCATTTTTAATGTAAATTATAAATAAAAATTGAATCAGCTAATTAGCGATATGCTGTTTTGAATTTACCTCACAGTAATTAATTAAAATATAATTTTACTTAACAAACATACAAAGGAGGTTATATTGCACGAGGATGAAGTTTACTTCTCGAGCCGTAGGTGAGAAGTAAAGGACATACAGTAATACCTCGCTTAACGTTACCTCCGTTAACAATACCTCGCTATAACGTCATTTCTGGGCGACAGTAGGACTCAATTTAGAAGAAGAATCGGAACTTGCTAATGAAATCCAGAATGAACTTGTTGAAATGGCACACCAATTACATTTCAATGAAGTTGACGCTGATGATATTCAACAATTCCTATAGGATGACAACGACAATCCGCTAACAAATGAAGAATTGCAAGAACTGACAGAAGAAAATTTGGTAAGAGAAGATGCCAATTCTGACATTGATATGGAAGAGCCGCCGGTTAAAGTTTTAACAACAAAAATATTGTCCGATTGCCTGAGTCAAGTGTCTCATTCGGTAGATATTTTGTCCGAAAATGATCCAGATTTTTCACGAAGTTGTGCTGTAAAAAGAAATGTATTAAATTCTTTAACATGTTACAGTGAGCTATTACGAGAAAAGAAGAGACAAGCAACGCAATCGACCCTTGATTCATTCCAGTCAAAAAATTAAAATGTCACAACTTGTCAGTTTATTTACGTATAACCGCTAATTTTGTAATACATACATGCATACTAATTTTATACTTTAAGTTTTGTCAAGAAAAGCTGTTTTCAGTTGTTCCTATCTATTAATTAAAAAATTAAAAATAAATGTATTAAATAATGTATTTTTTTTCAATTTAGTAACGTATCCCTATCCTTCGCGTGTTATTTCTTCCTCCGTTAACGTTGATTCGGTTAACGTAGTGTTCTTGAGGAACGCATCCCTAATGTTAAACGAGGTATTACTGTATTATAAAACAACCCTCTAACAACAATTTTTTGGGAAATTTTTAAATTTTCAATTTTCTTTTAACTTTAAAATATCGTAACAAAAACAATAAAATATAGGAACCCGGGAATTGAATTTTTTAAATCTACAGACCTTTTCCTAACTAGATAAAACATAGGGCTCTCCTTAGTTAACGCCTTTTTTATCCGTGTAGTTTTGAAAATTTGTAAATATTTCATTTTTGAAAAACAGTATATCAAAATCTACATTATATAAAGACCTGCGGTTGAAATTTTTGAAATCCTGAGGTCCTAAAGGGAATTAGGACTCATTTTGAAGCAACTCCCAAACAAACAAAAAATTTGAGAAATATTTATTTTGTCAAATATTTTTTGAAATTTAAAAAAATCCGTACTTAAGAGCAATAAAGTATAAAGAACTGCGGTCTGAATTTTTGAAATCTTCGTATATTGTTTAGCCTAGAAAAAAATTGGGACCTTAATAACCCAACTTTTACAATAAATACGAATTGTCAAACAAAACCTTTAAAATTAGTCCAAAATCGAAAAAATCGTAAGGGTAAAAACCCTTACGATTTTTTCAATTTTTGTGCAAAATTTTTTTATCTCTGATTTACTTCAAAATGTGTATCCTCATGTATTTTAAGTCGTAGATCTCAAAAATAATCTCCATTACAAGCTAAGAATTGCCGTTTTTTAAAAATTTCAAAAAAAAAAAAAAAACGACAAAAAATGACCGTATTTCAAAAAATACGTATGTGAGGGCGCTTTAAATATATTTTTAGTACGCTAACTGGTAGCTAAATTATTGTACTAAATACTGCAATATAATTACTAAACTTATTACATATATTTTAGTGTTGCATTTTTGTTACAATGTCGACAGAAGTTGTGAAAATCTATAAAAGCAAAAATTGTTTTGCTGTCATTCCAGAAACAAAAAAACTTGCCGTGTATAAAACGTCCGTTATTCACGGATGTGAGACACATTATACACGGCGTGCAATATAAGCAGATTTATATATTTACAATTGGACACATGTATTTATTATTTGATGGTCGTACATAACATAATTTATTCAATAAGTCATTCCAAATTGCGAGTTACTAACGCCTATAATTTTTGAGGGTTGTGCTTATGCTATTCTTCGAAAATATTGCTAATTTTATGCTTAGGTTTAAAATTCTGTGTCTAAAAATATGTTTAAAATAAACCCTTAATAAATTCCTAAATGCACAAAAAAAGGGTTAATTTATTTAACAAAATACAGAGCGCAGCATCTGTGTACAAATTAATTTTGTTAAATTTTCCGTATAAAAAATCCATTATCTAACTTTCTGCAATATAAAAATGCAAATATTGAACTTAAAACATAGTTAGCAAATAGGCAAAAATAATTAATCGTAAAGTGAAACAGATTTCTATTAATTATTAAACAATAGAATAGCCGTAAACAAATCTATGAAACCTAGATTATAGACCTTGCTTTTACTTATTCTTCTGATTTTTTCATTTCGTAATATTATTTTTAAGAATGCACAATCGCATGTTCATTTCACATTTTGTTTTGTTTTCATTTTGTTTTTATCGGGACCACTGGTCATAAAAAGTTTATAATGTGAAATTTTCTAATCAATCTAAAAACATATTACGGATAAAATACCGAGAAATTTTTAAAATAGGTCAGAATACTGAAAGACTTTAATACAGCTTTTTTTTATAAGAATATCATTATACCTGGCTTTGCTCGCTGAATTAATTCAGATGCATAATTTAAATGTATTTTGCCCATAGTTGCAAAAACAAAAGTTTTAAGATACAAACTTGTGGAGTCAAGTGAACTAATAAGTTCAACATTTCTATTTACATTTTTAAATTTTCATGTTTTCAAACCTTTTATGTTTTTACAAACGACCAATAGATGGCAATGTTGAAATGTGTCATTACTATATTCGTAAAATTTGACATTTGTTATTGTGAAATCAGTGGCAGCTTATAAATTGACCGAGTAGTTTGTTGACAATGAGCGTAAAAAAAAACAAGTTTGTAAAAAAATTGATATTACTCGTGCAGGTTTTCGTTGAATGACATTTTACGATTTTAGTAAAGGCCTAACTCAACAACAATGCATAGATTCGCTTCGTTCAACTTTTGGTAATAAAGCACCATCAGAAAAGACTGTTTACAATTGGTTTGCAGAATTTCGTAGTGGTCGTGCGTCCGTCAATGATGAATCTCGTGAAGGTCGAACAAAATCGGTTGTGATGCAAAAAAAATCGATGCTGTGCGCAAAATGATTGAAGAAGATCGGCATGTGACTTACCGTGAGATAGAGGCATCCTTTGGCATATCACTGCAATAGATTCGATTTTGTATGAACATTTAGCTGTGAAAAATATCTGTTCCCGATGGATTCCGCATAATTTGACCGAAGCTCAAAAAAGGCTCGTGTTGATTGGTGTAAGGGAATGCTAAAAAAAATGTAACCTAGGCACTGCAAAATCCGTATACAACAACGTTACAGGTGACGAAACTTGGATTTATTCATATGAACCGGAAACTAAGCAACAATCCACTGTTTGGGTCTTCCAAGATGAACCGAAACCCACAAAAGTTGTTCGTTCACAAAGTACTTCCAAGAAACTGATCGCTTGTTTCTTCGGTTGTACTGGACATGTCGCAACCATTCCTTTAGACTCTAAAGACCTCTTAGGAAAAATCCTTTAAAGTTTGGAGGATTTTTTATTTTAATTTTTGGCCTTTGCTGTTTCGGAAATTAGCCAGGACAATGTTTTATTATTGAGAACATTCCGTGCCTGAACGAGATTTGAACCCGAGACCTTAGCAACGCAGAGCACATGTGTTACCACTACGCTACACCGGTCGGCTCCTTTAGAGGATCGGAGAACAGTTAATGCTGAATGGTATACAACAATTTATTTGCCAGAAGTCATCGACAAAATCAGGAAAAAACAACAAAAAACCACACAGCACGTCAAACAATTGATTATTTGAAGGAAAAAAACGTCGAATTAATGTTTTATTACCCGTGTTTAACCTGATTTATCCCGTAATCCCTTTTTTCCCAATGTCAAACAAAAAATGCGTGGGCAGCGATTTTCATCACCTCAAGTAGCTGTTAAAGCCTTCGAAAACCATGTTTTTGTGATACCAACTTCAGAGTGGAAAAAATGTTTCGAGAATTTGTTTGAACGCATGCAAAAGTGTATAAATCTTAAAGGCGAATATTTTGAAAAACAATAAAACAGTTTGTTCCAAAAAAATGTTGTTCTTTCTTAGTTTTTATGAAAACATAAAAGGTATTCCCTCGTATGCAAGATGACCGATGGTCCAAGAAGATCTGGGAATGGTTTCCTGCGCGTAGAAGAAGACCAGGGCGACCAGCAAGGAGTTGGACTCAGGATGTTCGGAAGGAGATGGTGGCAAGAGGTCTCCAAGATAGCGACTGAATGGACAGAGTCAACAGACGAAAAGGAAGCGAGAAATGGCGCCAGCCGTAAAACACTCGCTATATATACGAGTATCAAATAAAACTCACACGAATTTGTTGATACAAGATTCTATTCGATTTGGAAAAAACTTACCACTTTTTTTTACAATTTTTATTTAGGTATCCAGAAATATTTCAAAGCCCGCATTTATATGCTTGGTTGGATATACTTGGCATCCTTAACTATTCAGGGCGGAGAGACAGATATGTACAATAACTTTCATTCGCTCTAATAGCCTTAAGAGTTACAGTAGGCAATGACACTAATTAGAAATAACAAGCACTAAATTATGGTATATTAAAAAATTATCGTTATTGTCTCCTACCGCTACTACCTAACCCATATTTTGGAAGAGTGAACCAGGCTGAGTCAATTATTTTACTAACTTTTGCGTATAAAGAAACTAAATCATATGGCACCAAATTCCAAACGGACACTAAATTATATTTGAAAGAAAAGTCATCCTGTGTGGCAATATCTAGCATTCAATTATTAGATTGAAAAGAATCGAATGATTAATTCATTAAAATGACTAAATTAAATCTCCTCCAAAAAAACAATGAAATAGATATTATCTTATAACCTATGACTTACCCTACGAATCTATATATTTTATCAGAAAAATAAAATTATCACATTTTAATCTTCGTTGCTCCAATTCAATTTTAAAAACTTTCTATTTCAACAATTTAATTTCCTTTTAAGACCCAAAAATAGTACGGATTATCCTTGGTCTAAAATAAATACAATCTACCACAGTAATTACAAATTTAAGAATTTAATTCTTTGCGATATCGACTTTAATCTAAAATTCTTTACTAGCTCGTGCCTTGCAATTATCTCTCTGCAGTAGAAATTGTAATTACACGTGTGGGTACTTATATTGTGGTTATTAAACCATACATCCTTCCTGCATTTACTATGCAAATCTTCTCCAACGATATGATTATTAACTTATAAGCACAAGTTTCGTTCTTACTTAGTTGGTTCGGAAATAGTTCAGCAATTTTAAAATATAGTACCGAGTTGGAATTATCATGTACGTAACAGAAAATAAACTCCAGCTGTTAATAAACAGCCTACGAAGAAATTGCCGATTTTTTTGCCAAATACATAAACAATAAAGAGTTATGGTCACTTACAAAACAACCACGCGGTGAATTTGAAGTACCGGGGAGTAAGTAGCGATAGATGTGACGTTCTTCGAAAAAGCAGAAACGATACCGGTAGTAAAGTTCTGAAGATGAACTCTCAACGCAATAGGAAATGGGGCTACCCTAAAACTACCTCGAGATTCACCATACTCATTGAAGCAGAGAGAATGAAACATCATGTGAAGTAATTATTAAATTGGCAATACGAGCAAATTCAAAGCATTATACTCGGAAGCAGAATGCAGAGTACTTCACCAAGGAGCTACTAGCAACAAAATCCCAATTAAATTGGGGGTAAAACAAGGATGTCCGTTATCTCCGTTGCTTTTCATTTTAGCCCTTGACTGGATCCTAACACATATAAGTGGGAACAGAAATGGTACATTGTGGATTCTCCAACAACATTTAACAGACCTAGACGATGCAAACGATATCTGCCTGCTGTCTCATAAATTGATTCCCTTCAGGACAATCTGAACCGACTAACTCAACTAGCCAAGCTAACAGGACTCGAGATCAATATCTATAAAACAAAAACGCAAACACCACCAACAAAAGACATTTAAAAATTGGTCAGGAAGATATTGATGAGGTAGATGAGATTTGTTACCTTTTTTCCACGGCAGATTTTTCTGCTAAACCAATGGATATAGGTGTCTAGGTAGATTCTCTTCTTTGCTAGTGATTAGAGCTTTGTCTGCGTAGTATAGCTTTGAGATATTAATTTGCTTCATTTCCCATTATCCTATACGATATATTTTTATTTCTTTTCTGACTTTTTTAAAGGCTGTATCGAGCACTATTGTAAAGAATAGTGACCTTAATGTACACCCTTGCTTTGGACCGATTTTTGTGTCAAAATATGTTGGCCTACAGTTATTGTCTGCGCATAATATTTAGTTCCGTCATATAGGCTTTGTACTTCTGCTACAAAACAAAGGTAAATGTATTATTCTACTCCTCTTGACCTGAGTACTTTACAAAAATCCTCTCTTTTATTCTATCGTATGCTTTCTCTAGATCGATGAAGCATAGATGTGACTCCGTGTATTCCCTAAGCGCCTTTTCACTAATATGGCGTAGCATAAATATTGGATCTAACATTCCTATGATAAATTTGTAATTTAATTTGGTTTTATCATATAGATACACTGGGGTTTTAACTAACTTTGATTTGGTATTTAATCACTTGTCGATCACTTTTAATCGATTGTCCTTTTTTCGACGTTGTTGCCAAAGCATTGAATTATTCTTGACAATATAACGTTCGAAAGCATTGTAGATACATGCAACTTCTTAAAGGGCTGACAAATTTGTTCTTCTTTCTATCCATGGGATGCGTAATAGTCATCGCCATTATATATTGTCGTCACCAAAACATAATTTATCAACGCATATATGTTTTTACCTGGGACAACATGAAGCATACCTAGGGCATGATATTAAGTATACAAACTCTGGAATTCAGACGAATTGATCGACAATGGGCCCATCGACAATGTTCTAGACCGGGAACATTTAGTTTCTGTCGGCGATACCGCTGTTCCCAACCGGGAACATTCAGTTTTATTCGGTTTCATTCTCTAGCGTTGAGTTTGAATGGTATTGTATGAAACAGTATTGTGGAAAAATATTTAAGCTATATTCCTAGCAATGTATGTTTTAAAGAAGCAATTTTTAAGCCAGTAAAAGCATGTTTTTATATTGGCCATACGGAAATCATATTCATGGTATAGTGATAGTGAACCTGTTAAGCATATAGTGGAATTTCATTGAAAACTTCGTGATAGTATTTATGATAAGACCAGATATATTTTTGCAAATTTCAGCACGTTGTATATCTATCATCATACAGTATCACCCTCACAAAGTAATGAAATTGTTACACGTTACCAACTTTACGAGTTTTTAAAAGAATTTTTTATCGTCGTGAAAAGAATATTGTAAAAGGGGTTAAAACCTTAAAGGAATGAATTTTAAATATAACTCCACTTATAAATAACACATGTTAAAGTACAGCTTTGATCACAAAGCCAAGTAGAAGAGTGTCGTACATCGTCAGAGGGCGTAGGGTGTAGTACTAGGGTACTGTTCGTGATGGGTGAATAGTTCCTAGTGAACCATAGCTATTTGTCGGGCGGTTGGGGGTTACTGCCCCGGCTTGTAGTGTCGTTACACGGCCCAACTAGCGATATTCCCTCAACTGGAATCGATCCAAGAAATTATTTCCCGCTGATATAGACACGATACTTTGTTGCACGTGCGGCATTTTGTCGCATGTGACGGATTTATGACGTTTGAAATACGACGTTTCAAATACAATTTGTTTATGTATTGATTGGAATAACTTAATTTATAAATCAGTTGGTACTGACAGGACATTTTTCAATATTCATTTTATTAAGTTATTTTTCACTTCTTCAATTCCCAGATTTCAATTACTGTGCCACTTTGTCTACACTTTGACAAGTGAAGATAAAATTAGTAAAAAAAAGGGGCGCCATTTTTTTGCTTATCACTTAAATTTTTAAGAGTGTTTCTTTTTTAGGGTTTTGTAGGTATGACCAAAAAACCCTTATAAAGTCACTCATGTGTCTGTTCGGTAGAACTTGTAGCCAAACAGCTGAACAGTTGAAATTTGGCTTGCTTGTACAATTTATTGACCCACATAAGAAAATTATAGAGGTGAAAAAAAAAACATAGCGGCAAAATTATAAACAAATATATATTTAAGGGAAAATAAATATATAAATTTAAAAATGAATTAACTATATATATTTATTAAATGTTGAGTGGGATATCAAATGAAGCTTCTTAATGAAAAGATAATCCAGCACAATTTTATTTTTCAAAAATCAAATATTTTTATCGATAAATGTGTCAAAAAACTATTGTTCCCCACCGTTGTTTAATTAAACTCAACATTTTAGCTAATCTACTTTAATTATGATACGGTTTAAATATTTACACTAATTACACTAGACTTACAATTACGTCGATACAGCTAAATCCAAAAAGACACAGTCACACACACTAGGCACACTACACCAAACTAACGAACACTACCTTAACGTAATTACGAAATTACTTGGTTACATTTTACCTGTCCGGCCAAACACTCTAAATGACTCTAACCCTTGATGAACAAATTCTCACTCTACTTAAAACACGACTTAACTTCTTCACTCTTTAGACTCAATTCTTAAACATGGTCTTAACCATACGACGGGTCAAAATCAACTACGTACTTAAAACGCGACTACCCTGAAATGCTTACATCGCCCAACTGTTAAATGTCATTTAACACGTCTTGACTGTCCGTCTTGTACTATCTTAAAATTCATAATTTATTGGTGATAACTCAGATAAACATCCCATTAGAAAATAGCCCAATCATAATATTTATATCTCAGACAAAAATTAATTATTATTTATGTGCTTATGGTTGACGTATATTTTTAACACAATAATTTACGATTCACTTTTCATGTTACATTGACAAAGTCTCAAGTTACAATAATAAACTATCCTTATCTTGATTGCCCTTTCTAAGAAATAGATTATTTTTTATCATTTAACATTTTAAATATTTTACTCTAATTGAATGATTATACTGAATTTATTTATGAAATAATACCAAAATTACCTCCCTTACAAGCAGGCTATATGCTTCTGCAGTGAAATAACCAAAATTTAAATAATAAGCAGACAATAT
Organism: Liopterus haemorrhoidalis; assembly: GCA_963971575.1. NCBI lineage: Eukaryota > Metazoa > Arthropoda > Insecta > Coleoptera > Dytiscidae > Liopterus > Liopterus haemorrhoidalis. Next base: position 58,132,689 of record OZ020612.1, on the reverse strand, counting down.
ACTCCATCCATATATCTTTATGCTTATGCCATGCACTTGTGCTATATTATAAATGAGGCTTAAGGGGAAGCCGTTCATATGGTCTGCCTCAGGAGCCAAAACTACGGCACGGCCCTGCTATTAATGAAGGCAAAATAGAAAAAAATACTTTATAAAATAATTACGATTTAACAAACTTCAACGGGCTTCACCATTAGTTCATTAAATCGAGATATGCTGAATGTTACTTATAATAAGCTTTAAAATTTCGTGCAGTTTCTTAAAATTGAGTAGTCAAATTTTTATAATACATAATTTCGAAGCACGTGAAGCAATTTGAAAAGAACTTGACAAGTATTTCGATTAAACTTATTATGATAAGCTTAGTTATTTGATTATAAACTACCAAAGTACTTAAAATTCATACAGTAAGTACCATTCACCTACATTAAAATAACCTAACATATAATTTAGCCGTAATCGAAACTTTACCACATCAAAAACCGAGTAAAACCATAATATATTTTCCATTAACTACTATTAACAAAGTTTATTTCTTAATCGATAATTCTCGTACATGAACGTATGTAAATGTGTGTAGCAACGTATGTACGTGGTATGTACGTGTGTAGGGCGATTGTGTGGTGTAGTGACCAGTGAAAGCTTTCATTACTTGTGCACTGGCCGATATTAAATACAGAGTCACGGACCATAAATTAGGTTTGTGATAACGCCTTTGCGGTCATATCGCATGATCGTCTGTCATTCGCGTTAATATAGTGCGGCGATCACGCGAACTGTCACAACGAGCCACAATACCAATGGCGCATACTAAGGGAAATCAAATCTAGACATTTATTAGGGCATAACTATACTACGAGGGTTGCCTCTAATATTTCGGGATTGCGCTAAACTAGTTCTGCCATCTGGCAACTGACGCTTCTATAGTAAAGTTTGACATTTTTTTACGGTATACGTACCCAGAACGTTTTAACGTACGAGCGCTATGTTTTTTACTTGAAAAAAATCATCTCGGCTAAAAATGGAATTAAATCATGATAATTTTTGAGCGATGATCATTAGTCGATATGTGTTATCTAAACAAAATTATGAACTGTGTGAATTTTGTTCTTAGTCGCTGTTTTATTCCAGGTCATATACCTAATTGTCGGTTTAATATTTGCGTTGATTGACTCTCAAAAAGATTTATAAATTAATTTATTTATTTATTTATTTATGTATTACTAATAATAACCATAATAATACTCTGGATTTATTTCTTTATTACTGTGTAGTTTGTCTTTATTGATTTACTTTTTATGTTAATACTTTTTTCCTGGTATGTGAATTTCTCTTCTGTAAGCAAATATATTAATAAAAAATAAATACAATAAAGATTATGTTTGCTTGTCTCTCAGTTTGATAAAAAAAATATTGTATTCCGTGAAAAGAAATCTAGTAACTTTGCTGGTGATTTGTTATAGCATAGTATTAATAATCAAGACTGTGGCTGTACTCAAAACGTTTTGACGTACGAGCGCTATTTGTGTTGTTTACAGTAACTTGAAAAAATTCATCTCGGTTAAAAATGGAATTAAATCGTGAACATTTTTGAGCGATTATTTTTTACAACTTTCGACGTGGATTAACCCAACAACAGTACATCGATGAACTTAATTCGACTTCGGGCGATGAAGCACCATCAAGGACTACTGTTTATCGATGGTTTACTGACTTCAATCGTGGCCGTAGTTCGCTTAAGGACGAATTTCGTGAAAGTCGTCCAAAATCGGTTGTTCCGGAAAACATTGATGCTGAGCGTGAACTGATACTGCAAATCGTCATGTGACTTATCGTGATATTGGGGTATCCTTGGGCATTAGTGGGGCCAGCATACATTCATTATTGCATAAACATTTGGCCGTCAAAAACTGATTTGTTCGTGTTGGATCCCACATATTTTGACAATCGCAGTGGAAAAGGCCTCAATCGGAGTGGAAAAAGTGCTTCGAAAATTGGTTCAAACGCATGCAAAAGTGTACTGATCTTCATGGAGTATATTTGGAAAAACAATAGAACCACTTTTGTTGATAAATAATTTTTTTTTGATCTCAAATAGTTGGTTCAAACAAAAGTGGTTCTATTGGTTTTCAAAATATTCTCCATGAAGATCAGTACACTTTTGCATGCGTTTGAACCAATTTTCGAAGCACTTTTTCCACTCCGATTGAGGCTTTTTCCACTTTAAACTTATATATATATATATATATATATATATATATATATATATATATATATATATATATATATATATATATATATATATATATATATATATATATATATATAATGCTCTTAGGCCCTTATACCAATAACGTCACAAATATTCTCCTTTAGCTACGCAATTGTCTGTAGTTTGCTGGCATAGTCCTTGCTCTTTAACGTAGAACCATAAAAAGAGTAAACTAAAAATTTTGACACACAGAAACAATGACTATTTGCGCCTAGATCCATAAAAAAAGGCCTAAAGGGATTGAAGCCCGTGATCTGGCGGCATGTCATCGAATTTTGATACGATTTTTTTCAGGAAACATTGAAAATGCTAAGGCATTCAGTACACCCCCGGCGGACTTCACCCATACATAGTAACGATATATATAAAAATAAATTAATAAACGACGATGAAAATAATTGCCTAAACGGGTCTCATGAAAGCCCCAATCTCTGGACGAAGGAGGTACAGCGGGTTACCCGGACCGCTCGGCCAGAGAGGACACGGGATATACGAAGCAAATGGAAAAAAATCGTTGGGATTTTTTAATTTAAATTATTGTAACGAAATTTACGCAAATTATATAAGTAATTTAAAAAAATTAAATGAAGCTCTTAGTACTCAAATAACGAATAAAAAGATTATAAAAAACTGTTGATTTTGATGCGATTTTAGAAGAAATATACTAGACATCAGTGGTGGTCGGTGAAGCATGTTTGGGAGGGCAATTGGTATGATCGGACAAGCTCGTACTATATCGCTCAACAGTAGTATAGCAACGACAAAGCACGAGCGTCCGACCATGCTGATTGCCCTCCCTACATGCTTCACCAACCGCCGCTGCTAGACATTCAGCATTCTGTTGGCTTTATACACTCATTTAATACCTACAAAATCCTAAAATATATGAAAATTCAAACTTCCCATCAATTTTTAAGATACAGCGTGGGTCAGCGTCAAAACAGCAGCGCAAAAAAATATACTAAACATCATGTTCACAGTAATTTTTTATAATATATGAATATCTACCTTGTCCCTTTAAATAAACTACGCCACTGGTTTGCCACGCGAATGGCCAGTAGCGGTATAAGTACTCTACATAACAGGGGCGAAACTGTGCGATTGGGGCGAACGGTTTTTAGATTATCAGGTGGCAGAAATCTGGTAAATCGAGAGTTTGAATTTGTTGTTTTAAAATGTTTGGAGTAAAATAAAGAGGATTTAAATGAATTACACCACTTTATTTCCACGAAAGGGTTGAGGCAATTAAATTCAATTATTTTTTACCTTTTCACAAGGGTAAATAAAACGTTAAAATTGTTTGGAAGGTCACACAAAATGGTAGATTGAAATCAGGTTAAAAGAATGGGGTTTATAATATTTCTTACACTGTTACCAAGTGAAGGAAATTATTTCAGCATTAATAAAATTGTGAATTTTCAGACATTATAGGATTTTGTAGGTATTTATAGGCTATTCCAAATCTTGAAGCGGAACTAAATGGAATTTTTTTAAGTTGTCGCTAATTTTTTATATATGGAAGTTGACTTTTCCTAAACAAAATGATCAAAAGCTTCAAGTAATCGGTAAAAGTTACTAGATTTGAAAATCTAGTTCCGTTTAAAGCAAAGAAACCGCCAATAGTAAGTGATAACAAATTGTGGGTACATACAAAAATCATTTATTTCGATAACTTTTGAAAAGATAATCAACTGCCGTCTAAAGACTTACAAGCGTACTTAATTACGAGATACGTTCGCATCAAGACAATATATAAATATTTTAAGGACGGTATTGCAAAAATTCGACAACTTTCGAAATAATTATCAGTTCAAAAATGCCTGTATTATTCCGGTTCACATAAATGAGCATTATTATTTTTTTTTTTCGGATTTTTAGATTGACTCCCTGGGTTAAACTGAAATTTCATGACAGTGGAGCGAATATTAGTCGATATCTGTTTTATATACAAATTTATGAACAGTGTGAATTAAGTTCTCAGTCGCTGTTTTACTGCAGGTCATATAACTAATTACCGGTTCAATATTTGCGTTGATTGATTCTCAAAAAGAATTATTTATTAATTTATTTATTTATTTATGTATTAATAATTATAATATTCTGGATTTATTTCATTATTACTGTGTAATTTGACTTTATTGTTTTCCTTTTTATGTTAATACTTTTTTCTTGGTATTTGAAATTCTCTTCTGTAAGCAAATAAATAAATTGAAGTCGAACTGTCGTCGTTTTTTTGGCTGTTGAGCCGTTAAATTTATGCGACAGTCAATAAAAATAGCGACTTCAATTTTCCACGTGATTTTATTACTATTTCTGCATTTCGAACAAGGTAAACAGTTACTTTAAATGAGATGATCATTCTGAAAATGGGTTAGAAGTTGAAATACGCATTAATACAACACATTACATTTTTTGTAACAATTACCGAGTGTTTTATTATTTCTTTGTTCAAAATGTTTCCAACGAGTGCCTTCCACTAATTCAAAAATATTAACATTATAAATCAGCTGTGGCCATCACAGGACCGACCACCATCACACAGTACTTGTTTAATTTATGCTGCTTTATCAAAAAATGTCTCAAACAAAAGTTGTTAGTTATTGCTTTTATAGCAACTTTTGTTAAATAAATTTTATCGAAATATTTCTCTGTTGTGAAATATTCGCAAAAATCTCAAAACCTACACGAGTAAACTCCCATTTCTAGTTAACCTATTTTTACCAAAAGTTGATCAACTCGTGCCATTGATGTTAAAAGCTTAAATATGAAGTTTTATAAAAATTCTTTTAGCCGAATTTGCTCTGCACGTGTACACGGACCGACAGACAGAAAGACAGACAGACAGACCAAGAGACATCATGCTAAAAATAGTCAAAACGTTATGTAGGGACCACAATAGGGGATACGCATAAAATTTATATTTTCTTAAAACTACATTTTTTTGATATGTTAATATTAGTTATGTCACCTAACAAAACAAAAATCACATTTTAATATTATAGCCAAATTTTTTAATTAAAATATTGTAAATTTGAAATAAGCTGATCACGGCGCGAAGGTTGCCGAGTAAATACGACTGAGTATGACGTCAAACTGCTGGGGTTTGACGTCACAGATACAGACTACAACATAATCTTTACGTGTGTATATTGTATTGTTCGAGAGTTTTGTATTTGTTTTTAAACAATTTTTCACGCATTTATTATTAAAATGGCAGATAAAGATTAAAAAATAATAATTTATAAAATATATGTACTCGCATTAAAATGATCTTCACAAACATAAAGTTTACTTTTTTCTGAAATATCGGTTTTATTTCGCCTCATAGCTTTCAGCCACAAATTTCGCCTTTTCTGTTGTTTTTCGCCATCAGGTAATGATATAAATTGTTTTTTTGGATTTCTAATTGAACTATTTGTGCACATCAGTACTAAACAATATTTTCGACTATGTTTCGAAGTACTGGGGCCTGGATCTTCCATATTTTATATATTTTAATATAAAATTTAATTCGATAAACATGTAGAAATTGTTTTTATAGAATTAAACTTCATTTTAATTAAAATCACTCTAACTTTACATAACCTATAAAAGTTATACAAGCAAATAAATTCACAACAGACTATGTAGGCTGTACGCTGTACACCGGGTAGGCTGTACGCTGTACACCGGGTAGGCTGTACGCAGTACACTGGGTAGGCTGTACGCAGTACACTTAGTTGGGGTATGACGTCACACGTCGTTTTCGCGCGCTACATACATTTATGATTTTTTTTAAGCCTTCAAATTAAAAAAAAAAATACAAAACTGTTTTTTATGTTTATATGCAACAAGAGGAATATAATAAAAAAAATTAAAAAAATCATGCCTATCCCCTATTCGTGGAGATCCATCGAAATGTCAATATCGGTATCAGAATACCTCCCTTATATATGTTGGCGGTCGATAAAAAAGAAATGTACTTATAATGGGTGTTTTTTTTAGAGGTATAGAACTTTAAATTGCAATAAAACAACGATGGATTATTCGATTGACATGAATTTTTTTTTATTCGAAAGATAATCTTGTGGCATTACATTTTAAATATGATTTCTGGCATATGACCGCCACGGCTGGCTCGGATGTAGTCCAATCTGGACGTCCAATTTTCGATGACTTTTTCCAACATTTGTGGCCGTATATCGGCAATAACACGGCGAATGTTGTCTTCCAAATGGTCAAGCGTTTGTGGCTTATCCGCATAGACCAATGACTTTACATAGCCCCACAGAAAGTAGTCCAGCGGTGTTAAATCACAAGATCTTGGAGGCCAATTCACAGGTCCAAAACGTGAAATTAGGCGGTCACCAAACGTGTCTTTCAATAAATCGATTGTGGCACGAGCTGTGTGACATGTTGCGCCGTCTTGTTGGTATGATTTAATGTAATGCCACAAGATTATCTTTCGAATAAAAAAAAATTCATGTCAATCGAATAATCCATCGTTGTTTTATTGCAATTTAAAGTTCTATACCTCTAAAAAAAAACACCCGTTAGAATAATCCACAATATGTCATTAAATTTTATTTGAAATATAAAAAATATCCATGAACATATTCGGTGAAAAAAAATGCATTTTTACTCTGGCGTCAAACATACTTTATCAAAGCTTTTTCACTGTCACGAATAAAAGATAAGCATTGAATTAGGTGTAAACCTAATTTCCATGATCCTTTGTAAACTCGATATTTTGTTTGAAAAAATGTTGTTTTTTGCATTATATTTTTACTAGAGCCAATCCTGTTGTGCAATATATCGTGAGCTCGACCTTTTTGTTTGAATACATTTGCATAATTCCCTTGGTGCGAGTGTGTATGTGCGTTACATGCTTAACATTGATTCCAGATTTCGCTTTAATCGATGTTTTATGTCGCACACATTTTCATTGTAATATATACCTACTCTTACACAATTAATTCAAAATAATAATTGTGTGAATTAAAGGTTTCATTTTAATACTTTGTTTTATAAAGTTTCAAGAATGAAATGCACTTTAAATTATGAATGAAGATAGAATTTAAATGAATATGCGACTTTTAGTGTGAATACTGGAATAATTCCAAGGTAGAAAGGTTGGTGAAACGAATTCCTAAGCTACCCTAATGCATTTCGACCAGTCAGTGTAAATCCGGTCACCTGCCTTTTGAGGAAAGACAAAAAATTATATAAACATGGGCCCGGATATACTTCCTTTTACCTGCTGAATTCCTAAATCTCTGCAAAGTTGCTAAAATATCTGCAGTCAACTAGATTAGATAATGGAATCGAATTAAAATTTGATAAGCATTTGTTTTAAAGTACAGCAGATAAGTTATCTACTCCCTGAAAGATCTACCTCAAGTGGTTCTTCACTTGGTGTGATATCCTAAACGTTTTTCCAGCCCAGCCCAATAGTATGAATTAACGTAATTATTAATATTTTTTATTAAATAGTGCTTTAAATTAATAATTATTAACAAAAAAAAAAAAATAGGAAACGGAAGCATACTTAAATGTATTTAAGGAAACCTCTGTTGTTGACACTTTCTACTAATTTGTCTATTCTTGTTTCATTTGCGTTACTCTATCCCAGTGTTGCTCAAACTTTTTACTCTTGTGGTACATTTTTCAAAGACAAATTTCGCGGCACACCTACTTAGTAATAGAAGAAGAAATTTTGAATTCAGACGCCCCTGTATTCTCAGGATATGTCAATTTCAATTCGCCATAAAAAGATCCTTTGTGTACTTTATTCTTATTAATGGTATTTACGGAAAACGATGATATAATAAAAACGACGCTAGTATTTTTTAAAAAGATTTTGCGGCACATTTGGAAAATTTTTGAATCACTGCTCTATCCAAACGTTTCTCAACCGGGGTTCGCCAGGCATTCCGCCAGTGCTATATTGTAATGAATGGAATAATCATGTGTAAATGTATTTTTGAGTCATTGTTAGGATTTTTTTGGTGATGACAAAAAAATCCCTTATAACGTCATTCATGTACTGAAGAAATTGTTCCCAAAAAGCTTAGAACATAGAAAATTAAAATTTGGCATGTTTATACAACTCTTTGACCCACATATAGAAAAAATACTGAGAGTTCAAAAAAATACATTCCGAGATAAATATAAACAAATATGTATTACATGAAAAAAATAATATATTTTTTTAAATTTTGATTGGCATAACAAATTAAACTTCTTAATACGTGGATCAGGATTGCCAGATTATTATTTTACCAAATCGGGATTTTTACCAAATAAATATAAAAAAATCGGAATTAAGGCGCAAAAAGCGGGACAACTTGTTTATAAAAAGACTCTCTCTCAAAATAGTAGTGCAGAGCAAAAAAAAGGTCTTCACTCCCAAAATAGAACTGACGAACAAAAAAAAAGGCCCTCACTCCCAAAATAGAAATGATGAGCAAAAAAAAGGTCCTCACTCCCAAAATAGAAGTGAGAAGCAAAAAAAATTTTTTTTTGATTAATTATTGATTTTAGCTGTCCCGCGCGGGACAATCTATTTTTGTTCAAGCAGCGGGACGTCCCGCGAAATTCGGGACGTCTGGCAACTCTGACGTGGATCAACAGGCAATTTTTAATTTTTGTAAAATTTTTTTTTTATGGGAGTTACGCCAAAAATATGTCAAAAAACTTTTGTTCCTCACCCTATCTCCCAGAGAGTTTGATAAAAAAATCTGAAAAAAATCTCGATAATGCACATTGATGGGAACCGGAATAGTTCAACAGGAATTTTTGATCAGATTAGTTTTTCAAAAAATATCAGTTTTTGTGTCGTTGAAAAAAATATATTTTTTAAAATATATTGTGTGGTATCAAAAGAAAGGTCTTAAGATTAACGAACAAAAAAGAGATTTTACAATTCGTTTCTTTAAAAACGATTTTAGCAAAAAAGTGTGCTAAAATCGCTGGGAATTTTTAGTGCAAATTTTAACGTGGTGAAATGTTCTCAAATTTTATAAATTTAGTTTAAAAAAAAAATAAATGGAAGCTCTTAGTACTCAAATAATGAACCAAAATGATTATCAAAAGTGTTTTATCAAAAAAATATTCTTAAACATCCATCATTCTGTTGGCTTCTTACGTCGAGTCATAATGTAGCTGTTTTCACAGCTTAGGGCAATGTCCTAGGTATTCTTATGGAGAAAATAGAACTATGGTCACCATTAGGGTGCGACGCAAGGGGGGTTTATATCTATATGTAAACTTTCGATGAGTAAAAAGATATACGCAGTGTCTGGAATAAAATAACTGTATGCCCGAAAAGTGAGAGCGCTGGGGCATACCGCAGCTCTGTTCATAAACAATCGCGCGAAATCAAATAGCACAGCGTATAAAAACAAACAAGCTGTTAGGATTTAAAGATTTAAATTAAAAATGAAAGCCGTCCTTGATGGGTGGTTACCTAATAATCGCTGTTCGGCCGATTATTGATATAACACCCCTGCTATACAAATACATTCGCGGCGCCCTCTACCACACAACGTTCGTTTGGGGCCACCCCTGCTGTTAGAAAAAAGATTACACTATCTATAAATTAAGTTTTTGTAATTGTTGCAAACCTCCTGTAGAAAAAATGAACTTTTAACTAAAGTTGGTACCATTTATAATTTTTGAAAAAAGTAAACTTCGAAGCACTTGTAAAAACCATTCCAGAATATGTATGAGATTACATGTTTTAAGAGAAAGCGGAAATAAATGACAAAAGGCAAAAATAAATTCTCAAAAACTAAAAACATTATCAAAATAATTGTTGTAATAAATAACAAACATGGTAAAATAAAACATTAATGAACATATTAACCTGTGTCATAAAAAAGTAAATAGAATTTTTATAACAATATTAAAGTGTAAAAAATAACAATGTCACCGTGGGTAGTCTATTATCCAATTATATTTTTACGTGATTGTTTAATTATGTTGCGTAATTTTTAAATGATGTAATAATTTTTGACATTTTTTCAGACGTATAATTAGACAGCGTCAGACAGTCTATGGGGGAACATATAATATTATGCGTATATATAAACTACCCACTACCCACATATGAATGTGTAATAAGCAATTAAAAAAAAGATTTTTCTAAAAATTAACTTATGTAATAATTAAGTGTTATGGGATGCAACTTAATGTTTAGTATATAATATTCAAATAATGTATTATTGTTGTTTTACCTTCACCTTGACAAACTCTAATGCCGTTTTTCTACATTAAGGCGGATCATCAAACAGATATTACATATGATATGATGGAAGTTACTTGTCATAACTTCCAAATGACGCGTCATATGTTTACGGGCGTCTATAGCGTGGCAAGTCATTGCCAATGTTAATACTTGTCTAGCTCCGCGGATCGTGTGTAGGGGCAACAAGTAACAAGTCACAGCCAACTCGGAAGCGAACTAGGAAGCGCTGGCCGAAGTTCGCTTAAAGCGTGTTTTTTAGTGTTAGGGGTCGACTCAAACCCGTAAGACTCCCCCCCCCCCCCTTGGCGCCTAAGATCACTATCTACAATTTGTCAACTATCCGAAATACGGCTACTTTCTTCTACATAAAGCACCGTACCTATAAAAGCGAATGTTTGCTTCAGAAACGCTGCTTGAGACACATAAATGCTTTTTCACCAAAAACCCGAAACTGAAATTTTAGTACAGTTAAATTTCAGCCCATAATTATTGAAATAAAAGAAATGAAATAAAAATAATTTCTTTTTCTAATATTTGCAATTTTTTTTGCCAAAAATGTACATTCTACGTGCCCTAATTTTCAAGAGTCATATGTTATTGCGGTGGTTTTAACTGTCACCCCCTCAATGTGTGAATAGGGGATTAAACTATTTGCTGTATATCAACTCAATAGGCAGCTAATATAGCATAACTAAAGCATGATCTGATGCACAATTGAACGGATACAGGGGTGTACACCGCACGAGCATTTTGTACATCTGTCACATTTCACAGCAGCGTGCACCATGGGGTAATCCTATTACATCCTTTATTAAATTCATAATGTACGAACTACGAACTGAATCTGAGTTTTTAAGTAAGAAAAGCTTTAAGGGTACGGTAAACACTACAGTTCTGACAAGTTTCTTATATAAATCTAACAATCTGAAATAAAATGAGTATAGTTCATGAAACTTTACATGCCAAACGATCAACAGAAAACCGATAAACAAATATATATCTATTTCACACATATTTATGTAAATTATCAATAACGTATTTGAACTACTCGTACCCAACGTACTTCTGTAGTTTTTATTTTCGTTTATATTCAGATAAACGTATGTGTGTTTTTGTATATACGAGGTCTGTTCAGAAAATAACCGAACATTTTGAATTACGCGCCAACGGGGATATTTAGTGATATGCGGTTGGCAGCATTACGTTCCGCATAACCTCCTCTGTAACCACATGTTCTTCAAGGTTTCATATCTCGTTTAGTTTTCGTGATATTGTTATTTGACTGCAACGTGTTTAAGTATTAGTGGCGATTTTTTAAATGTGCGATTTTCTGGAGCTACGACGCAACGTAAAATTTTGTGTGAAACTGGGGAAAACTTACACAAAAATGTTTCAACTTTTGAAACAATCTTACGGAGATGATGCTCTAGGTCGTACGTAATGTTACAAATGGTTTTCACGATTTAAAACTGGTCGTCAGTCAGTTAAAGATGGTCCTCGACCAGGATGGCCTTCGACTTCAACTGATGATTCCCACGTTCATAAAATCAACGATCTGGTGTGTGCAAACCGCCGATTGACTGTCAGAGAAATTGCAGAAGAAGTTAGCATCTCAACTGGATCATGAAATTTTGACTGAAAAATTGAACATGCATCGAGGTTGCAGCACACTCAGCTTTGTCAATTCGTCAGTTTTGGGCAAAAAATCAGATGTATGTCCTCCCTCAGCCTCCTTACTCGCCAGACCTGGCTCCAGGCGATTTTTTCTTATTTCCGAAATTAAAATCAGTCCTGAAAGGACGCCGTTTTCAGACGATTGATGACATCAAAACAAATTCGTCACAGACCATAAAGGCCATTTCAAATGAAGCTATCCAGGACTGCTTCGCAAAATTGAAACACTGATGGGAAAAGTGTGTGAATAGGGGAGGGGAGTACTTTGAAGGGGACAAGGACAAATATTCTGTAAAATTAATAATAAAGTTTAAAAAAACTGAAGTTATTTTCTGAACACACCTCGTACAATATTTTCTTCTTGCTAGTTAGATGAGCGATTGAAGCAAACCATAGTTTTTTCTCCACATCCGAACGAAAGGTATCACTTAATTTTGAAGACTTTCTAGATTTAACCATAGCCTTTTTCTAACAGTCATCGGCCAAGTAACCATCGTTGAAATTATCCAAAGAATATTGCCAACCTTAAAGAAAAGCAAAAAGAACAGAATATTATATAGACAAAGGTTGAAGAAGGAAGAAGTCCTAAAGGCGTAAATAGCCTTCGTTTTATGTACACCAAAATTTTTAACTAACTAAGAAAAGGACCTGGAAGAGGAAGAATGATTATCTGACTCGTAGCCTAAGGAAGTGGGTTGGAGATACATCTAAAGAACTATTTCGGAATGTGACAACGGATGAGACAAGAGAAGAAAATTGGCACGCCATCATTTATTATATACGTAAAGTTTATATTATTTGACACGTGAGCGCTAAGAGGTTCGCCACCCCTGTTTTAGCAGTTACTGCCAAACGTTACAGTTGACCATTACTGTCAACCGCCGCGGTTGACAGTTCAAACGAAATGTTACCTTTAGATACATAAAAATTCGTTTCAGAATTTGATGTATAGATTGTTACTAATTTTATTTCAGGTTGTAGTTTTGTATGGAAAATAATAATTTAATATTAAACAAAAAGAAACCTTCAATAAAATTTAGTGATTTAATTTTACTATAACCCTACTTGTCCCTTAAATTTGTGCCAATACTTATTTTATATGAATTTTAAAATAGTCCTTCTTTCATTCATGTATTCACGTGTGCATATTATATCCGCTTCTAAAAGTATCCGGATATCCGATTTTATGTCAGAGTTCATAAAATGACGAATCCCTTTTCACTATTTTAAGCTTAAATTTCATATCTATATAGATTCACTCAGTAGAGATGACATTTACGGACCGTAGATAGAAACTTAATGTTTTATTAATTAACGTAACTTTAGTTAAAGACATGATCAAGTACATATATTATTTAATAAAATTAATAGACCTTTAAAAAGTTAATAGACTTCAATTACAGCGAAATTGCTGGGCCAGATAACAGAATTTACGAGAAATTATGGTCGTAAGTTTTAACCTCAATTAAAAAAATAGTACGTTAACTTTTTCTCAACATTATCTTTCGAAACGTTTTATTTACTCCTATTAAATAGCTAGAACACCAGGGGCGCATCAAGGCGGCCAGGGCAAACCATATCACCGGATATTTTGTTGATTTATTTAATATAATATTTTGTTGATCTATTTGATAGTTAGTAATAAAATTTCTTTGATGTTGCGAATTACTGGCATTTACAATAATTATTGGCAGAATAAATTTTATTATTTTGTTATGAATGAGCGTTCCAACGTATAGTCTGCATAAGGGGCATGTTTTAATAGATATATTCCTTCCGCAAGCAACTAAAGGAACATTATAAACCAGGCCACTTTTTGATGAAGAAATTTTGGTAAACAGGCACTGGTAATAATGTTTCTACATGTCCACTAAACGGTGTCAACAAGTGCCAACAACGGCATACCTAATTAAACGCCTGTTTAAAGCACCGGAAACAATTTTTCTATATGTTCATACCCAGACACACTATTTAGTTGAGTTTAAAATCACTCACTATCTTTGATTAATTGTACTCCCATACTTAATGTATACTAATCTGTTCTAAAACCACCAGTAAGGGAAGCCGGGGCATAACGGGTACTTTAAGGATTATCTTTAATAAAATCTTAAGGAATATCGTAAAAAATTTCGAAATACTTTTATTCGTAAGATGATTTATTGTTTAATTATTACAGACAGTAAAAAAACTTAAAAATACAAAAATAAAAGTTATGACGATATAAAAAAAAGCTTCCTTGTGCTCAATTTACCCCGGTGTCTGGGCAGAATGAGCACGGGCGGGGTATAATGGGCAATCAGCTAAAATCTGGCGCAGAATGAACACACGTGAGTGCATTCCTCATCTTCTCCACCGCAACTCTGTACTGGAGCATACTCTGTACTGGAGCAATCAACGTCTGGATATGTGTGAAAAATATATCAACACAGCAAAAAACACATTTCACCAATTTATAAAATGTAAACGCCAGCTATCAGTCATACAACCACTCTCGAAAGACACTAGCGAAGTATTGAACGTGATTGGAATGTACCCAAACATGGCGGCATGCTTTAACAGCAAAAAAGAGGGGAGCCCGTTATACCCCGGGAGCCCATTATGCCCCGGATTCCCCTAAGTAATGTGATACTCGACTTAATATGAATTTAAACGTCAGAGTAAAATTTAATCCTCCTTGAGCATTTTTAGACTCAAGCTTGTATTATAACTAATTCAAATGTATCTATATGAGATCCATTTAAGATCCGCCTTGGAGAAACGGATACGGAGCTCCGGCACACCACTAGTTTGTAGCCTAGCTGTACATGACACCTTTAATCAGCAGCGTACGAATATTATTTGACATTGACGTTTGCATATTTAGTTTTGTGTTTTTTCAGTTTCCAGTGTATTTATTACCAGAAAAGACTTTTTTATTGCCACTTTTGTACATATTTCACTGGTTACCAAAAAATATATATATATATATATATATATATATATATATATATTTACATACACAAAAGCAAATGCAATGTGATTTTAGGTTAGTGATGGTTTTGGCAGATATGTACAATAAATTTACTGAAGCATATTTTCGATAGGAGGATACGTAACGAACAAGGAATTTCGGATTATTCCTTTTTAATTTATTCTTCTAAGTTTCGCCACGTGCAACCCCACGTACCAACCTTTAAAATTAATCGAATGAGCGGGAAATTGAAATGCCTTACAATAATTTAGGAATACTCTGTACATTTCACATAAATATTTTAATTTGAATGTTACTTTCAGGCAGTTCTCATGGAGAGCAAACGTTGGCTAAACTGTAATTATATCATTCACTGAACAAACTAAATGGATAAAGTACAATGTAGAACAATTTTTCAATTTGACGCTTCAAATAGGTACCTCTTACACAATAACAATTATTATGAATTATAAATAAAAACTATATTTAGAACAGTAAATAACTACATACAGTTCTACCAACATTAAATTGTATTAACTACATTTTAATCAAATTGTTACAAGAGCATCATGTTGGCAGTACTGAATACTCATTTTTATTATCTAGAATGCAATGCTACTTACGTGTTTTATTGCAAAATATAACTTTAAATAAGATGTTTTATGTTTCAAGAAATGTTTACTGAAAATTTAGCTCGTTATAAATATATTATTTACTGTAACTTTTATACTGAGAGAAATGTAACATGTATCTGGTAATATTCTCTAAAATAATTTATGTGTAATATTACTCGTTCAGCACGTTTTGAAAGAGAGTAGCAAAAATTGTGACTACGACACTGGTTCGAACTTGTATGCCCGTTAATATTAAATATATTGTGCATGGAGCTGTGATTAAACACCTAACACAACGTCGGACAGTAGTTATAGATCTCCTATTGATACCCACATCATCATCAACAAGCCCTGTCCATCATCGGGTGATTTTGGACTGCCTCTAAAAAGAACATAGGCTGTCAATAAAATTTCTCCATTTAATTCGTCTATCTGCCATAGGCTTCAAGTCGATGATGTTATTATAGAGTCTTTTGTCTTGGTTTTGAGAGCTCCATGCATTTATTTCTAGCAGGGTTGAGCGACGCAAGGTGTTCTTGGGTCGCCCTCTACGCCTACTGCCCTGAGGGTTATATGCTAGTGCATAGTGACACACTTCGCTAGGAGCCGAGAGAAGCAGGGCAGGGCAGCTAGTTGCTTTATAAATGTTCATTTTACTCATTTTCTCATATATTTATTTTTTCGTATTTCTCAAACATCCTGATATTCTTTCAGAATTGCGCGATTGGCGTTTAAACATTGTATAATAAATATTTTTAGGCAACCCCATATCTAATTTTATTTATTTGTGTAATATATTTTAATGTTGCTGTACATTTTAAAACATCACATTTAAATTTTATCCAAATCGATCCTCAATTTAATTATATTTTAATTATAATTAACCATTAATCCGTGGGTCATGGTGACAAATGCCTTGGAGGGTTGTTTAACAAACATGAAAATCTGCCCCAACACTTCGGAACCCCTCATAATACAATAGTAATCCAGAGATAATCAAATGCCCTGCCCACTCGATATAAACACTTGCCCGTCATACCACATGGGCCCATTCACAATATAAACATACGATGATACAGGGATTTTTTTCCCCCGGAGTTATAAATAAGAATGATATATTTTTATAACCACATGTTACCGAGGAAAGTGGGCTATGTACGTGTTCTCATGAGGAAGATTTTTTTGAAAAAAATTATCCGTGATATATTAATAGCTTAATAAACACTAACACTAGTTTAAAATGTTTGACGTAATAATAGTTTTTGTTTTACTTTCTTTTTATGACACACATGCCGATGAAGTTGCGTCAGTTATAGCTAGGGTTACCATAAGAGATGGGCATTTCGGATCTGTTTCCGGAACCGGATCAGTAATGGTGGGTTTAGTCAAGATTTAGTCATAGTTTTAGTTTTAAACTTAAAAAATAAAACTATAATAAACAGGGCCGGCGCGAGGCTGTGTGGCGCCCGTAGGCAAGATTTAATTGAGCGTCCCTAGGCAGGGCGCTCTTTTAGAACCCTGGGGAAGACCTAAAACAAAAATTGATGTGAAGTGTGAATATTCACACATTTCAGGGTTTCGCAGGTATATAATAAGTGAAGGCGGTATGCTGAGTGTGTAGGACAAATTTTACTTTATAGTAATCACGGCAAAATGAACGATATTTTTAAAATAATTTATCGTCTGTTAATCATATAATAAGACTGGTTATTAAATTTACGCTCTTAAAAATTAAATACAACATTTGTCAAAATATAACTAGAATTTTGACAAAATAATTTCAACATAATAAAAATGCAAAAAAAAAAAAAACAGAAAAAATAAAACTCACTCCGTCCGTACTCGAGCTCGAAACCCTTCGTTTTCCAGAGAATTTTAGCTTCCGACACCAGCGCTCTAACCAGTTGCGCCATCGGACGCTTTGCATTTGAGTGTCTTACATTGGTATAACTTTTGTACTTTGTGAACCAAAAACCACAAAAATGCGTTATTTTCCGAAAACATAATCTGATCAAAAATTCCTGTTGTACTATTTCGGTTCACACCAATATACATTACTTGGAATTTTTTTAGATTTTTAGTTTAAACCTTCTGGGCTGCAGGGTGTGGGACAAAAATTTTTTTGCACAAGTTTGGCAAAAATCGCCTCAAAATAATTTATTTTGCAAAAATAAAAATTTGATCGTTAATCCACCTACTAAGGACTTTCATTTGATACCCTACTCAGAATTAAAAAAAAATATTTTTGTTTTCGATGAGCACATATTTGTTTATATTTTTAGGGGGGTATGTTTTTTAGATGTTTTAGTATTTTTCCTATGTGCGGGTCAAAGAGTTGTATAAGCATGCCAAATTTCAACTCTCTAGGTTTAGCCGTTTGGCTACAATTTTAACCGAACAGACAGACAGACAGACAGACAGACAGACGACAAAATGACGGTATAAGGGTTTTTTGGTCATACCTACAAAACCCTAAAAAGGCCTCACTTCTACATTTCAAGTAAAGACCTTGAAAAAACAAAGGTCCTCACTTCTAAAATTACATTTTTCACTAAATTACTTTTACATTAATTTGGCATTTGGCGCTATTTTGAGTCTCACGTCAGCGCCCCCCTCGCAGCGGCGCCCGCATGCCCCCGCCAGCCCTGATCATAGGTGCGTTCAGCATAAGCTAATAATCTACACCAGTGGCGCTCATAAGGTCGATCGCATAATAATTTAAAGTCGATCGCCAGCGAAAAAGTGCTTATATAAAAAAAAAACAATATGTAAATAATATATTAATTTCAAGACGGCAGAGGCATTAAACTAGAATTCTGGAAAATATGAACAAAATATGAAAATAGGAACCAGAACATCAAATGCCGCAAAAGATTCAAAATTAGTTTTCGTATGTTTTAAATTAAATTACAAATAATTATTCGTTTTGTGCCACGTTTGTTTTTAGGGTTTTGTAGGTATGACCAAAAAACCCTTATACCGTCATTTTGTCGTCTGTCTGTCTGTCTGTTCGGTAAAAATTGTAGCCAAACGGCTAAACCTAGAGAGTTGAAATTTGGCATGCTTATACAACTCTTTGACCCGCACATAGGAAAAATACTAAAACATCTAAAAAACATACCCCCCTAAAAATATAAACAAATATGTGCTCATCGAAAACAAAAATATTTTTTTTAAATTCTGAGTAGGGTATCAAATGAAAGCCCTTAGTACGTGGATTAACGATCAAATTTTTATTTTTGCAAAATAAATTATTTTGATCCGATTTTTGCCAAAAATGTGCAAAAAAAATTTTGTCCCACACCCTGTAGCCCAGATGGTTTAAACCAAAAATCTAAAAAAATTCTAAGTAATGTATATTGGTGTGAACCGAAATAGTACAACAGGAATTTTTGATCAGATTATGTTTTTGGAAAATAACGCATTTTTTGTGGGTTTTGGTTCACAAAGTACAAAAGTTATACCAATGTAAGACACTCACATGCATGGCGTGCGATGGCTACATGCGTTAGAGCACTCTTAAACTGGCTGGAAAACGAAGGGTTTCGAGTTCGAGTGAATTTTATTTTTTCTGTTTTTTTTTTGCATTTTTATTATGTTGAAATTATTTTGTCAAAATTCTAGTTATATTTTGACAAATGTTGTATTTAATTTTTATGAGCGTAAATTTAATAACCAGTCTTATTATATGATTAACAGACGATAAATTATTTTAAAAATATCGTTCATTTTGCCGTGATTACTACAAAGTAAAATTTGTCCTACACACTCAGCATACCGCCTTCACTTATTATATACCTGCGAAACCCTGAAATGTGTGAATATTCACACTTCACATCAATTTTTACTTAATACAAATATTGATAAATGATTTTTTTGTGGGCTCAAATTCTCCTTCCTTTAAAAATTAGATTAGATTACTCTTCAAACCCAAAAATTAAGGTTAAGGTTTGGGTAGATCGCGGATAAGTTTGTATTTTAAAAGTAGAACGCATGGAAAAATTAGTGAGCACCACTGAAACGTTCGGCATAAAGTTTCTGTGTGCTCTGTGCTGCACGAACATCGTTCGGCAAATATCGTGCAATGCAGTTTGTGTTGCACAGTTGTCACAAATTCAGATCGTGCGGCAATCTGTGCAATAGTGTTTTTCGCGGTAAAAATACAAGTTATTAATTTAACAAAACAATATGAGTGAAAACAATCAAGATATCATTGTTTATGTCTGCAGCATTTGCAAAATAAATAGTACAGACATGAACCTCATGATGGAACATGTAAATACAGTCAAAAAGACTCAAAATTTTCTGGATACAAACCGAAATGTACTTTAAATTGATTTGTAGTCATGTTTGGAACAGTACTATCTGCATATTCAAACACTTTTTCAAATTATTTCTGGTTTGGAAATTTCTTCTGAATTTATTGTTCTTAAAATAGGATTTTTTAAAATTGCAAAAAGAAAAAAAAACAATTGAAGAAAAAAATAAAGAAAATATACAGAAAAATAATGGTATAATAAATAAATAAGTGTAATAATTATTCAATAACCATAAATTATCCAATGTAAATAAATCAATTTAATTTTTCTAATAAAAATTACTTTTGGACGCCAAAATATATATATAATATGCACCTTTGCCAAAAAGATCTTTTTCGTCCTCATCTGTTTGAAGAGGGATGCCTCGGGGATCCGTGCGTAAAACCACGCGAGACTTCGATAGGTACGGTTTGTATTCCGAATGGATAATCTGGTAAACAGGACAAAGTCCGAAAGCTCGAGACGGACGCCTACAGCCGGATACCCGAAGTAGGGGATTTAAATCCTTCAAATTTAGATGCGGCCGAAAAAGATGTATTTTTTGGCCATGGTACACAAATAACTAATAGGGGAATACCCAAAAACAAGTTCGTCAGCCAGTGATCTATACGGTAGCGTTAAGTCCGTACATTAAATGTACCAAATGTTCTCCATATGCACTTTCTAAAATTCATCCTTAATCTATGTGCAGATAGACACCAAACACCCTGGTATTAATATCCACTGAATATTCTATGTTTGGGGGTGTTCGAGTGTGTCATCACCACCCCCCGGGGGGTGGTGCAGTATGGTGGTTTTAGCCACCCATTGCCTACCGTCAGTTATAATTAGTAACATTATATTTCAACCCCGCGAGTTGGGCGTTAGATGTTTCCTGTTCACAATTTATGTCTTAGAGGGTAGTACATCCGCTAACGTGTTCAAAGTATCTCTACACATGTGTTTATTTTTAAATTGATTATAACATGTTTTGTCTAAAAATAAAAGGGGTTGGTAATTTATATTGAAGTTTATAGTTTAAAACGTAGATGGTGCTAATTTTAAAATTCTCTCTTTATTAATTTCATATGTGAACAGATTTGCTTACAGTAATATGTGGATCCAAAAATTGTCAGTAGCCCAAAAGCTTAATTTTTTAAAAGATTGAACGATTCTGGAAGACAGTTCCAAGCTTCGAAAAGAACTTTATCTACATTTTGAAGATTGCGAATTTCGGTCCACTTATGCTGGGAAGATAAAATTCACTTTTTTCTTTCTAAATTTTCCAGTTCAGAATTAAGTTTTAAGAATATATAATGCCATAAACCTTTGGATTTCAAATCCACTAATTAAAGGTGATAAATGTAATTGCTACATATCTACTTCAATTGGTTTTGACAAAAAAGCTAGTGTAGCTTTATATTTTCTAAACTCTTTAAATCTATCTCGAAAAGCTTCTTTCATGTTAACAATAGTTTGTGCAAAAAAAATTAATAACATGTTTTTGTAATTTAATAAAATGTAAAAATGTTTTTGCAAGTAAATATTTCATAAATACAAATAACTTTTTTTCGAAACAAATAACCTCTTCTGAAAGGGAATATGCAGTAACTCGGGGAATTACCGGGCGTGAATTGGACCGTAAAACATTCTGAAAAATACAAAACCTGTATAGTACAGGCAGGAAGTTGAAAATTAAAAAATAGATTATATTAAAATAAAAACCAGCCAATTTTTAAAGAGCCACAAAATTTTCTGAAAGAGCCACATGCGGCTCCGGAGCCGACCCCTGTTCTAGGTCTTTTGTAGTATATTAAATAATAAAAGTCCGGTAAATTTATAAATTTAAAACTTCTAACAACCTAAATTATATTTTATATAAGGTAAACTATCCTGGGGGGGGGGGGGGCAAATGCTCCCTATGCCCCCCCCTGGCTACGTCCCTGCCCTGTAGTGTACATATTGTTGATATCTCTCAAGTAATCTTCTAGTACGATGTTTTTTGGAATAATGTTCAATCGGGTTGAGGTCAGGGGAGCACATTAGCCAACCCATTGTTGTTATACTCACTTGATTTAAAAAGTCTGTTACACAGTGGGCGACGTGTGGGTGCGCATTATCCTGCATTAGGGTGAAATTTTCTCCGATATATGAGGCAAAAGGTACAACATGGTCTTGAAGAATATCTCTGATGTACCTATCTGCAATTAACGCTCCACCATCAATCACCACTAATTCTGTGCGAGCTCCCAAACATATTCCACCCCACACCATAATTGAATCTCCATCAAAAGATACAGTAGTAGCAAAATTAAATGGTGCATTTTGTTCTCCTTGGCGTCGGTACAATCTTTCCCTACGGTTTAGTCGGAATCAGTTTTCAAAAATACTGACTCAGGAGTCGTTAATTTTAGTGCCAACTCCCCATCCCTGATTTATACAGAAATTTTGATAACGATTATTTAATACCTCTTTTAAAATAATTTTGTGAATCTAGGAATTTTAATTTTAGAATTCAATTTTACTACTCTTATAAAAAGTAGTGAGTTATAAAAATGTAATCCCATCAAAAACTACCATAAACATTTCCAAATGGAGGGTTATAAATTATCATTCTGTTGTGTTAGTACCTTTTTTTGTACATAATATTTTCTTTCCTGGAAACTCTATCAATATATCAAATTTCAACGACAGAACCTTCTATTTTGTAAATGTCATTTTAGGTAACGTAATCAATATTATTCCATGATTTATATTACTCAAACCCAAGTAGACTAATTTAAACTCAAGATAGTCTCGCATTGTTTTAGTTGTACCGTTGAACAATTTAAACACTTCCTGAGTAATAATTGATCAAATCTAGACAGTTGAAGAAAAGGGACAGCTACTAATTTAGAACGATAAAAGTTCATTGGTCGGAGAAAAAGTAATACAACTTTATTATTCTTTAATTCCTTGATTCGCAATATTTACTATTAGGGCTGATCATACAAGGTGTGTAAATTACGTAACCGGACTGGCAACATAGCGTTTGATATGGCAACATTTGGGGCGCGGGACATGGAGGGCCAGCAGGTGAACTGATACACCTTCAGTGCGTGTTTAAACTCGCTAGAGTAATTTTGTTGTTCTTAGCGATTTTTTTCGTGACAGTTTTTTCTAGTGCTTTCTTAAAATGAGTGACATTCATTTCGAGCAACGGTGTGCTATCAGGTTTTGCTTCAGACTTGGGCACAATGCAACGGAAACTTTTGCAAAACTTCAGCAGGCCTACGGAGACAGTGTTTTGTCAAAGACCCAGGTTTTTTTGGTGGTTTAAGGCATTTTCAGAAAAAAGAGAGTTGATTGAAGATGAATCACGCAACGGAAGGCCTTCATCTTCAAGAACCGATGAAAATGTCGACAGAATTCGGGTTCTTGTGCGTTCAGATCGTCGGTTGACAGTCAGAATGATCGTGGAAGAGTTGAATTTGACTCACACTACCGTTCATCAGATTTTGACCAATGGATGAGAAAAATCTTGTCACACAGCAATTTCAATAAACGAGTTTTTGGCCAATAAAAACATTCCTGTGGCTCCTCAGCCTCCTTATTCGCCTGAGTTGAGTCCTTGTGACATTTTCCTCTTCCCAAGAGTGAAAAATCACCACAAGGGACGTGATTTTAGGACATTCGAAAACAATCAAACGTCCGTAAACGACCAGCTGAGAGCTATTACAATATCTGAGTTCCAGCACTGCTATGAGGAATGGAAGAACTGTCTCCAGCGCTGTATGGCTTCCCAAGGAAGTTATTTTGAGGGAGACAATATTGAATTGTAATTCTATTCGAAAAATAAATAAATAAATAAATCAGTTCGGTTACTTAATTTACACCTAGTATTTATTTGTATCTCTACTTCTGACCCGTTATGTTTAAACATTGTATAACTTTTTGTAAAATTTATGTAAACAATATTTTTCTTTTTCTAAATTACTTACTTTCTAACAAGGATACAAGAAACCAAATTTGTATTATTAAATTTTTCAATCAATAAAAAATATTATAATTTTTAAAATGTTTCCCTACTTACGACGGATAGTGTATACCTATATCTATATTTGCATAAAGAACGAATTTACAAAAAAACAATATGCAAAAGTATAATAGACCAGGAAATACAAATTTAATAACTGTTTAAACTTAGCTAAATAAACCGGTTATAATTAACAATTAAACCAGTTTAACAAAAATTGTATGATAATAAGATATATGAGAGAACACACCACTCATAATTTTCAATCATGAGTGCAGTTATAAGTGCATATAATTCTCATCTATTTATAATTTGTGCACAAACAAGTTTCAATAAAAAATATAATAAGCAAACACAACCTTTTATCCATGTAGTTCAAGTATTTCCAGTGTTGATAATTAATAACAAGATCTAACACTGTAAAAAATGACAGAATGGCTCTCAATTTTAATTAACGGAACCCTTATTAGGTTTAGTTAAACAGAGTATAAGGCTTCTTTACAGCCAACACGTTTGCTACCGCGACAGAGAAGATATTTATACGAAGTATACACCAAAATTTAATGGTTTCTCGACCGTAACCAAATGCGTGAGAAAGGATATTGATTTGAATCACCTTTGACACAATAAGTAGGTAAAAATAGGGACAATGAAACTATTGAAAAGACAACTATAAGCGATGAAAGACTCAAATAGAACAACACAAAATTGAACACAAAGTATTGGAAATAGTAATTTTATCAAATACTAGCTGGCGTGCCCGTACCTCCTACGGTTTTATGTGAATTTTTGTTGTAACATAAATGATAAGTGAGATATATTAATTTCAAGTAGAACAGAAAATTGTTTCTTTATTGTAAATTACTCTTTTGTATATAATTTATGTAAATAACGAAATACTTCGTTTATAGGTCGCGTTACATATAGCCTCCCAAATATTCATTTTATTAAAATCTATCTTGAACAGAAAAGAGTTTCTTCATTCTAAACAAATTTTCTTATATGTCATTTTGCTGTTAGTAAATAACAAATGAGATATTTCAAGTTTGTAGGTAGCGCTCTCCAAAACACCCTAAATGCATATCTTATTTAAAAAAATCAGCTGTGGCCACCACAGGACCGACCGCCATCACAAAGTTCTTGCATAAAATATATTCTAGCAGCAGAGTAGAAATAACTTGGCCTAATAGACCGGGAGCTCATGACAGTTTTTGGTCTCCGATTTCATACAGCATGCCTTTTGGAGGAGAGAATATTTACCCTGTGACAACAAAAAAGGGATGGTACTAAACCCCTGCACGCTTTCCGGTCATAGGGAAAATTGCATTTCCACTTAAACACAAAATTTTTGTGCTTTTCTCTGATTTAATATTGCTTGCCCTTTTGCCAAAAGAAAGTTATAACAAATTTAAAGTCTTTTAAATATATGCATGCGATTCGGAGGGTCCCAAAGGGCTCAAACGGTCATGTGATCTTGTAATAAAAAATTATGATTTTCCGCCTTTTCATACAGCATGCCTATAATTAAAAGACTTTAAATTTGTTATAACTTTCTTTTGATAAAAGGGCAAGCAATATTAAATCAGAGAAAGACACAAAAATTTTGTGCAAATGGAAATGCAATTTTCCCTATGACCGGAAAGCGTGCAGGGGTTTAGTACCATCCCTTTTTTGTTGTCACAGGGTAAATATTCTCTCCTCCAAAAGGCATGCTGTATGAAATCGGAGACCAAAAATGTCATGAGCTCCCGGTCTATAATATTTTCTAACACAGATATTATTTATCATGACCATGGAAACGTTACATATAAGTATGGAAAAATAGATACTTGGAAAAAATTTCAAAATTTTTTTCAAAATTTTTTCGTTTTATCAAATATTTCTCAAATAAAAGTTGTTAGTTATTGCATTTATAGCAACTTTTGTTAACACGTTCGCGGACAGTTTTGTACAATGAGATGTACCCAAAATGTTACTTTTTTAGATTTTTGTTTATAATAGGACATTTACTGTGCTTGGTATGTTCCTGATAGGACAGTTTATACCGGGTGAATTATTTAAGGAGCAACATACATGTTTCACATATAATGTTAATGAATTGAATTATTTCAAAAGTAACATAGCAATAAAACAAATGCTTATCGTATCCATAGAAAAGACAAAATATTATTTTTTAAAATATGTTTTGGACATAGCTACTAAGGACATTATTATTTTTGTTTGTATGTAAATATAAACAAACTAATAAAAATTCATTTATTGTTTCTAATTTACTATTTTTTAGCCGTCTAGGAATTTGTCAAATAACTATTATATCTAATCTACACTTCATATCTGTTGCCATGGATATGAGCTTGCTTTCATAATTTGCTATGTTGCAAATGAAATAACTCACTTCATTAACATTCTATGTGAAACATGTATGTTGCTCCTTAAATAATTCACCCGGTACTAATTTTCATATACTTAAATGGAAATTAAACCTGCCCCAGCCGTCATTTGTATATTTGTAAAAAAGTAGGACGGTTTAACCCGTCATGACCTGAGCTAGGAAAAATATTCGACGGCTATAGTGGAACTGTCCGCGAACGTGTTAAATAATTTTTTTCGAAATATTTTTTTGTTGCTAAATATTCGCAAAAATCTTAAAATCGACACGAGTAAACTCCCATTTCTAGTCAACCGATTTTTACCAAAAGTTGATCAACTCGTGTCATTGATGTCAAAAGCTTAAATATGCAGTTTCATAAAAATCCTTTTAGCCGAATTTGCTCTGCACGTGTACACAGACAGACGGACAGACAGACAGACGGACGGACGGACAGACAGACGGACGGACAGACAGACCGACAGACATCACGCTAAAAATATTCAAAACGTTATGTAGGGACCGCAATTCGTGGACATCCATCGAAATCTCGAAATGTCAAAATCGGTATGATCACAATACCTCCCTTATATATGTTGACGGTCGGTAAAAATGTAAATAAATCGGTAATATCGTTATCAACTTAAATATTATTTATGTAGGTTTACATAAAATCTGTCGGAACTATAACATACTGGTATGTCACTGTAAAATTAATCAAAATTTTAAATATGCTTTTGACACGACATTTGACACTAAATTACAGTAAAATGGCTAATGATTTGTATCTAAAATTTGTATTTAAATTATAAAATTATGAAATATAAATACCAGAATAAATTATAACTAAAAGTGATCAATTTATCGTTTGTTATTTTTGTAAAACTTTATCAACAGTTCTAGACTTAACAACCCCGGAACTAATGGACGACTGTCGAAAACATTTAGAGATAAAACATGTTAAAATTGACACAGTGGTTACACAACTATTTCCACATTCTAACATATCTAGAACAGTTTATTTTGAGAGTTACAAACACATAATTATACTTAAGTTTATACAAGAGTGTGTGATTATGTTTTAAATGTTTGGAATATAATTAAATTTATAATTTGTTTTAAAATAAATTACTAAAAATAAATGAAATTTACTTTCTGTCTGTTTAAGAAGAGGAAGATGAATGAATGACAAATAAAGGTCTAAACTGGGTTAATTTTACGGTTTAATTGAAAAATCGAAATGAAAACTTCGTTAATGATTAATGCGTTTTTCTTTTTAATCAAACTATGAATATGGAAGAAAGTGCAATTCTTAATTTTAGAGTTTTATAATAATTTAAAATCGCACATTCTGTGAACGATAGGATAGGAAATAGGAAACATTCCCGCTTAAGGCCTTATCACACTAGAATTATTATTCAAGACTAAACTTGGAAAATTAAAGTCTTTGCATTCGAATCGAAGTCTTGTGTGTGTGATAGCATGACAAAAAAACCTAGGTCTTTAAGGAAGAAGACAAACGAAATCCAAGTCGTCATACGCATGCGCGGCCTCACCCTCTCAGTCAGATCAACTGAGATGGGTCTATTCAGTGATGGCATCCTAAATTTTCATGAAGCGGTTCTATAAAGTCATGTGATATCTAGGAACCTATTCTGTATTTTTAAGAGTGAAAACAAATCACTTACTTTCATTTATTAAATATAAGGAAAATATTTTAAGAGCGTATTATTAATAACCTATAAAATAAATATTACATTTGCAACACTGCAGGGCACGGCGCACGATTCAAAACTGAAGTCAGAGTAATTCATTTATTTTTAATAATTCTAACAACCGGTTCCCTAAGGTTTCAATAATTTTAAGAAACGGTTCGCGCGAACCGGTCCTAACCGGTAGATGCCATCACTGGGTCTATTGTTAACGGTATGTACGCAGACGCATGTTACTTTTCCCTGTTTCGCGTGTGATAGCTGAAGACGTGAAGACTTGAATCCTGTTTGAAACCCTGTGAGAAACGAGTTTTTGACTGAGAGCTTACTGCGCCTGCGCGCACGCAAAACAGTGGCGTGGTGTATGACTTATTATTTTATTAGTCAGCTGTTTGTTTGGTACCTTGTTTGTGTTTCGGAATGCCACTGGTAAAATAGCTAAAGTTCGCGTCGATTTGATTACTCATTGTGTTGTTTCGAAAATGAACGGCCTATACATCCAAAACGCCAGCGATATTCGAATACTGCAGCTATCTTCACGCAGTTCATACACGTCTTCGGGTAGTATTTTAATTTTATTGCACAAAAAAATAATTGCAGAAGTTCAGAAATCCCGACGATGCAGTGGCGGACTTTCGCAAAGACAAAAAAGACAATTGTCTTGGGCCCGTAATTTTCAAAGGCCCAACGAACCCTTCCCCTTTGAATAGGTTGACTATTCGTCCCGCATTGTAACTTGTATTTGAGGAAATGACCTTTTTTTTGCTCTTCACTTGGATTTGGGAGATGAGTACCTTTTTTTTTTGCTCCGTTTCGCATTGCCTTCTTAAGAAAATGGTCACCCTACCTTTTCAACGCCTCTAGGTTGAGGGCCCGTAAATCAAAAATGTCTCGGGCCCGGCGAAGGCTTAATCCGCCTCTGCGACGATGGACAATAAAAAATGTTTTTTTAAGTAGACTTGTTAAATAAACATTGCATTACCTCCCGATACTTGCAGTTTGTTATTCAAACGGTAAAATAATGTTTTATCAAGCTTCAAAGTACAATCGTAAGACTCCATTTTTAGGGTTTTGTAGGTATGACCAAAAAACCCTTATACCGTCATTTTGTCGTCGGTCTGTCTGTTTGCCTGTTCGGTAAAAATTGTAGCCAAACGGCTAAACCTAGAGAGTTGAAATTTGGCATGCTTATACAACTCTTTGACCCGCACATAGGAAAAATACTAAAACATCTAAAAAACATATCCCTCTAAAAATATAAACAAATATGTGCTCATCGAAAAAAAAAATTTTTTTTTAAATTCTGAATAGTGTATCAAATGAAAGCCCTTAGTACGTGGATTAACGATCAAAATTTTATTTTTGCAAAATAAATTATTTTGATGCGATTTTTGCCAAAATTGTGCAAAAAAATTTTTGTCCCACACCCTGTAGCCCAGATGGTTTAAACTAAAAATCTGAAAAAATTCTAAGTAATGTACATTGGTGTGAACCGGAATAGTACAACAGGAATTTTTGATCAGATTATGTTTTCGGAAAATAACGCATTTTTTGTGTTTTTAACTAAAATATGTTAACTATTTAATACGTTGTGTAACATACCAGAACAGTAGTTCTCGTGGCGTGGTTGGATTTGTCGTACGCTTAATAATATAAGAAACTTGCAAACTAGGGTTCGATTTGTTGATTTTATTTTTTGTTTTTTTTTTGCATTTTTATTTTGTTTAAATTATTTTGTTAAAATTCTAGTTATATTTGGTAAATGTTGCATTTAATTTCTAAAAGCGTAAATTTAATAACCAGTGGAAAGTGTTGAAATTATAATTTAATTCTATGTTTGACGAAATCAAAGTGCGGGACTTATGATGTAAGCAACCAATGGAAGCCATAGGTGCAATATTCAAAATCTTAATGAACTTTGCTATATAAAAAAAAATACTGCATATATTTAGAAACTTAAATAATGGTATTAGGCATTCGAATTAAAATTCATAAAAAAATATTTTGACATAAAATTTGTTTTGGCATCCCAAATAATCATCGTTCAGTTACTAAATACCTGCAAAACCCAGAAATGTGTGAAAATTCACACTTCAGATCAATTTTTTTTTTTTTTTGTTGGTGAGTGTATTATTTGTAAAATCGTTTTAAAATGTAATCACATGGTAGAATTGAAAAGTGACTCGCAGGCATTCTAGAAATAAAAATGCGTTTCAAATTTGTAACGTTTTAAAAGAAATTTGTTTATTTTATAAACAAATTTAATACGGTACGCTAATGTACAGCAGCCTACTTTATTAAAATAAGACAATATCGCATAGATTTCGGTAACCATGATTACACAATAATATACAAGTAACAAACAGTATTTTATTATTTGTGAAAATTATTTGGTACGTGGTCAGACCTTCGTTCTCAACAGAAGAATATTATTATACGGTGAATAGTATAAGTATTTAGACCTTTTAAGGGATTTGTTTTGAGAACGTAAAGGTGAAAAGGACGTTGAGTTCCTACGATTTATTCGGATTTATATTGCCACAATACAAATTCACTACAGAGAGCCGCATAACATCTTAAGGTAAAAATCTAAATTATTGTGTTGTATTGCTTGTATATTTTTGTATAATTGTATGCGGCGCTTAAAACGCAAGCATTTACCGAAATTTAATGGATATGATCTTATTTTAGGCTCTCCTTCCCAGTATTTCTCCTTTTTTCTCTCTCTCTCCCTCTTGGTGCGTCGCAGGAAATATCCAGAGCCAGCTTACGGCATTGGCGTACTGGTTTGGATAATTTGGGGCTGGACGTACCGAGCGTCGAAAGAAGGCAAGGATAGAGGAAACTTCAAGAAAAGAATTCAGATAAGCCTTTTTTAATCAAAATTATTTGTGTTATTGTTTATATATTGTTTATTTTAAATTTTGAATATCAGTTGTATATATTTTTTTTATACGTTAGATTTTATTCGGAATGTGTAGGAATTTCGGGGCGCTGGTCGACCAAACCCGGGAAAGCTTTGTAATCCAGCGCATTCTGGTAAAATCGCTTTAACCAAATTTACCTTTAATTAATATTTTTATTATTTGTTTGTAATTTATAATATTATTATTCTAAATTTATTTTTGGTATCTATATATTTTATTTACATTTTGATTTTCAATTATAATAAATTTTATTGTTTTGATATTTACTATATTCAGTTGTTGTTATTGACTTATGTCCCAAATATCTCGTTTTAGGTTAGGTTTCGCCTAGTGAGACTGATTTGGTCAGTCTTAGTTAAAATCTAGTCTGTGCGTGGGATCTACTGGTCGGTCCCAATTATTTTATTTCAGACCAGTTGGCGCCCTTAATTTTTTTTTATAATTTCATCTAATTTTGGAACCGCACGACCGTCTCGGCTGTTTAAAGGCTAGCCACAAAAGACTAAATAAACCTATAGCCGGTGTTTTATAGGTCACATTACTGGCGCCCAACGTGATTTTTAGTGAGTATTTGGGATAATAAGAATAACGTAGTTGGAAAATAGACGTCTAGTAATTATTTTGTTGTAGTGTTGAAAATTAGGTAAATTTATAATTTTGTTGGCTATTATTTTGTATTCCCGTAAATATGTCCGGTAAAATAAATAAACAGATTCGATACGAAATAAATCGTTTAAATCATAACGAATTAGATTATGAATTAACGATTCGAGGTTTGCGTGATGTAGGAACGGTAGAGCAAATGCGTGTTGCATTACGGGGTTTATTAAAACTCGAACGGAAGGGTACGGAAATAAAAATGCCAATGTATCCATACGAACCGAAGGAGGATATTTTAGCATTAAAATTAACAGTTGACGAACTTAACAATTTGAATTCAGAAATGGACGGAGATGTGGAATCGTCGGTTCACAAGAAATTTCGTTCAAAAATAGAATACGCGTTAGGTAGGATCAATAGGATAAAAATAGGGGATTCGGAACATGATTTGCAAAAAGAAAAGAACGATATTTTACTCAAAATTGTTAACTTGTCATCATTGGCAGATATAAAACAAAAATCTTTTCGAAAGTCCAGCACCAAAATTTATGATCAAGTCCCAGTAGATTTATCAGCTATTGATATCAACTTATGTGACGACGAATCGGAAACATCAGATAGCGATGAGTCTTTGCATAATACTCGCGAAAGTTTGAAAAATTTAGCAA
The DNA here is from genome assembly GCA_963971575.1 of Liopterus haemorrhoidalis. NCBI lineage: Eukaryota > Metazoa > Arthropoda > Insecta > Coleoptera > Dytiscidae > Liopterus > Liopterus haemorrhoidalis. Next base: position 58,100,364 of record OZ020612.1, on the reverse strand, counting down.
TGTCAAATCGAAACTCATACTCGGTGCCAGTTTATAAATGGAAATTAAAATATAATGGTGAAGACAAGCAATCACTTAACGCATTTTTGCAAAGCGTTGAAGAAATGCGCGTTGCTAGGAATGTAACGCGACAACAATTATTCTTATCGGCACTAGACTTGTTCGAAGGAAAGGCGAAATGTTGGTTTCGAGTCATTAGAAAATCTGTAAACAACTGGGAGGAACTTGTAGATGCCTTAAAGGACGAATTTCAACCTCCAGACTATGACGAGAAATTATTCGAAGAAATAAAACGTCGTACACAAGGTGCAAATGAGTCGGTAGGGATGTATTTTGCTGTAATGTTAAATTTATTTGATAGAATGTCGATACCATTACCTGAGGCAACAAAACTCAAGATAATTTCGCGAAATATTTTGCCTTATTTACAAACACAAATAGGTCTAGTAGAACCTAAAAATATAAACGAATTGCGAAAAATCTGCAAGCAATTAGAGCATCGAAATACGCTAATAAAAAATTATACACCACCACCGAACCGGATGATGGAATCTGATTTAGCATACGCTCATAGTAGCAAATCTAGCTATAACAGTAGCTGTCATTCAGTCGAACCGGCAAATAAGAAATCGGTACGTAAATGTTATATTTGTCATGAAGCGGGGCATTTTGCTAATAATTGTTCAAAACCGCGCGAAAAACATTGCTTCAAGTGTAATAAAAAAGGTTTCACTATCCATACTTGTCCTTCATGTTCGTCAAAGGAGGGAAACGAGACGTCAAGGCAATAGAAAATCGGTTATTGTCTTGTACCCCTAAAACGGAAAATCCGATTAAATGTATTTTAGAATTTATTATGAATCACGCCCGAGGCGATGAAAGACCTTATGTCGAAATTGATATTTTAGGAAAGCAATTTTTAGGTTTGTTAGATTCGGGTGCGACTCATACCTTCATGAACGAAGTTGGTTGGAGTGTATTACATTCTATGGGATTTAAATTAGAATGTAATAATAAATTTAATTGTACTGTGGGAAACGGGGAAATTATATATAGTATTGGTTCCTGTTACGTACCAATGAAATTGGAAAATAGGGAAAAATTAATTAACGTTATAATTGCCCCGAAATTAAGTCATTCGTTAATATGTGGTATTGATTTTTGGAGGGTTATGGAAATCGTCCCAAATCTATGTAGTAACCATTGGAGATTTGCGACACCGACAAACGTTATGACTGTTGATGGTAATCAGTCAGCAATAATAGATGTCGGTAATTTAACATCGGACCAACACAGTAAACTCGAAAAACTAACTACGAAATACTTTGATGGAATAGGAGATAAGCTCGGTAAAACGTCGTGGATAGAACATGAGATCATTTGTGACCATCCTCCTATAAAACAAAGGTATTACCCGGTATCACCCTACGTTCAAAAACATATCGACGAAGAGTTAGATAAAATGTTAAAACTAGGAGTAATAGAACCGTCGAATAGCGCGTGGTCGTCACCGATATTATTAGTAAAGAAGAAAGATAATTCTTATCGTTTTTGTGTGGACTATCGCAAACTTAATAAGGTTTCTAAACCTAGTGCTTATCCTCTTCCAATGATAAACAGCATTCTAGATAAATTAAAGAACGCGGTGTATCTTACTACTCTGGATGTTAAATCGGCTTATTGGCAAATCCCAGTCAAAAAAGAATGCAAAGAGTTTACGGCATTTACTATTCCGGGACGTGGATTGTTTCATTTTTGTCGCATGCCTTTTGGACTCCATTCTGGAGGTGCGTCGTGGCAAAAACTTATGGATAAAATAATTAGTCCCGAATTAGATCCGAACGCATTCGCCTATTTAGACGATATTATTATAGTTAGTAACACTTTTGAGGAACATCTAACCGTATTATCAAAGGTTCTAAATCGTTTAAAAGAGGCGGGCATAACACTTAGTAAAGACAAATGTAATTTTTGCAAACCAGAACTTAAATATCTAGGCTACATTGTAGATAAATTCGGTCTTCGTGTTGACCCTGAAAAAGTTGAGGCGGTAAGAATTATTCCGAGTCCTAAGTCGGTAAAGGAATTACGTAGGATATTAGGGATGATATCTTGGTATCGGAGATTTTTACCAAACTATTCAACGCTTATTGCGCCACTAAACCAACTTTTGCGTAAAAATACAAATTTCAGATGGTCCGAAGAATGCGAGGAGGTGTTGCGAACCGTAAAATCGTATTTGGTTACAGCACCAATATTAAGTTGTCCGGATTTTACACAACCTTTTACGGTACAATGTGACGCTAGTGGTTATGGTATAGGGGCGGTGTTAACCCAAATTATTAACGGAGAAGAAAAGGTGATTTGTTATCTCAGTAAATCGTTAACTAGAAATGAACGAAATTTTAGTACAACCGAAAGGGAATGTTTAGCTGTCATTTGGAGCATTGAAAAATTACGACCATATTTAGAAGGGGTTGAATTTACGGTCATTACGGACCACAGTTCATTGTTGTGGCTCAATAATCTAAAAGACCCAACAGGACGTTTAGCGAGGTGGGCCGTTCGTTTGCAGCAATTCCAATTTAATATCGTTCATAGAAAGGGGAAGGAAAATATAGTTCCTGACACATTATCGCGAGCAGTACCACAAGTAGATTGTATACAAAAAAATGTAGTCGTAATAGACAAGTGGTACAAGAAGTTGATGGAGGAGATAAGAAATTCACCGCAGAAGTATCCATTGTATAAAATAGAAAACGGCATTATATTTAAACACGTTACACCTAAGATCCCTGAACTGTCGGACGAAACGGACGAATGGAAAATCATACCACCAAAAGAAAAGCGACTGGAAATTTTTAAGCAGTTTCACGATGTCCCAACTGCAGGACATGCTGGAGTGTTTAAAACTTTTCACCGAATAGGTCAACGATATTATTGGCCGAAAATGAAACCAGATATTGCTAGATATGTCAGAAATTGTATGACATGTCAAACTCGTAAACCAGAGTCAAAAGCAAAACAAGGTCTAATGTTGAGTCATCCCAGAATAATTAAACCATGGCAGATGATTTGCATGGATTTCGTGGGACCATTACCGCGAAGCTCGAATGGGAATATGTTTATTTTAACGGTAGCAGATTGTTTTACAAAATTTACTAGGTTATTCGCTATGCGGAGTGCTACTGCACAGAATGTTAAGAAGACACTTGAACGCGAAATTTTTTTGTTATTTGGTGTTCCTCAAATAATAATTTGCGATAACGGGAAACATTTTGCTAATAATCTTGTTAAGCAACTGTGTGCAGAATATGATGTACGAATACGTTTTACACCGTATTACCATCCACAAGCAGATCCAGCGGAAAGAATAATTAGAGTAGTGAAAACCATGATATCTTGTTACATCGATGAAGATCAAAGAAAATGGGATGCTGAATTAGATAAAATTGGTTGTGCGATCCGTACAAGTGTACACGAAACAACTGGACACACACCGTATTTTCTAAATTTCAGCAGGGAACAGATATTAAATGGTGCATACTACCGGAAAGACAATGAAGAGACAGATGAAGAAGTTCTTGGAACACCAGAAATAAGAGCAAAGGTATTAAATAAGGTGTACAAGAAAGTTCGCGAACGTTTGAACAAGTCTTTTCAAAAAAATAAAAAAATATATGACTTACGAAGAAGAGAAGACACTTACGAAATAGGCGATGAAGTATTACGTAAGAATTATTCTCTCTCGGACGCTAGTAAACATTATAATGCAAAGTTAGCACCGAAATTTATTGGACCTTTTTACATTAAGGAAAAACTATCGCCATGGACGTTTATATTAGAAGATAAATTTGGGGTTCATAAAGGAACATGGCATGCGAAGGACTTAAAAAAATTAATAAAAGAACAGGATTTTGGTTAGGGTTTAGTTTCGGTTAATTTTAAATAATGTTAGTTATTATTAACGTTAGTTTAGGTATAGAGTAGAATATAGTAAATAAAAACAAAAAAAAGAAAGATATTGCTTAGTGGAAATCTTTCTTGAGGGAAAGTATTTTTCTTGAAGTAAAGGGGGGAATGTAACGTTTTAAAAGAAATTTGTTTATTTTATAAACAAATTTAATACGGTACGCTAATGTACAGCAGCCTACTTTATTAAAATAAGACAATATCGCATAGATTTCGGTAACCATGATTACACAATAATATACAAGTAACAAACAGTATTTTATTATTTGTGAAAATTATTTGGTACGTGGTCAGACCTTCGTTCTCAACAGAAGAATATTATTATACGGTGAATAGTATAAGTATTTAGACCTTTTAAGGGATTTGTTTTGAGAACGTAAAGGTGAAAAGGACGTTGAGTTCCTACGATTTATTCGGATTTATATTGCCACAATACAAATTCACTACAGAGAGCCGCATAACATCTTAAGGTAAAAATCTAAATTATTGTGTTGTATTGCTTGTATATTTTTGTATAATTGTATGCGGCGCTTAAAACGCAAGCATTTACCGAAATTTAATGGATATGATCTTATTTTAGGCTCTCCTTCCCAGTATTTCTCCTTTTTTCTCTCTCTCTCCCTCTTGGTGCGTCGCAGGAAATATCCAGAGCCAGCTTACGGCATTGGCGTACTGGTTTGGATAATTTGGGGCTGGACGTACCGAGCGTCGAAAGAAGGCAAGGATAGAGGAAACTTCAAGAAAAGAATTCAGATAAGCCTTTTTTAATCAAAATTATTTGTGTTATTGTTTATATATTGTTTATTTTAAATTTTGAATATCAGTTGTATATATTTTTTTTATACGTTAGATTTTATTCGGAATGTGTAGGAATTTCGGGGCGCTGGTCGACCAAACCCGGGAAAGCTTTGTAATCCAGCGCATTCTGGTAAAATCGCTTTAACCAAATTTACCTTTAATTAATATTTTTATTATTTGTTTGTAATTTATAATATTATTATTCTAAATTTATTTTTGGTATCTATATATTTTATTTACATTTTGATTTTCAATTATAATAAATTTTATTGTTTTGATATTTACTATATTCAGTTGTTGTTATTGACTTATGTCCCAAATATCTCGTTTTAGGTTAGGTTTCGCCTAGTGAGACTGATTTGGTCAGTCTTAGTTAAAATCTAGTCTGTGCGTGGGATCTACTGGTCGGTCCCAATTATTTTATTTCAGACCAGTTGGCGCCCTTAATTTTTTTTTATAATTTCATCTAATTTTGGAACCGCACGACCGTCTCGGCTGTTTAAAGGCTAGCCACAAAAGACTAAATAAACCTATAGCCGGTGTTTTATAGGTCACAAATTCTTAGTCGAAACATTTTTCTTTAAAATAGCTGACCACCTACGTGAGTCATTAACCCCTCCAGACCTGTCTCCCGTTGACCAGGTTATTTGTAAATGTCACTGACGGTGATCAACTTGGCAACTCCTCGTCAGTCGCCACTTTGTCTTCCATATTGATCCTTATATTATTGTAATGTAATGTTTAAAATTTAATGACATGAGTAATCGTTTTAATGTATTAAAATCGATGTTATTTGACCCTCAGGTAATCTCTCGAGACCCGTTTCTTAGAGTAGCATATTCATTTTATAAAAAGTAATTTATTACCTCAAGTTGCATAATAAAATTGAGTATGTCGTTTATTGGATATATGGGGTAAACGAAGGTGATATTTTAAATTCAGTTTTCAATATGAGAATAATAGAGTTGAGAATGGTCTATCGTTTCCGTTTCTGTTCTAATTTCCGCAAAGATGATCGTAGCAAGATTTATTATGGACAGAATTTATTGGGTTGTCTCATAATTTTGTTAGTTGTACACTACAGCGGTTTTGTGTTTGTTTAGTCATGATTTGCATTTTGCAAGTCTACTACTATACTGAATCTATGCCAGGAATTTTAATTAACTACGTATTGTAGGTAATTGTAATAATAATACCATTGCTTAGGTGGTGCATAGCACAGATAAGTAAGTTCTCTATTGCGTTGCTGTACAGAGTATTAAAAAATTGATGTGAAGTGTGAATATTCACACATTTCAGGGTTTCGCAGGTATATAATAAGTGAAGGCGGCATGCTGAGTGTGTAGGACAAATTTTACTTTGTAGTAATCACGGCAAAATGAACGATATTTTTAAAATAATTTATCGTCTGTTAATCATATAATAAGACTGGTTATTAAATTTACGCTCTTAAAAATTAAATGCAACATTTGTCAAAATATAACTAGAATTTTGACAAAATAATTTCAACATAATAAAAATGCAAAAAAAAAAAACAGAAATAATAAAATTCACTCCGTACTCGAACTCGAAACCCTTCGTTTGCAGCTCATTTTAGCTTACGACACCAGGCTCTAACCGTTACGCTATCGCACGCCTTGTATGTGAGTGTCTTACATTGGTATAACTTTTGTACTTTGTGAACCAAAAACCACAAAAAATGCGTTATTTTCCGAAAACATAATCTGATCAAAAATTCCTGTTGTACTATTTCGGTTCACACCAATATACATTACTTAGATTTTTTTTAGATTTTTAGTTTAAACCATCTGGGCTACAGGGTGTGGGACAAAATTTTTTTTGCACAATTTTGGCAAAAATCGCATTAAAATAATTTATTTTGCAAAAATAAAAATTTGATCGTTAATCCACGTACTACGGGCTTTCATTTGATACCCTACTCAGAATTAAAAAAATATATTTTTGTTTTCGATGAGCACATTTTTGTTTATATTTTTAGGGGGGATATGTTTTTTAGATGTTTCAGTATTTTTCCAATGTGCGGTATAAAGAGTTGTATAAGCATGCCAAATTTCAACTCTCTAGGTTTGGCCGTTTGGCTACAATTTTTACCGAACAGACAGACAGACAGACGACAAAATGACGGTATGAGGGTTTTGTGGTCATACCTACAAAACCCTAAAAATTGATGTGAAGTGTGAATGTTCACACATTTCAGGGTTTCGCAGGTATTTAGTAAGTGAATGATGATTATTTGGAATGCCAAAACAAATTTTATGTTAAAATATTTTTTTTTGTTAATTTTAATTCGAATTCCTAATACCATTATTTAGTTTTCTAAATATGTGCAGTATTTTTTTTTTTTATATATAGCAAGTTTCATTAAGATTTTGAAAATTGCGCCTATGGCTTCCATTGGTTGTTTTAAGTCATAAGTTCCGCCCCTCTTATTTCGTATAAAGTCTGTTCCTTTCGTTTAGGCGGAACTAGATTTTCAATTCTATTTACTTTTACCGATTGATTGAAGCTTTTGATCATTTTGTTCAGGAAAAGCCAACTTCAATATATAAAAAAATAGCTAATGACAACTTACAAAAATGAAAATTCCAGTTAGTTCCGCGTAATCGTTTGGAATAGACTGTACATTGGAACATAGAATTAAATTATTTGCCAAAATATAACTAGAATTTTGACAAAATAATTGAAACAAAATAAAAATGTAAAAAAAAAACCGTAGTTTGCAACTTAGGAAACGAGATGTCTAGCCACTACACCATGAAGGTATACTGGTTTACTGTCTTACATAACATATTAAATATTTACATCGTTAAAAAAAAAAAAAAAAATGCGTTATTTTCCGAAAACATAATCTGATCAAAAATTCCTGTTGTACATTCCGGTTCACACTAATGTACATTACTCAGAATTTTTTCATATTTTTAGTTTAAACCATCTGGGCTGCAGGGTGTGGGACAAAATTTTTTTGCACAATTTTGACAAAAATCGCCTCAAAATAATTTATTTTGCAAAAGTAAAATTTTGATTGTTAATCCACGTAATAAGGGCTTTCATTTGATACCCTACTCAGAATTTACTTATTTTTTTTTTCGATGAGCAGATATTTGTTTATATTTTTAGGAGGATATGTTTTTTAGATGTTTTAGTATTTTTCCTATGTGCGGGTCAAATAGTTGTATAAGCATGCCGAATTTCAACTCTCTAGGTTTAGTCGTTTGGCTACAATTTTTACCGACAGACGACAAAATGACGGTTTAAGGGTTTTTTGGTCATACCTACAAAACACTAAAAATTTAAGTGAAGTGTGAATTTTCACACATTTGAGAGTTTTGCAGGTATTTAATAAGTGTAAGAACCCAATATAATACTGGATGTCTAGGTATATTTATCACACCAAAATCAACAGTTTTTTTGATCACTTTAATTCGTTATTTGAGAACTATGAGCTTCCATTTAATTTTTTTAAACAAAATTTAAATAATTTGGCAAATATCCCAGCGTTTTATTCTGCATTTGCTTCGTATTCAAGTCTTCATTAGATAAATAAAAAATATTTTACAGTGTAGAGTGTAGTGTGGTGTGGTGTGAGTAGCTCAGTTCCCAACTATTAACAAAAAATATTATTTTAATTTGTATGATAATTTGTAATGGTTGGTTTATATACGGAACAAGAATAAGGAATAGGAAATAAGAATAGTACACAAGAATAAAAAATATTAAACTGTTTATATAGGACATAACATTTCGTCGCTGCGCCTGCGTACTTGCGTTGGCCTGTGTTTAACGTTTGTCACTTGACAGGTTCTTAAAACTTACAAGAAGCATAAATAAAAATAATAAAAACATTTTATTGTTGTTTACAACCCTCTGATCACAACTGAAAAACATCTGTTGAACAAACTTTATTACGGCAGACATTTTGATTGCTGTGCGCAGGCTTATCGTGTCTTATTCTTGAAATAAGAATAAAATGTTAAATGTTACCAACTATTCTTATGTTTAAGTTAAATTTGATTCCTACATAAACCGATATACCATGTTTTAACATCTTGTGTACTATTCTTATTTCCTATTCCTTATTCTTGTTCCGTATATAAACCAACCATAAGTCTATTTGTAAACGTGTTGGAGCTATTGAATTCTCTCCAATTTTAGTAAAATATAGAAATAATTTTTATCTAAAAGGTATTCTGTAAATCGAGTACAACAAACCACATACCTTAGAAATAGAACATTTCTTCATATAATTAATTTAAATATGTTTGTTTACAGTAATTTCATGCAATATTTACCACGATAAGAAACCTCAAAAAAATTAATTGTTATACATAGCATGAGATAAGGCAATATAAAAATTAATGATAAACATTATTACATATGCAGACTTTATTTACAAAGTCAACAATTTACGTAAATGTCATTAAACTATTATCAGTCAGCCCCCATCTTGCGCAATTATAAAATATTCTCATTATTTTTACATTTATCTTACAATGATGTACTTGTCTTCAAAATGAGATGCATGATGTAACATTATAAATACATTATAGTTTATGACTCTGTTCATAACATAAATTTAATATGGATGCTACTTATGCTTCAAGTTTATTAGAAACAGACTCTGATTTGCTTATTTAGTACTTAAGTTTTAAGTACGTAACTCATAATAATATATTTAATGAAAGGTCATAAATACAAATAGTCATTAAATACAAATTTTCATAGTAGGAAACTCTTTTAATATTACTTTTGGCCAATGGAGTTAACAAAAATAATAAAAATATGTTGCTATAGAACAGTGTAAATCGTTTAAATCGTTTGTACATGCTGTCTGACTAGGGTCGCCATAAATCTGACATTAAAACTAGGCTCGCGGGACATCCGAAAATTAAAATAATGTTCACAAATGTAATATCGGAAGTGTTAAAGTGATGTAAAAAAAATTAAAAATCAAATACACTCGTACCTCGCTATATGGCCGCTCTTTATACGGCTTTTCGCTATAACGGCCTTCTTTAATTATGGCACTTTTTCGATATACGGCCCAAAATGTTTCGTTAAACGACCAAAAAAATAATAAATGTGAAAAAAGGATGGCCAGAAAGAATAAAAACTAATGATCCTTAAGTTGATTATATTTCTGAACTTCGACAAATCATATTGAACCTAGCAAATGATCTTGGTTTTGAGAATTCGGAATTGATTCGTTATACGGCTTTTCGCGGCCAACTTTTCCGGAACGTATCTAGGCCGTAAATCGAGGTATGAGTGTATATATTTACTTTTTTAATCAAAACATGCATATATATACAAAACAGTTTAATTACGTAGTTTAAAAATAATACTTTTCTAATGGCTTGATTTCTTTCAAAATACCTTTTTAAGGTTTTGTAGGTATGGCCAACAAAAAACCGTTATAACGTCACACATGTATGTATCTGTCTCTCTGTCTGTATGTACGGTAGAAATTGTAGCCAAACGGCTGAACATAGAAAGTTGAAATTTGGCATGGTGCAGAATATTGCATTTGGACGTGTTTCATGGTAGAAGCCACCTACTACACCATTCTTGGACCGTGTTGATATCGGCTTGTATGTGGGCTTGGTTTTCTGATTTATTATAAATTTTTACGTCGTTTGCAAACATCTGGTGCTCGGATATTAGATGGACTACCAAGTCAAAGAGGAATAGCAGAAACATGATAGGGTCTATTACGCTGCCTTGAGGTACGTTGCTCGTAACCGGGTAGTGTCTCTTCCTTATACGTACGTTGAAGGTTCTGTTGGAGAGATATGCGAAGATCCACTGCAGAATTTGACCTATAGTGCGTTCAAAGGTGAGTTTGCAGTATAGCTCTTATGGCAAATGGGAGCGGTGTTGCCAAATGTTGTAAAAGTGTCAAATATGTCAATTATAATAATATGAAAAACTCGTATCATTTACAAAAATCAACTCTTATAAAACACAAAATAACATGGCCATTTGTAGAATACTGCATCTTCACAGATCAGCGCGTTTTAGAGCTGGCAACGTCGACAAGCAAGAAAAGGAGAGCGTCATTGTGTAAACCCATTAGAGAGTATGAAAAAGAACTACTCCATATGCCCTGTACTGCAAACTCACCTTTGAACGGACCATAGAATGCCATTTTGTTCAAGTTTAGCGAATTAGAATTGAACGGATAGCTGGGCCTTCCTGGATGAGGATCATCATCTACTTCAAAAAAATTATCTTTGAAATTGTATATACCAATGAAACACTGTGCTCGGACTTGGACAATTCTCAGAAAAAATAGTAAACATATCGCACGATGATCTCGTCGTGTTAACTCACTCATATTGATAAGTTTACACTTTGCACTGCAAGTGTAAACAATAGACTGACTACATAAAATGTATTGAGCAGTGTTTCTGTTATGTTTTGAATAGTCTATTTAATGATGCAAGAATAAACTTGCTATGTTCATTTATACAGCCGTATTTCAAAACTTTCGCGCCCTACGTAAGTATGTTTCCACCTTATGAATAACCTGGAGGAACGAATTAAATTCGTTACCCAAAGTACAAGGTGTCTCAAAAGAAATTTTATATTTATTTAGCTTACTGCATGAACGTTGCGAACCCCCGCGCCCCTCGGATACGTTGCGTATCCGAGGGGCGCGGGGGTTATGTCAATCGGTAGCCTGGCTCTTGGGAATTCCGTCGCTATGAAGCGTTTCTCGGGAGCAGACCGCGCGTTATGCGTGCGAGAGTTTTACAAAAACGGTGATCCGGCGACTGAAGCGCGTAGAAAATTCTGCAGTATTCGAGGTTTCCGCCACTTAAATGATGCGCCAAGTATTCCTCTCATTATTCGACATTGGGTTAAAAAGTTTGAAGAGACTGGTACAACGCTGGATAAATCAAAATCCGGGCGACCTAGGTCATCAAGAACGGTAGAAAACGTGGAGAATGTTAATCAGTCTGTTCGTGACGACCCGAACCTTTCAATTCGGAAGCGCGCAAGTGCTTTAAATGTGCATAGATCATCATTACATCGCATTATGCACAAAGACCTAAAACTGCACCCCTACAAAATTCAATTGGTGCAAGAATTAAAGCCCCAAGATGCCAGTCAGAGGCTTAATTTCGTAAATCAGGTGATTGAGCGATTTTCAACGTTTACCAACATTTTGTTTTCGGATGAAGCTCATTTTCATCTTAATGGCCACGTAAATAAGCAGAACTGCCGCTACTGGAGTGCAACGAATCCGAAACGCAAACATCAGAAACCCCTACATTCGCCTAAAGTGACCATATGGGCTGCGATGTCGGCGCGAGGAATTATCGGCCCTTACTTTTTTGAAGACGAAAGGGGGCGTGCAGTTACAGTGAATTCAGAGCGTTATGTGGAGATGTTAGACAACTTCTTGGTACCTGAACTGCAAAACTTTCCTGGCTATAATCAAAGAACATGGTTCCAACAGGACGGAGCAACTTCACACACGTCCAATATGTTTCTGCCACGTGTTCGTGAAATTTTCTCTGGCAAATTGATCTCCCGGAGAGGTGACATAAATTGGCCTCTACGCAGTCCAGATTTAACCCCTATGGACTTTTACCTATGGGGTTATCATAAATCTAAAGTTTACGCCAATAAACCGACTTCACTGGCGCATTTAAAAGAAAATATCCGTCACGAAATGGCAGCCATCCCTGAGTCCACCTGCCGAGACGTCATAAGTAATTTTACTGTTCGATTAAATGAGTGCCGAGAACGCGAGGGTCTACATTTAGACGATATTATTTTTAAGAAATAAATCCCCAGAAAGTGTATTTTAATAATTAATAAACATTTTTTCTATATACGGCTTACTTTTTTTTTAATCGATCCACTAAATATAAAATTTCTTTTGAGACACCTTGTATATCTATACATTAAAAAAAATTAAATACTTATAGCACTTTAACTTATTTAATTTATTGTTTTTCTTTAAAATGCTTCTGGTTCTACTTTTAGTTGGTTAATTAATAAAAAAAGTTAAATACATTAGCGAGTATATGAAACCTAGCCACTAATTATGAAATGTACAGTACTTCAAAAACAAATATTTAAAATCCAAATGAGTAATTCCGTAGCTTTGCATAGCAATCTGAAAGTGTCAGAATTTACGTACTTACATATGCATACCACTTTTTTTCATTGAAATGAAACTTTTAAAGAATGCAAATACAGTATCACGCCATCCGATCTAGTACTGATGTATATTCAAATAGTGTAATACCAACTTTATAAACTATGAAAGCTATCACTGTACCAAATCTTAAACAACATTTTCAATTGTTTTGAGACTAAAGAAAGGTAAGCAATTACATAGAAAACGGAAGAAGTTCATTAAATATGTAAATTAGTGCAAAAAAACTAAAAATACGGAAACTTAAAAAAGCATTACAGTAATGTCAAGATTTTTACATTGTCCAAGAGCAGCTTAATATAAAATTATGAATAAAAGGTTAAAAAAATTAAAAGGCATTTTCTCACTGCAGTAAGAATTTATGCCGCAGTTATTAAAGCTAATAAATATATTCTAGAACTTCGTATAAACAAAGTTTAATATGTTTATATTTCTAACCAGTATAAATAAACGCTTGGAGTAAGCATAAGATATCGGAAATATAAAATAATTTAATTATGACGTAAAATACAGTTTTATAATTTTGTTACTATGTTGTGTATAAATAAACATATGCAAGTGCTTTCAGTAAAAGTAAAATAATACTATTTTAATTTGTCCAGCAATGCTATCTCGAAAATTATAAGAGCTATGAGGTAGTAATAAAATTTATTATTTGTAAAAAGTTATTTTTTTTTTCACATAGAAGCGGCACACAAAATAAGAATAGTTCGAAACGAAATATTGTTAAGAAACAACCGAGTGTGCCGCACATCTTATATAGGAATACGAACTAGGGTTAAACACAATAGATCATACAAATTTTACCCTAAAATTTTGAAGAAAAATATGGTCACAGGCGTGAGTTTAATGATATGATAAATATGGTCACAGGCGTGCTTTTAATAAAATGATAAATAGTAATATAGAAATACACAAAACCAATTTAAACGTGTTTAAAATGTGCACGCCACTGGTAACTGCCTGACAAAAAGATTTATTACTATTGCTCTTTCTGAGATAGACTATAAATTAGACAATTGCAATTTTATAAGAGAATATCAACAAGAAAACTAATTTTTTGTTTCAACTAGTGGTTTCCGAATTCATTGTGCAACTTTCTTATTTTAAATGGGAACACAATTGTTTTTCGCTTATTTGAAAGAGAATTTTATTCTAAATTCAACGATATAAATAAGTCATAATCTTACAACAAAAAATAATTGAGAAACAGGCGATCTCAGATTAATATATAACTCATAATAAGCAATTATATATTTTATTTTTCGACGAAAATTATAACAGTTTGTTATTGAATATTGTCGTAACCACTTAAGATGAACGAAGAAAAAATATTTTGATAAAAAGAGCATTTACTAACAAAAAAATACCTTTGACGTATATATCTACGATTTACAGATCAGGAGTAATTACGGAAAAAGCATAATAAATAAATTCACAAGGCAGAAACACTTCAAGTGGCCGGCGTTGATTTGAGGGATGGGTGCTTCTCACATAGGCAGCTGTATGACATTTTCCCGAGTTGGTACAGCAAACATTTATACATGTTTTTACCAAGTGACTGTACTACCAATATCGTTTACAAAGAAGTCTTACTTAAATATTTTTTGTAAGAAACACATATTAATACAGTGGTAGAATAAAAGAAAGAAACATACTTGGGCTAGGCCCGCACCCAATAATTAGGGGGGCGGGGGCTCAGAAGAGAAATTATTTTAAATATTTTTCAAGTTATCTGAAAAAAAGAAGGGTTCGCTTCTAAAATACGAGTGACGACAAAAAAAAGTATCCCTTGTATTATAACAAAAACATGTAACACCCAGTGTTTTTGGAGCTCTTGGGGGGGCTACGTCCGTGAGCCCCCCTGACTGCGTGTCTGACTTGGACGTTCCTAAAACAATTCGCACCAATCCGACATAGGCCCGCTCTAAACCGGCTACGATTGTTTTTCACGGTAGCAAAGCAGCGGGTATACTGCTAGTACAATATGGGCTAGAAAAAGTCTAGATAACCAGGGAATTTATTTATTTTTAAATTAAGTTGGCAATATCATTCTCCTGTATCATTTAACTGACATTTGATATTCGAGTTTGAGGTTATATTTAAAAAAATACTGTTCGCTTCATCGCGTTTAAAACTTTATCTTTATTTAATTTAGTTTAAAAGGGGATTTTTGGTAGGAGAAACCACATGTTTTATTTGTAAGAGTCGATAAATGTCTCTCGCTATAAACAGTTGTCGCTACCAATGTTGTTTTTTTGTACTTTCTGCATTTTTGCGGCCATGACCACTGGACTTCAGTTTGTCGTCTAGTCCTATTCATAATTTTACTACTACGAGAGCGGGATGCCTTTAAGGCTCAGCTGTGTTGTTGGAGTTGCTCCTGTGTCTAACCCTCCAACAACCAGTTGGTGCAACAGCATACGAAACAAGAGACCTCTTCCGATGCATCGACGCAAGTCCCATTGCGCCATTTTGTTACTCCTCTTTTATATCCGTTTACCCGAACGAACGCAACCAGCTTACTGTCCACATCTTTAGGGTCATTTTTCCTGACATACATCAGGAACGACGCTAAACAAACATATGTTTATAAAGATATATTTGAAATTGTATTATCATTATAGAAAAATACAGATTATGATCACAAGTAACGAAAGTAAATGATCAAGAATGAAAAGCACAGAATTGCCAACATAACATTTAAAAAAATAAAATTCAAGGCTTAGTACACGCCTTTTTTTCGATCAGATTTTATTTATATAAACTAAATTTAATCTTACCCAACTTTAATGGATCATGTGAACTATGATATTTAGAAGTCTATCCATTCGACTTACCTAAAACAAAAAAAAAACAAAAATCATTAACAATGTACGAACCACGTGAGCATCTCTCTAAATGCCTTTGGTTACAAGATATATAAGGCGTTATTTTTCCCGATTTGTCATTTTCAATATCTGGTTACCTTGCAACAGCAACGAAACAACTGGCTGTTGATCCAGCAACAGTTTTGAGATGTTTATGTAATAGGAAAAATTCATAAGCTCTTACATTAGAGCTACAGTGAACCCTCGATTTAACGGACTACTCGGGGGAATGGGTGTCCGTTAAATCCGAAAATGGTGTCTATATGTATTAAATTAAAAGTACATAAATTAAATTACAAATCATATATTTTTTTTATAGCGAATTTCGCGATATTTTTGCTATACAATGAGTTAGAACAATAACAAAGTAATATTTATTTATGAACAAAATATAACATAAGAATTTATCTGTATAATATTTACAATACATAACATGAATAATTCAATAAAAAATTTATTCGGAATCTGATAACGGAAGATTTGCAGACGACGTGCTAGGTGGAGGAGATTTTTGTTTAATTGGCTTGAAGAATGCGTCCAATTTTAATTGCATTTTCGCAATTTGTTGTTTGGTAACAATAATTTCCAAAATTTCAAAAAATAATTTTTGAGATCTGAAAATTTTGTCCGTTAAATCGGGGTCCAATTAAATCGAGGGTTCACTGTATATGTTACTCAAAACCTATTACTACTTAACAAATATTTGTAGAAATAAAATATTTTCCTGGAATTTAAACATTTCTTGGAGTTATTTCTTCAAGAACATTAATCTGGACTGAAATAAAACTTTGAAAATAGGTATTTCAAACACAAAGGTAATAAATTTCGAATTAATTTGTATTTATCAATTGCTAAATCTGTATTGAGAGATTTTTGAAAGGGTGTGAAAGTGAAAAGCTTCTTTTTTTTCACTGAATAATGTCGCTTGAAAATTAAAGTTTAATCAGATGTAAACGTATGAAAAGATAAAATTCAATAAAGGCGATAAAAATCAAACAACTCGAATTATTTTTAAATCCGGCTAATAATAACGTATCCGATTTTATCGCAAGCTTTGAAGTAAATTTTGTGAATAAATGAACATGAAATATAGGGAACAGTGTTCCGGTACGTAAAATTATTGAATATAGTAATAGAAATAGTATTTATTTTCATGGTAGCATCTTACGACGTGTAATTTGTCAAAGTGTGTTAAAGATAAGCAAGATTTTAAGACGCCGACCGGCGTAGCGTAGTGGTAACACATGTGCTCTGCGTTGCTAAGGTCTCGGGTTCGAATTCCGTTCAGGAATGGAATTTTTATAAAAATAAGAATTGTCTTGGATAATTGCCAAAGCAGCAAAGGCCACAAAAAAGAAAAGAAAAAAAAGAAAAAGAATTTAAGACAAAAAATTAGAGAAATGTCTAATTAACTTGAACAGAGTTATAATATATATAAAAAAGTACTGATGACACAGAGGGTATTTAACCCTTTACTGCATGAATTTTTATTTTTGGCTGAAATAATTCATGACCATTAGGAATTGGTTCTTATTGATAGAAAAATTAATTTAAAAAATATGTTTAAAATATTAATTATTATTTTTATGAAAAAATAATAATTATAATAATAATTAAGGGTTTGATCCATACATGGAACTTTATGATTCTACATTATGTTACAAAAGAAAATGATTCCGTATTATTTGCTCGTCAATTGCTAAGTGTTCTTCATTAGGGATTAAAAGCAGTCGCCCTCGAATTTTTGAAGGAAAAGGTCGTATCTTCTAGTTATCCTTTCTCAATAAATTCAGAGTTATCGTTGAAGTGCAAATTCCGCTTGATATCCTCAAATCTATTACAGCCCATTACTTGAGATACTGCAGGATCCATTGCTGTGTATGTGGCATATATGAACATTCATGAAGTAACGTTCTGATTCAGTTTTAAAAGTAAAATAAAAAATAAAAATCGGAATGTGCCATATATGGCACACTATGCGGTAAAGGGTTAATATTTAGTATTAAGCATAATTGCTAAAATTAATATTAAAAAATGTATCAGAATTGTATAGACAATTTTCAGTTAATATTTCTTTCATTTTGGTCTTAAATTACCTATAGGCTAAATTTTTTGGTGTACCTGGTAGATGGTTAAAGAAGGTAGCCAAATATATACCATTTCCATATTTAGATAACCTAAATCTAGACAGTCTGATGTTGCCACCAGAGCGAACATTGTAATTATGCCTCGAGGATAGGGTTACATATCTGTCAGTTTTTTTTTTTTTTTAAAGTTACCAGAAACATATACAAAACTATAAATTATATGTTACAATTCCTAAAGAGCTCTCAGCAATGGTACCTGTTAGGAACATTATCTAAAATTCTTACAGCATGTTTTTGGAATAAAAATATTCCGTTGACTGATGAACTTATGTCCAATGAATGATGCCGTACATTAATTCTGACTTGAAAAGCAGCATAATAAAACATACGCAACATATTAAGAGATACGGAAGTTTTCAGCTTGATGAACGCTAGATTACCCGTTTAAGAACGTTGGCCAAATAGTTGATGTGATCATGCCAGCTGACTGTCGATGTGAATCCCAAGAAATTTAATTGACTCCTAAACTCAATATTTATGTTAATATTGCGACCGAAAGCAAAAATAATTTGTTGGGTTATGTTATTGTTTAAGGAAAGTCGATAAACATATGAAGAGTTCAGAATTAAAGTGACCCAAGTCCATTTTTGCCCATTTCGTAATTATACTGCCATACCACAGTGCAAATATTATATTTTACAGTGATATAGTTTTTTCAAAATTGACTTTCATGGACTTAAATTCTGAACCCTCCATATGCACAATAATTTTGAAGAGGCGTTCCGGTTTGTGAAATTTTGTTGAACCCTGATGCATACATTTGGGGTACGTACTATTTATGTTTCTTGTTTTAGGGGTACGTAATCAAAGTTTGAAGACTACTGCCTTAATTTACGTAGTTCCATTGATTTTATAAAATAATTTTAACACCCGTCAAGGTGACAGGTCTAACGAGGCGTAAAAAAATATCAAACTATTTCTATCATCAGATTTCTGATAAAGTAAATCAACAGATCTTAATCTAAAATCGAAAGTGGCATTATTTTTATATGAATGTATAATGAATCTTTGACCTGAGCTCTGTAATTTACATTACATTATATCCCTTTATATTTGGAGTAATTTTTCATGAGTAATGCCGGATTTCAAGTTTGTCGACATATCTTTCACATATGAGGTTATAATGCAATTACAAGTGTTCTGAGTCACGATATTGATAAAGAGAAGAAAAATTTATTTGTAACGGTTGAGTAGATAGTTAACTGATATTTGTATTTGTTAATAAAGAATCAGTACCGTATTTATAACAAAAGAAAAGTTTATTATACTGTTTCTGCATATCTAGGTTATTGTTTGCTTACTTATAAAAAATATATAGACAAACCGTCGAAAAAGTGTTTCTTTAATTAAAATAATCTCAAACCCCAAAATGATAAAAATTCCCCTAAGCAATGGGTAAATCTTTCCGGATCAGATGCCGTTGAACTTTCCGCTCCCCGTATTACCAGAAAAAAAAATTTAGCCAAAGAACGAACGACACATTGCCAGTGTTCAGTTATTTTATTATACTATTATACGTTGTGATTCAACATTTTGTTTTTAAGGTATCAAACAGGGCTTCGAACCGGAACTGAACCGAAAACCGAAAAAACACGTTATTTTTGTCGGAACGAAAACCGGAACTGAACCGAAAAAAAATATCGGTTTATTTCGATTCAGATCATGTTTATGGGAGTGAACCAAAATATAAAATACATTTTATTTAAGATTATTTTTTAAACTGATGAGCAGAAAAAAATCGTATTTTTTTTAACTGATAAGTAAAAAAAATCCGCGTCTATTATTTCGGGGGGTGAACGCCCAGAACCCCCCTCCCTCTGGCAGCGGCCTTGGTATGATAATTACAAAATAAGGAATAAAATGTTTTTCTAAATTATAGTAGAAAATAAATTTCTAATACAAATAAAAGCATTTAAAAATTTGCCACTCGGAACTGAACCGAAAACAGAAAAAAAAACGTTATTTTTGCCGGAACGAAAACCGGAACCGAACTGATATATATTTTTTTAATTGAACCGTAACAAAAACTGAAACGAAAAAAATAACGGTTCGAAGCCCTGGTATCAAAGAGGAACATAAATCATTAATAGTAATGAAATACTTATAAATCAAATAACACATTGATAATAGTGAGAAATAGGTTTCTGAAATTCAAAAAAAAAAAAAATGAAGCCATTTATCAATATTTCTTATTAATCGAATGAAGACTTGAATGCGAAGCAAATGCAGAAAAAAACGCTGGAATTTTAAGCAAATTATTTAAATTTTGTTTAAAAAAATTAAACGGAAGCTCTTAGTACTCAAATAACGAATAAAAAGGATTATCAAAAACTATTAATTAATCACATCAAATGATTTTTCCTACGACTACTATGGAACATGCGCGCGCAGGCGATGCGGGAATGATAAATGCGCCCCAATGCGCATGTGCCTTGTGCGGAAAAGAGTAAATTCGTAGCAATGCGCATGTGCAGTTTCCGAGAATTTTCATTCCTATACAGCCAGTATAGCACAGTTGCAGAATATAATATTGACGTGATAATTATTGCGAAAAATATTTCTAGACATCAAGTATTATGTTGGCTTCTTATACTTATTAAATACATGCAAAATCCTGAAATGTGTGAAAATTCACATTTCACATCAATTTTTTATTACTGGCCCTTGCTACTTAAGCAAATAGCAAATTCTAATTTTTCATGTTGTAAATTTCATGCCTTAATGGAATTCGAACCCAAGAAGTTAGCATTAGCTATGCCGGTCAGCAACAGAAAGTTTTTAATTTTTATAATTTAATTAATTGATACATTTTGAAAATAAATTTATCTTATTTGATTAATATTGTTCATCATCATCTACCAAATTAAATTATTGGTTATTTCGATAAAAAGAAGAACCTAATAATATTATTACAAACTGAAATAAAAACAATTGCGTAAAAATAATGTGAGCATAATTAATGATGCAATTTTGTGGCAAATCTGTAAGCTTACAGACAGAATCTATAAGAAACTGTCCATAACAACACATAAAACAACTCCTTCGATGCGATCGTCCTTAGCTTATAGATTTGCCACAAAATTGCACCAAAAGTTAATAATTATTAATTTCTGTACTTAAAGTAGCATAAAAACATTAAAAATATAAATAACCTCTTAACAAAAAAATACAAATAATTAACTAAATACTTCCTCATAGTTAAGTGTTCTGAGAAATATTATATTTTCATAAATTCTTCACTGCTAATAACTATCACTCATTCTTTTTTGCAAAAATAAAAAAATCTGTGAGTGAACTTGGTGAAAACAAGCTGGACTGCATTCTATGGATCTCTCGGGAGCTAGGTTTGGTTTTTATGCGGCTACCATATGTTCAGTTATGGCATACGCTTGGTACGAAGTTAACGTTTACATCCGCTACTGGTTTACCTAATGTTAATGACCAGACTCTGTACTGAGCCGGTAAATACCTTATATGTACTGGATAAGACGTAACATTGGAGTCGTTGGGAACGTCTATTGTCATTTAATGGTAGTAGTTTGTATTCTTTTTATTTAGTAAAAATGTTTGTTGTTTTTTTTTTATATAAAAGACTGTGCACACATAGGTTGACGAATGTCTTGCCATGTCTAATAGCGATTCTACTCATTCTTAACTTGGAGATTTAAGAAAATACAATTGTGTAGACTGTTTCTTTGGTTTAAGCGGAACTAGATTTTCAAATTCAACAACAACTACAATCGATTGTAGCTTGGTATTAATTGTCCAACATAAGGAGATTTTTTTACGGTCAGATGGGCGGGCACTCCTACCCTCTACAGACCGTCGTTTTGAACCGGGAGACTCAGTGGCGTTCGTACTCATTGTGAATCGACTACAATTGATCATACACTACCGAGATAAACCATCGTCGGACACTGTATTTACTACTTAGTATATAATTGCTCGAACGTCTTATTAACTAGGGATGTCAACAGGTCTCTTTTAAAGAGAAAATGTTCTCTTTTTCAACAAAATATTTTAGTTCTCTTTCTTTTTTTTTATTTATACTAAAATTGTCTTTTTAGTATAAATAAAATAGTTTAGTATAAATCTTTTTTTGTTCTTAACAGTTGACAACCCTACTATTAACCCACTGCGCATTTAGAGTTTTATGGCTTTTGGCTCAGTTTACAATTTACAACTTGTATGTATTAAAATTTTGAGTCGGATGCCAAATGAAAGTCCTTGATATGTAAATTACCAATTAATATTTTCCTTTTGAATCTGGAATTGGCGAATTGGCTTCTTTCACTTACGAGATACCTACGAATGGCTGAAAATATAAATTTAACACTTTACAAAAAGCGCGCACCCAGAAATTTTGTTTGGGAGGATGCACAGTAGCAAAAATTTGTTCTTAAGGGGCTCAGAATCCAATTTTTTTCTTGGGGTGACTCACGTTTAATAAAAAGAAAAATGTGTTCCTTAAAAACACCAGGGACCGGTCCTGGGTGCGCGGCTTGTTTACATACATTTTTTAACCGAGTTAGTTAAAAATTTTAGCGCACAGCAACAAAGGCTATTTGCGCCTAACGCAGCTCATTTAAATGACTACACTACATATTAAAAACAATAAATAGATAAAACCAATAAAATTACGCATACTCAATAAAAGAAATCTAGCACAGACAAACACAAATAAATAAGATAAAAAGGTCTCTTCGAAAATTTGAACAGACTCAGGGTGATGGTAAGAGGCTGTAAAGGCCAATTACCATCGAATATCACAGTTTAAAAAAAGAACACATTAAAATAAGGTGCAAGACTTCACACATAAAACAGCAAGTTCGATTCTCTCAGGAAGAGTATCAGTCTGTCCATGGGTACTCTGTCGTCACCTAAGGCAACTGACAGGTCATAGCACAGGCCTAACCTCTCTCTGACATGCTCGAACTTTACGCATTCAGTTAAAAGGTGTAACACAGACAAATCTGTGTTACGCGTCTCACAGATAGGGGACTCTTCACCTCGAAGGAGTGTGATGGCGGTTTCCTCCCTGCGGTTAATCCTGCAGGAAGAACCCCATGGTTTAACGTCTCCCTTAATCTGTCTCAACAAGCGTCCACGGTGGAACAGCACACAAAACGAAACTTGCCATTTCAGGCAATCAATATCGCCCAAAATGTCGAAAGTCCTCAGACCAAAAGGCCTATTGGCTCTTGGTTTTCTGTCATAAGTCTCTGTATGCCTATTTTGTAGAATAGGGTCATACGCGCCAGTATGAGAATTGTCCTTCCAGATTGTAGGGTTTGTACTAGATTGTTGATTTTGTTATAATGCGGAAGAATTCTTTATTTTTTCCTACAGAAAATAACGATTTTTCACTTAAACCTTGAAAAATTATTTAACTAAATTTATGTTACGCTAATTAGCGTTTGTTAAAATTAAAAATTCTTGACTTGAAATTTTCACGGAATCATAATTCAGGCAAGCAAAATCCTTAAAACCTGAGAAATAACCTGCGAACATATATCAAGCTAATCTTATACTGATTCGCGATAATATTCTAATGAGCTCTGTAATTCGAGCGGTTTCACTCATGATATATAAAGTAAGGTTAGGTATGGCCAGCATTAACATTTCGGTCGATTGAGATATTACCATATAAATCACAATATTTGATGGTCACTGCTTTTGATTCGATCTATGAAACATCATTTTACAAACAGCAAACATGTATAGGGCTTTAATCATTTGGAATGTCAGAATTTATTCAATTTTAATTACGAATGATAAAAATTGTTTACAAAAATTTAATTATTTCCATGTAATTTTTTAATTATTTAATGCATTATTTTTGTTGCTATTAGGTATTCGTTTTGTTTTTATCTCTAGTCTATAGGTATTTCCCCCAGTTCTTTTTATTCTTAGTTAGGTACCCACTTTAATTTTACTTTTTTGTTTTAATTTTGCACCTCAAAATGCTCCAAAGAACTGCATCACTTAAAAAGTAAATGAACTAAGAGAATGTGAATAAAACGGGAAGCCGAAACAAGCTCAGAAGAGTGTATCGCCTACCAAAATCTTCCTAAAGGTATTATTTCGCTGGAACCAGTGGCAGACTTTCGCAGAGACAAAAAAAACCTTTGTCTTGGGCCCGTAATTTTCAAGGGCCCGATTTGGGAGGTGAGAACCTTTTTTTTTTTGCTTTTCACTTGGATTTAGGAGGTGAGGACCTTTTTTTTGCTCTTCACTTGGATTTGGGAGGTGAGGACCTTTTTTTTGCTCTTCACTTTGAACGCCTCTAGGTTGAGGGACCGTAAATCAAAAATGTCTTGGGCCCGGCGGAGGCTTAATCCGCCACTGGCTGGAACTGCCCACCGCGGCGGTTGACAGTAAAGGTCAACAATAACGTTGGGCTAGGGCAGTGGTTTCCAACCTTTCTGTACCACCGCTCCCCTTTTTTATAAAAATATTATTGGGCCCCCCTCAATTTTCGTAACAATCTAATTTCACAATTTATTTAATGTGCTACAAGATAATATACCATATTATATACATATAAATATACATCAAATATTTATTATAAGTAATAATAATTTTAAATGGAAGAAAAACAAATCTTACAAAAATACAAAAACTAGAATACATAATTAATAAAACATAATTATATTTTAATTAAGTGAATCCTTTTAAGGTTTGAAGTGGGCTTTTGCTAAGCAAAATGACTAAAAGTCTCACTTAACCGGTAAATACCTCACTTGATAGGTAAAAGTTACTAGAATTCAAAATCTAGTTCCGCTTAAACCAAAGAAACAAGCTATAGTAACCAGTGCCGCAACAACATAAATTGGCGCCTGGTGCGTAAAATTATTTGGCGCCCCCCCCCCCTCAAAATTACATACGCAATTTTTATAATTTTATGGTAAGGTGATTGCATCAGTAAGGGAACGTTTAAAACATTTACTTACGTTGTTTTCTTCACCAAAATGTTATTTAAGATATTTACTTACTATATTTTATAGAGAATCCTCAAAATCTTATTGTTTTATTTTGATGCAAGTGAAAATAAAAGAATAACTTAGAAAAATAAAAAACATAACTTTTTTCATAAAAATCACAAAATCGCCAGAAAAGGAACACTTACTCCTAATAAAGGAACTATCTTATTACCAGTAAAGGGACAAATTATGTTACAAATCTTTTAATAAACTCAAAAATCATGATAATCAACTAATATAAAAAGGGACAAAATATAAACTCTAGGTCAATAAAACATCAAAATGAAAAACACTTAAAATGAAACACAAAAGGGCTAAAGAAATATTATGGTATATCACATAATTGAATAACAAAATAAATAAAAAAATATATATTTAATGACAAAAAAAAGGGATATTTGAACAAAAAATAATAAATATTTAGGTATTTTAATAATATATTATATAATCACTTTAACGGAATGGAAAATTAAATAAATTGAACTTTTCTGGCTTTTAACTGTGAAAATTCGTTAATTAAGTCTTCAACATTTAATGACTGCGCTGTAGTATTTTCTATTGATATTAAAGCTAAATTTTACAAGCTCTTGGCCCATTGTAGAACGCAAATAATTTTTTATTAACTTTAATTTACTAAAACTGTGTTAATTCGAAGCAACAGTTACAGGGAGCGTTAAAAATATGCGCAGTGCAATGCCAATATTAGAGTACACATCTTTTAAATCGTAAGTGTGGATCACTTCTAATAATTGCATTGCAGTGGCAGTTGTACAGTCATCAATTAATGATCTTGCCTGCCATTTGAAACTTTCGATTATGAAATCAAATTTGTGTTGATTATAGTTTATTAATATAAAAGATAATAATAAAAAAAAAAATTTGGTGATTCGGCGCCCTTATGAATCCGGCGCCTGGTGCGGCGGCACCTCTCGCACCACCCTTGTTGCGGCACTGATAGTAACATATAAAATACAATTTATTATTTTTAACGAAATTCTTTAATGTTATCTTTTATGTTCATTTACAAAGCTGTTGTGTAAGCATTGCCCTTTTTAAGAAGAAAATAAATAATTCTTTTTATACCTAATGTTTGTACAACACATCAGTATTTATATTTCATATTTACACAACTAGATGGCACTAGCTCTGATGTCATACGTCATTTTCTTGTATGTAATCCTATGTTTTGGTTGAATGACCAGTTTTTGTCATCAAACCAGTCATTACGTGAATACAGAACTTTCATGATCACTACTACTCAACTGGAATAATTATAGTTAGTATTTACAGTATGTTTATTTTTATGCTCCAAGTTTAGAAGTAGTGTTAGAACAGATGTGACTAGTTTCACACTGAAAGCGAATTTATAATATCTTACATCAAGAGTAAATTTACTCTTATTTAGAAACTTTATAAATTATTAGTTAAAATGTCGTTCCGCATAATCGTAATTCATTTTGGTGCAGTTTAAGAGGTGTAGCTTTATTCAAATAGTACGAAGGAAAAAAGGTGATGAAAATTACATACTTCTGAAGTGACTCTTTCACATAAAACAAGAGGTTAACAGTCGGAACATTCATAATTTACATCTAGAAATTTTTTAACCGTTTTAATTATTATTTTCTAAAATTTAGTTGAAAAATGTAACATAAAATGTTAGGTTTAGTTCACGAGAATCCAGATGCCGATCGGCCGATTGAAAACCGATAAACATATATCTATTCCACACAATTCTATGTATACTACCAATAAGGTATTTGAACAACTCGTACCAACGTACGCCCATAGTTTCTATATCCGTATATTTGAATATATTCAGATAACTGTACATGTGTTTTTGTATATACATTTCTTTCACCGCGGAAGGTCGAATGAAACAGCCAGATTTTTTCTCAATATCCACAAGAATGGCATCACTTAATTTTGATAACATCCTCGGTTGAAACATACACTCTTTTTATTCATCACCGGCCAACTAATATGAAAATTTCGACATTATGAAATGTGTAAAAATGCAAACTTCATTTGCACAAAATGTTTTTGGCCACCCTTAGTAATTTTGTTTTCCAATTTATTTATTTTTTCATCCGCACAAATATACATTTAAATAATCCTTGAAAAAACTACAAGGTCAACGACCTTGTTATTCATCCCCTATTAAGTCTCTGCAAGTTTCCTTTGCAAATTTCCTGATTTCTTCTGCAGAAGTACTACAGTCTCTAATTACACCATCTTCACGGCGATATTTTAATTAATTTTGTTTTAATTTGTGACTATTGCGTACCTTTAATTTTTATTTTGTGATTATTTATTGCAGACACCTTTATTTTGGACGTTTCTCATCACTTCTCGTGATCGCTGAAGACGGAAACAGATTGTTGAGCAGTTTCCGAAACGTCCGAATTTATTTTTTATATTACTATTGAAGTATTATATCTTTTTGATACTAATACTCATTATATTGTACTATTCTAGCCTAGTACTATCAGCAATGGCAAACGTCCAAAATAAAGGTGTCTGCATTAATATTGGACCATTGCAAAATAATTTCAAAGATATTATGTTTATTTATTGTTTCTTATTATTATTATTTTTTTTTCACTTATTCATTGCATATATTTTTATCTACTGACTCTTTAATTTATGGCGGACACCGTTATTTTGGACGTTTGCCATTGCTGATAGTAGGCTAGAATAGTATAATATAATGAGTATTAGTATCAAAAAAATATAATACTTTATGAGTATATAAAATATTTTCGGACATTTCGGAAACTGCTTTCGGATCTGTCTCCGTCTTCAGCGATCACGAGAAGTGACAAACATTTCAATTTACTTTGTTTTTATACCGGGTATTGTAAGAGTAGGACCAGGTTATAGGTGGGTATAGTTTGGGTTGTTGGGGTTAGCTATAGATAGAGACGGGACTACCTGCGGAGGATTAACGACCTGATTAAGGTTGTTTGTCACATTATTCTGTGGTAATGATTTGTTTGTTACCGGATTAGTGACCTGAGGATTACAAAGGTTGTTTTGAATAATAGAAAGCCAGAGTTGAGGAAATTCTAGCATGACGGCATCTCCAGAGTTTTCGATTAAAGCAGACTCTTTCAATTTTCTTTT